>CM022874.1:46630311-46683068 GCA_012654025.1 Pachypsylla venusta
AATTAAAGGTATTGTAGAATACATACGTACTAGTTTTCATCAAAATCGGACAAGACGTTTAAGAGTTACTGTGGAACAGGCAGACAAACTGACGAAATATTTGTTAATGTTGAAGATCTTCAGAAATTAAAGGTATTGTAGAATACATACGTACTAGTTTTCATCAAAATCGGACAAGACGTTTAAGAGTTACTGTGGAACAGGCAGACAAACTGACGAAATATTTGTTAATGTTGAAGATCTTCAGAAATTAAAGGTATTGTAGAATACATACGTACTAGTTTTCATCAAAATCGGACAAGACGTTTAAGAGTTACTGTGGAACAGGCAGACAAACTGACGAAATATTTGTTAATGTTGAAGATCTTCAGAAATTAAAGGTATTGTAGAATACATACGTACTAGTTTTCATCAAAATCGGACAAGACGTTTAAGAGTTACTGTGGAACAGGCAGACAAACTGACGAAATATTTGTTAATGTTGAAGATCTTCAGAAATTAAAGGTATTGTAGAATACATACGTACTAGTTTTCATCAAAATCGGACAAGACGTTTAAGAGTTACTGTGGAACAGGCAGACAAACTGACGAAATATTTGTTAATGTTGAAGATCTTCAGAAATTAAAGGTATTGTAGAATACATACGTACTAGTTTTCATCAAAATCGGACAAGACGTTTAAGAGTTACTGTGGAACAGGCAGACAAACTGACGAAATATTTGTTAATGTTGAAGATCTTCAGAAATTAAAGGTATTGTAGAATACATACGTACTAGTTTTCATCAAAATCGGACAAGACGTTTAAGAGTTACTGTGGAACAGGCAGACAAACTGACGAAATATTTGTTAATGTTGAAGATCTTCAGAAATTAAAGGTATTGTAGAATACATACGTACTAGTTTTCATCAAAATCGGACAAGACGTTTAAGAGTTACTGTGGAACAGGCAGACAAACTGACGAAATATTTGTTAATGTTGAAGATCTTCAGAAATTAAAGGTATTGTAGAATACACACGTACTAGTTTTCATCAAAATCGGACAAGACGTTTAAGAGTTACTGTGGAACAAGCAGACGTTTAAAGAAAAATCGTGCATTTAAAACTAAAACATTCTTTCTATTAATTTACAATAACTTTTAGGTAATTATGCTATTACTTTGCTTTTCCATTTATAGTGCATTATAAAATGTTCAAATAATTGCTGGAAAATCATGTTAAGCTATTGAAAAAAAATTGGATACTCACGCCATATCTAAATTCGATTAATAAATGGCTTAATTATCCAAGTTTATGATTTCTTAAAGAACTTCGGGAAATAAAAGTATTATAGACTTGTAGAATGGTCACTATTTCGAGCTGATCATGAAGAAATAGGGGTAAAAAAACAAAATGAAAAGTAGTTGTACCTTCTTTGAGTAGATCAGGCATTGTGGAACAAGTGACGACCTCTTTCCCTTTTGACACAGATGATCAAAATTGAAGGGTAACAACAAACCTTAAACCTAACAAATATTGGGTTTTACATCAATTAGTTAATTTTGAATCTGATTCTATACCTACAAAGTACTTATATTAGGTAAAAAAAGTATTTCAATTATGTTTTTAGTACTTTCGAAAGATATGTAAATACAGAAGCTGTCTGAACATAAATATAGGTACCCTTCATCAAGCAAAAGCAAATAGGTAAACACTTAAGACAGACTTTGTTTTCTTTTTAATAAAAATCACGACGATGACTTGAACAAATGGGCATCATCATCCACTCCAGTTGAGTCAAGTGATCTTCACATCATCTATCTCACAGGAGGTCCAAGCATTTCCTCTCCTATGAAGTACAATCGGTCATTTTCTTTGACAGTGAAGTGGTAAACATTATTTTAAGTAGAAATTATTTTAAAATTTACAGGGTCTTCTGTAGAGCTAAACTATAAAATTGGTTGAACGAGAGGAAAGACTACTATTTTAGAAAGTAGGTTCATTACATTTCTATTTTTCTACTTTAGGATGATATTCTTTGCATTGAGGACCAAATACCCAGATCAAAATTGGATTTCCATATTGAAAATCAATAATTTCGGCGAACTTGAGTGTGACATCGTCACGGGACAAATACATAAACCATGATTGTCTAAAAAGACACAGACATAATTCTGCAATTTACCCGCTATTTACCTTATTTACGCTATTTACCCTTATGTTTTACGCTATTTACCCTTATGTTGTTGAAGTAATAATATTATAGTGATGCTTCTAGATCGGAAAATTTACCCTTATGTTGTTGAAGTAATAATATTATAGTGATGCTTCTAGAAGGTTAGGGATCGCACCAAATATCGTTATATTTTCTTCCGATGTATCGATATATTATATCGTTATATTTTTTTACGATATATCGTTTCATATATCGATATTTTTTTCACGATATATCGCTTAATATGTACACTAATTTATTAGGCTTTTTTTTATTCATTTATTCAATGTCCTTAATATAGCGATAAAATTTCATTTTCACCAATTCAACTCGTAAAATTCCAATTTCTAATAAACCGATATATATCGTCGATATATTTGAAATTCGATATATTGATATATTTTTGAACGATATGCCATTACTATAGAAGGGGTTCTATTTATATGCTCAAAGAATACAATATACCTTATAATAAAACCGCAGACTCGTACGCCTGAATAACATGGAGCTCGATAATGACACTTATAAAGTTGTGTACTATTCGTGGTACTAAAAGTTTTTATTGAAGTTATACTTCTTTAGGTGCGTTATGAAAAAATGAGACTGAAAACAAACTTCTTTTTTTACCTGTAACAAAAAATTATCTGTAACAAAAAATTATCACCGCATCAGTGTAACACAAATTTATTACCAAAAGTGTAACACAAAATTATGAATAAATGATGAAGATTGAGTTAGTTATGAAAAAATGATGAGAGTTAAATTTATATATTGTATTTTCTCATTCTATATCCATACAACAGCGTGGCTCAGTGGCAAGGCTTCTGTTTCATAGTTGGCAGGTTCTGAGTTCACTCCCGGTTGGGGTAGTATGTTTTTTTTTGAAATATTATTAAATTTATTTTTAAAAAGGAGTATAACTTCTCATGCGCGTACATAAGTACACACACCAATTAATCAACGTCTACATAGTACCTCAGTCTTCGGACGAAGCTGTAATACCTCGCTGTACCCACTTCCGTTTGATAACCATAATAAATTTCTCTATGATCTAAACAGTAGCGATAAAGGCAATTGCCCTTTCATCTTTGAAGAACAGAAAAAAACATCTATTCTTTTTCATTTGCTCGCTGATAATACTCTTGTCTTCATTAAGGTCATTTACAGTAAGCGTAAGCTATATGATTTCTCTTGCATTCTTTCATTCATTCTTTCTATTGACTCCAATTGTGTCCTGTATTCAGCCCAAGCTTTTAACCTTTGTCTCTGAAACAGTTCCTGATAAAGTAAAAGACAACAGACACAATAATATCTCAATCTAGTAAAAACAGTAGTTTATATTAGAGTAGCACTTTTCAATATTGAATGAGATTCAAACCGAAGAACATAAAGATAAACAAGTGATATAGAAATGCAGAAGAGCGGAAGTATGATTTCAATAGTAATTTGTACATGATGTATTTATCTAAGTGATAGAATATTTATTTAGGACAAACATAAAAATAAACATTGGAAGAGAGAGAGAAAGAGAAAAAAGAATAAATAAACACTTCATCCATCATTTGTGTAGGTTTATAGACAGAGAGATGGAGCGGAATACGGAACCGTCATACCATAACCAAGACTATGGAGATTGGTGGTGCTTGAATTAACAAAATAATGTGTTTGTGAAACGTTCTGGAGGCGGCTCGATGGACTATATCCTTGTCATACAATAACCAAGACTATGGAGATTGGTGGTGCTTGAATTAACAAAATAATGTGTTTGTGAAACGTTCTGGAGGCGGCTCGATGGACTATATCCCCGTCATACCATAACCAAGACTATGGAGATTGGTGGTGCTTGAATTAACAAAATAATGTGTTTGTGAAACGTTCTGGAGGCGGCTCGATGAACTATATTCCCGTCATACCATAACCAAGACTATGAAGATTGGTGGTGCTTGAATTAACAAAATAATGTGTTTGTGAAACGTTCTGGGGGCGGCTCGATGGACTATATCCTCGTCATACCATAACCAAGACTATGAAGATTGGTGGTGCTTGAATTAACAAAATAATGTGTTTGTGAAACGTTCTGGAGGCGGCTCGATGAACTATAGCCCCGTCATACCATAACCAAGACTATGGAGATTCGTGGTGCTTGAATTAACAAAATAATGTGTTTGTGAAACGTTCTGGAGGCGGCTCGATGGACTATATCCCCGTCATACCATAACCAAAACTACGAAGATTGGTAGTGCTTGAATTAACAAAATAATGTGTTTGTGAAACGTTCTGGAGGTGGCTTGATGGCCTTTATTACACAGAATGAATGAAAAAATAAAATCGTTCAATTGGAATACGAACTGGCACACAATTGATTCCGTTCAGTGAATTAACCGTAAGTGAAACACTTGGTACTTGAGTTGACCATCCTAATCCTGACGAATATCTGAGTATCCTATGCAGCACTTTGTAGGTCCGTGAAAACTATAAACCTTAGGTCCGAGATACCACTCAGTAAAATTTGCTTTGCAGAACGTAGCAACCAAATTTTGATAAAAGTTAAAGTATTGTTCCAGGATTGATAGTTTTGACTTCTTCAGGTTTTATAATCATGCTTAGAAAGTTTTTCAGTCGTTTGTGAGTGTCGGCTTAACGTGGTCACGCGGTCTGCGATGCCTCTTTACAAAAAGAGAGACGGAAAATAGGAGTTTCAGATATACCTATCTTTCTTGGCTGAAAGTTGAGGCTGCCTTTAACAAGGTCTGTGAGTATTCTAAAACAGAGCATTTCTTTTCTTAGTCCACTGTTGAACTTTTATTTGATCTTTCCAGTGTTTCATATTTTATTTCAACGTAGACACTTATAATCGCACTAAATTTTAGAATTTATACAGCATATTGCATCGACGTATCGTCGCCAATTTTATTATTTTTTTTATTGTGTGTTCAGGGTTATAAACCTCTTACACATTACAATTTGGGAACTAGATTACCCAATCCCCCATATTAAAAAATAAAAAGTTAAAGTTAATCAAAACAGAAAAGTTGATAATACAAAATTAGAACAAACGAACTTCAAAATTAAATGGATCTGTAAAGAAAATTGGCTTTGTTATTAGCAGGTACCTGAAAAAGAATGAAGGGTTAGTTGTGGAACTAGACTATATATAGAATGAGAACCGATTTCCTCCAAGAGAAATATTTTGAACTAGCAGGATACGCCCGCTTCGCTTGGCGCCTTAGAGGCATGGCCGTTTATAGTTTCAACCCCAAAAGTAGCCTATGTCCTTTCCTAAAGTTCAGTCTATCTCCATACCAAATTTCATCAAAATCGGTTCAGTAGTTTAAGCGTGAAAGCGTAACATACATACAGACAGACAGACAGACAGATACACAGACAGACAGACAGAGTTACTTTCGCATTTATAATATTAGTATGGATTCTGGAACTTGGTTAGATACCACCACAAATTATCATATTACTCATGCTGTAATGCAAGCCTCCCGTGTGTTTAATAGCAACAATGAATATTCTTATTCCAGAAAGAATAAAAGATTCCACTAGCCAGAGTCTATGGCACGTTGAATACACCAATTCCCGATAGATCACTGAAGTTAGGCAACGTCCAGCGAGGTTGTCCCATGTAGGTGTCCACGTGGGTTAGCGCCCTCGTGATGCTGGCTATTTTTCCGGCCCAATCCAGTATGGGTGAGGTCAGTGTGGGTAGCTGGTTCGCAAGTTTCCAGCGAATGGAGGGTAAAACCCCCGTCATGAATGACCAACAGATGTTAAAGAGACGCTAAAAAAAAAAAAATACTACTAGTCTGAACATTAATTTCTGAACTCCAAAAATAACAAAATAATATTGGAATTATAAGGCAGAGCCGCAAAGGCTGCATTATTTTCCAGAGATGGGACATCTGTGCATTTATATTTCTAAAACAATAAGAACAGATCTGTGTTTGCACATCGTGGAAACACATTAATTTCTTGAATCAGAATATAAAAACAAAGTTCATTGTTGATAAAGAGGACAATTTGAAATGGATTTATCAATGAGTGCGAAGCTCTCATAACATCTTTTATTTTGCTAATTCTGGGTACAAACATAATTTCTGCTAAAACAATGGGTTCCGTAGTGATTTAATTTAATAGCCCACTTTTAGGGATGTTTATAGTTTATTCAAGGGATGAAATTCATTTTGAAATTTTCGAAATTCTGTACCAGTGGTTCTGTATCAGTTGGTAGATTTTGTTCAATTCGATGTATGTAAAATATAATGAAACTATTTGTGAAAATTTTGGGGAAATGTTTCAATAATTTAAGCTATTGTATATTTTTCATGACATCATAAAATAACAGTTTCACGACGTTCGAATGACCGTTTCTACGCAATGGCACTTAACCCTGGCATTGCCAAGGGGGGGGGGGGTACAAAGTACCCGCGTTTTAGCAAAAGGCTTGTAGTAATCAAATTAATGATACTTATTTTTTTAATGAGACCTTTAATAATTGTAATAAACAATATTTTCCATCATAGTATATAAAAATATGTATGTTCTAAGTCTTCTAAGGGATGATATTGAAGTCAAACATTGGGCACGGGTACTTTATACAATGCATGGTACCAATACATTGATTGTCTAAAGCTACAATTAGAAGCTACCATAAATTGTCTAAAGTTTCTAAATTGTCTAATTATGTACCACCTGCAAGAAATAAGTGTGTGTAAACACTGTCAAAAGACATTTGTCTGTGTGGGATGTCAGGAAGGACAAAGTTCTGGTTCAGAATAGATTTCCTAGGGTCTAGCGATTTTTTTTTTTATTTTCATTATTCCTGGGATTTAATTTTATTTTTATGTAAGATAATAATTGATTTATTTTATTGTCATAAAAAAAAACATTTTACCCTTATTTTTTTGCGGGTACTTTGTACCCCTCCTTGGCAATGCACGTAATTGAATAGAGCTTGGCAATCCTAGGGTTAAAAATGTTAAAAGCAGCTGCTCAGATACTAACACTACGCAAATGATTCTAAATGCCATGTTTTTACATAGAAAAAAACTTCCTAATTCCTTAGATTTTCTCGTATATAGTTCTTGTAGGGAACGTTCGAGATATGCGTTATCATAGGAATAAACCAGCATGGGACGTTGGTTTGCTGGATCTTCTTTAGCTTTCCTCATTCTATCTTTTCTTTAAAGACGTGACGTGTTCATTAAATTTGCCATATAGATATCAACCTAATCCATTGATGTTTTCACAGGAATCAGACGAATTCTGATTTTTATATAATAAACACACGTTGTCCTTTGTACCACCAAAAATATCATAGGATCTACTGAAGTTATAAAATTGAAATTTTGAGGAGTAAACTTCATATTATAATAAAGACAAAGCACTTTTTCTTGTCCTAGCTAACTGCAAAAAGTATCTCATTCATCAGCACAGCACTTATACAGCTTATTTACATGTGGCCATAGCAGAGAAAGGCATAAGATAGTTTTAAGTCGATGTAGGACATGTAGGTAGGTACATGTTGATTAATTTGTCGATTGTTAATACTATAATACATATAGTCTATATCAAGGCCATAGACGGGAAATCCAGGCCGGGAGGAAAAAATTAACGGATCCCTCAATTATGCTTACATCTATAATCACCGTATGGACAGTAATAATAGTAAAAGTATGCAATTCACGTAGTTGATGTGAAAAGGCGTGTACTCTTCTTCTTGGCAACAAATAATTCGATTATCAGATGTTAATGTTTACGAAATATTATACCAATATTTATGATTGTTGCATAAGCTGAAAAGTCGCACTTAATTTTAAAATCAGTGTCCTGCAATAGCCATTGTCCCATATTAGTCTACTATAGCTAAATTTTTGGTTTTGTGTGTTTGAAAATTTTTCTAAACTTTTAAGTTAATTTCTGAATTTATTTATTATTCAGAAATTAACTTGAAAATTTTCATTATGATAACTCACTGGGCTGCTATCTCACTGAGAAAACTCACTGGGCCTTTTAGGAAATCCCGGGCCAGGAGATATTCCCCCCTCTCCCCTCCTCTCGTCGGGTCTGGTCTATATATAATACATATTATGATGTTTCGTCTACATCAAGGAGTAAGAAGTGGTAATCTATGAGAACATGATAATCCATAGGAACATGTAATAATTATTATTGAAACATATGAGCTATGCAACAAGATCAATATGCGTTCTGTCCACTTCAAGTGGTCCGATCATTAATTAAATTGAGTGTATTATTTTCAACCATCAGCTCCATATTAAAATACATTTCTCTTCAGGCATGTTACCTGAACCCACAGAATAGATATTACACTAAAAAACAACAACAACATCGTGGCAAGATAAAGAGGATAAATATCATTGACAAAATGATTTCGTGTTGAAATTTAGTAGTAAGTAGTACTTTAATTAGTAAACTGTGAAAGATAGCACCATCATGCATTCAATAAGTATGAACATATAAGTTTAGAATCTACTTCAGGAATCTTTGTTCACGACCATGCAACATGTTTAACATGATCATGTTAAATATAATAATCATGAATTGAACATAGTTTGAGAAAGTCAGGTGGTATATATCGCAACTTTTATAATAATGCAAGAACGTTAAATTAATGTAGCATGATGCTAATTCACATTTAGCATGTACCTATATATTTAGTTTTAGTAGATAAATTGAATTTTACAAGTGGGACATGCTTTGGACCTAATTATTCTCTTAATTTATTGTGTAATTGGTATTCTAATCTGATATACTTATAATATAATAAGCAAAGCATGTCCTTTGTCCAATTAATGGTTATAACTCCACATTTTTTCTTTAAATAGATATCTGTCTCTTTCAAGATAAGCCTCAATTGAGACTTGGTACGGACAGTCATTATGTTCAAGAGATTAGCTGATTAGTTTTTGGGCCATATTGAGCAACCTGGATCAAATAGCGGTCCAAAATTTGAGATTATTTTTAGAGAAAAGTATGTCTTGATTTGTCTAGCGATAGAAAAGTTCAAACAAAGAGCTAGCCTTGAACATCATACATGGCAATTTTTACATGTCCAATCTGTTTTTTTTTTTTTTTTTTTTTTTTTTNTTTTTTTTTTTTTTTTTTTTTTTTTTTTTTTTTTTTTTTTTTTTTTTTTGACGGGGGGTTTACCCTCCATTCGCTGGAAACTTAAAACCAGTTACCCACATTGACCTCACCCAGCCTGGGTTGGCCCGAAAAAATGAGCCAACTATACGTGGTGTTCTCAAGCGGTCACCCATCCAAGTACTGACCACGCCCGACGTTGCTTAACTTCAGTGATCTGACGGGAACTGGTGTATTCAACGTAGTATGTTCGTTGGTTTTAAGTTTCCAGATTAATCTACCATTCGTTGACAAATCATCAGGTTATATTGTTCCAAATGTCATTTCGCAGAATAGGGTGCTGTAACAGTATGTATTGTATACAGGAGGTTTCCTGGTTGTGCTGTTTGGACTTTACGTCATTATACTCTCAATTAATTATATTAATATAAAATAATATTATCATATCAATATATCACATATTAATGATATATTGCTATGATGTAAACAACATTTATGATTAATATGTGCGTTTCTTGTATTATGAGGAGCAGTAGCAGGGTGGTCTAGGTTTCCAGGAGTCTTTGCACATAAAGACAATTATCCTCACAGTAGGTCTATTTGTCACAACATCAGACATGTCAGATATAAAATCAAATCAACTTGATTTCAATTACCTGATGAGATCCTGTCATCTTCAAGTAATGGACGTCTATCATGGAGGTATCTAAAAGCGTACGTGGACTTTCAATAAATATCTTTATCGTACTACTTTTATAATATATAAATTGATTTCAGTAAAATGTTTCACGCAAAAAGCATACATTGCTTCAAAAGTTATATTGACGGTATGATGTCTACAGTACCAACAGTGGTGTACCTGGATCATAGAGCGCCCGGAGCAAAGAATGATTCGCCCCCCATCCATGGTTTTACACGTTTCCTCTCATACAAACTCCGCAGATTAAGTTCTGTTACAGATGATTTTTAACAATTTTCATGCTTTATTTAATTATTAACGTTAATTCACGTACATATTCGTACGTCATTAAACAATCGCTAATACTTGATCGAATATATGGTATGAGCACGATCGATACTATCGATAGTTTTGAAACTCATATTGATAAAATCTTACTTAAGATCAACCATTAATCAAAGTAGATTAACAAATCCAGCAATTGTTTCAATGGAAAATGAAACAGCTGCAACGTCATTAAACAATCGCTAATACTTGATCGAATATATCGTATGAGAACGATCGATACTATCGATAGTTTTGAAACTCAAATTGATAAAATCTTACTTGAGATCAACCATGAATCAAAGTAGATTAACAAATCCAGCAATTGTTTCAATGGAAAATGAAACTGCTGCAACGTCATTAAACAATCGCTAATACTTGATCGAATATATCGTATGAGAACGATCGATACTATCGATAGTTTTGAAACTCAAATTGATAAAATCTTACTTGAGATCAACCATGAATCAAAGTAGATTAATAAATCCAGCAATTGTTTCAATGGAAAATAAAACAGCTGCAACGTCATTAAACAATCGCTAATACTTGATCGAATATATCGTATGAGAACGATCGATACTATCGATAGTTTTGAAACTCAAATTGATTAAATCTTACTTGAGATCAACCATGAATCAAAGTAGATTAATAAATCCAGCAATTGTTTCAATGGAAAATAAAACAGCTGCAACGTCATTAAACAATCGCTAATACTTGATCGAATATATCGTATGAGAACGATCGATACTATCGATAGTTTTGAAACTCAAATTGATTAAATCTTACTTGAGATCAACCATGAATCAAAGTAGATTAACAAATCCAGCAATTGTTTCAATGGAAAATAAAACTGCTGCAACGTCATTAAACAATCGCTAATACTTGATCGAATATATCGTATGAGAACGATCGATACTATCGATAGTTTTGAAACTCAAATTGATTAAATCTTACTTGAGATCAACCATGAATCAAAGTAGATTAACAAATCCAGCAATTGTTTCAATGGAAAATGAAACTGCTGCAACGTTGGATTACGAGGATATAATATGTACATTGGCAGCGATTAATGAAACTGCTGCAATGTTGGATTACGAGGATATAATATGTACATTGGCAGCGATTAATGAAACTTCTGCAATGTTGGATTACGAGGATATAATATGTACATTGGCAGCGATTAATGAAACTTCTGCAATGTTGGATTACGAGGATATTATATTATGCGCTTTTAAAGCGAGAAAATAACATTTGAGTTTTCCAATTGTGATAAGTTTGTAATGTTTCGAAATTATATAAATCAGATAAAAGATTCATTTTTCATCAAAAATTGAGATCCAATGTTGACGTAATCTTTCTATGAATGAAAAACTTGATTTTTCGGTAATATTTTTTTTTTTAGTATCATTTCTTTATCTTACGGAACAGCGAAGATCGTTTCGCCCCCCCCCCCAAATCATTGCGCCCGGGGCGACCGCCCCTCCCCCCCCGGCCCCACCCTAGATACGCCACTGAGTACCAATGAAAATTAGAACTTTGACTGACCAACATACAGGCCCGACGAGAGGGGGTGGGGAAATGAGGGGAATCCCTCCCAGGGCGGGGAATTCCTAAGAGGCCCGGTGTGAAAATTTTTCATGTTATTTTTAATAAATAAATCAACTTAAAAGTTTTGAAAAAAATTCAAACAGACAAAATTAGATATGTATTTAGCGATAGTGGGCTAATATGGGACAATGTCTATTGCAGGACACTGCTTTTAAAATATAGTGCGACCTTTCAGCTTGTACAGCAAACATAAATATTGATATATTTCGTAAACATTAACATCTGATTATCGAATTTTTTGCCAAGAAGAAGCGTACCCGTCCTTTTACATCAACTAAGTGAATTGCCTACTTTTACTTTTATTACTGCCCGTTCGGTGATGGAAAAAATAATAGAGGGGCCCGTAAATATTTTCCCCCCGTCCGGATTTTCTGTCTACGGCCCTGCCAACATATTATCTCCAGATTATGACTATCTACGTTCCTATTTTGATATGTTCCTACTAAGAAATTAATTGTGAATTCCTCTAATTTTACATCTGGAGGTAACTTAACGTTTTCAAATATCTTTTAACAGATAAAGTATATTTTTACTCAATTGATTCGAACCCAGACCTCCAAAAAGACCTTGAAATAGTCTTTCATCTTAAAATAAAGATTTATTTAAATTTTTTACTATAACAGGTTGAAGTAAAAGCTGGTCAATAGTTTGACCTGTTGTTAATAGCTGCGGTTCCATCCAGTAAAATCCAATTATCATGCCTCAAATCATCGTTCACTATAATAATAATAATGTTGAATTTCAACTCGAGCTGCTATTCTGTTCATTTTGGTCCAGTCGGTTTTGCAATGCATTTATATTGATTTCGTGTGCCAGTCAACGAGTCGGTAAAACAGGTACTTCCATTATTGTTTTTTATCGTCCACATATTTAACCCTTTTTAAGTATTCTTTAGGGATGTGCTAGTCATTCACGAGTCGACTTATGAGTTGACTCACTCACGAGTCGAATCATCTTTTTTGAAATGAGTCGACTCTTCAAAGAGTCGACTTGCGAGTAGCTTTTTTTTGTTGACCGATAAAGGTAATAAAAGGAGACATATTTTTCCATGTGTTTGTTGTATACTGAAAGAAAATGTTCTTTTATTCTGGTGACGATTGATTGTGATGTCTTTTTAATATATTCGCCGAAGTTGGGGACGTTTATTTGGTAGATGCACCTTTTATCAATTGCTTTTATTATGTCTTTCTGATCAAATAAGGCGTTTTTGAAAATTGTCACTCGATGCGAGTCAAGATAGAGTCATTGAGTGGACTCAGATTTGTGAGTTGACCGAAGTCATGTCGACTCACCAAAGTGAGTCTAAAATCTCATCCCTAGTATTCTTATCAAAAAAGGGCATCAAACATTTCAATACCTATTTAGTGGGTTAAAGAATTTTGAACTTTCTACTGACTTTGAGATTCTAGATTAACTTTTGACAGAATCAGTATACGCCTACTACTCAAGTACATTGTTAGAAACTCTTATGGTACGTCGCGTCGTTTCAATTATCATGCCTCAAATAGTTTTAAAAATAAAACTGAACAATAACAAGAAAAGAGTACTTGATGCTGTCATGCACAGGACCCCCAACGTACACAACAATAACATGAAGTGTTCATGGTCCCTGTAGAAATTTGGGAGGTCCACAATTTTCTAGACAATGATAATAATTAACGTGTGTGCTGTGTTTTGGTGAGCCGTCCTTCTTATGTGAACACTATATAAAAAGAAAGGAGATATTATAATAAAAGAGAGAGGATTCCAAGTTTTAGAAAGATTCAGTGACAGGCTTGTTAGAAGGATTAGATCTGACGATAAACAATCTAAAAGTCTTCCTTGTTTTGCTGATGCTTCTGGCGGCATCATTAGTTCTGTCAGATCATTGCATGGATTTGAATGACAATTCTCGTCTTTTTTTTTGTTTCTCTTCAAAAGGGAGTAACTATTTGACCGAGATAAGAAAAAAGAGATAGTTTAAAAGAAACATGAGCTTTGTTGATCTGCTCACAGTCCTTCATTTGATTACATGTAATAATGACAACAACAGAAATACCTTCTACAGTCATACAGTTCCGCCATCAGGAATTCAGGATCTGATGGTTCTAGTCTTTCGTGAGAATATTTTTTTTTTTTTAATTTGGCTTAACGTATCTTCAGCATCTATTGGTCATTCAAGACGGGGGTTTTACTCTCCATTCGCTGGAAACTTGCAAACCAGCTACCCACATTGACCTCACCCAGTCTGGGTTGGGCCGGAAAAATGAGCCGTGGTGTTCCCAAGCGGTCACCCATCCAAGTACTGACTACGCCCGACGTTACTTAACTTCAGTATTCTGACGGGAACTGGTGTATTCAACGTGGTATGATCGTGGGCTCGTGAGAATATTTAAACATTACATTTCTTATTTGTTTTGATTCTGATAATGCACAAAAAAGGTAAATTGATCTCCATTTCTTCAATGTTATCAGTTGATTGATTGGGTTCTTTATCAGTAGGTATTAAGTAGTGTTCCCAAGCGGTCACTCATCGAAGTATTGACCACGTTCAACGTTGCTTAATTTCAGTAATCTAACGGGAACTGTGTATTCAACGTGGTATGATCGTAGGCTCGTGAGAATATTTAAACTACATTCCATTTCTTTTTTCTTTTTTTTTGATTCTGATAACGCACATAAAAGTTAAATTGATCTCCATTTCTTCAATGTTATCAGTTGATTGATTGGGTTCTTTATCAATAGGTACTAAGTAGTGTTCCCAAGCGGTCACCCATCGAATTATTGACCACGCCCGACGTTGCTTAACTTCAGTAATCTGACGGGAACTGGTGTATTCAACGTGGTATGATCGTGGGCTCGTGAGGATATTTAAACTACTTTCCATTTCTTATTTGTTTTGATTCTGATAATGCACATAAAAGGTAAATTTATCTCCATTTCTTCAATGTTATCAGTTGATTGATTGGGTTCTTTATCAGTAGGTACTAAGTAGGTTGATCGATTGATTAGCAATACAAAGTGATTTGTCAACATAGTAAATATTTCAATATTGAGATCAGGGCCGGATTAACAACGGGGTGGTTATCATTACGAGTACCTATTTTCAGTAACTAAAAAGATTTTCGCGCTGTAAAATCCCACGGACTTTACGCGCGCTTAATCCGGCCCTAATTGGGATATATTCCTCTGACAAAATCCAGGATACTTATGTTTCCTGCTCATAATTTATACCATTATTCCCCCCCCCCCAAATTTCCTACGATCATCAGCTCCATACGAAAGTAGATTAAGTTCCATATTTTTCCTGTGTGTGAATTTTATGTTCTTTGGGGTTTCATTTTTATTGGAGCATTCTATTTTTACAACTAACTCAACGAGCAGGTACATCCTTTGAATCCAATTCGCGGCAACAACAAACTGCTCAATTGTTGTCAGAAGGAAGCGTGCACCTTGAAACAAATTACATGTGACTCCCATTCCCTTAACACCCCGTTTGTTGCTTGACTACAATAATCTTTTTAGGGATGGGATTTTCGACCCACTTAGGTGAATCGACTTGACTCGACTCGACTCACCAATATGAGTCGACTCTCGATTTCGACTCGCATCGAGTGACAATTTTAAAAACACCTTATTTGATCAGAAAGACATAATAAAACCAATTAACAGAAGGGACATTTACTAAATAAATATCACCAACTTCGGTAAATACATTAAGAAGACATCTCAATCAATCGTATTGATTTTTAAATAAATTAAAACAAAGCACTTACCAAAAACATTATCTGATGATCGAATCATTCGATTCATCATCAGTCTAGTCGGGTGACATTGAAAGTCAACTTCCATCTTTAGACTCGACTAGACTGATGATGAATCGAATGATTCGAAACTCGTTTCTTTATTTAATTACAAATAGTATTTTTGGTGATTTGTTTTAATTTATTTAAAAATTAATATATTTTAACACTTATAAATAACATTCAAAGTTATAAAAGAATATTTTCCTTCATTAAACAACAAATACCCGGAAAAATAGAATTTTCTGATTTTATGATAACTAATAATATACCTGTATTAGCCTGCAACATCGAAAACAAGCTTCTGCTTTATAATAAGGTCTCAAAACTTATATGGACCTAATGCGGTATCCAGCTCCAGATATATTACGTTCTCTCATCTATAGTTACAAAATACAATATTATTATTATTATTATTATTTCTTATGAGGCCTAAGTTTTTCCTATTAAGCCCAGATAGTTTTTCATCTTGTCTTAGTAGGAAAACCTTAGCCCTCATAAGTTTTTTTTAAATGAATTGGTGCTGCGTCTATTTCTTCTGCTAGCTTTCTTATGTTTTTGTTGGATATCTTTTTATATCCAATTTTGCTATATTTCTCTTTTCATTATCTACCTATATCAGTCAACAAAAAGTACTCATGTCGACACTTTGAAGAATCGACTCATTTCGAGGTCGAGTCGTGATGACTAGCACAAACCAAATTGTATATTCAACTTGGTACAGACGATGACTTCCAATCATTTTTTGTTCTCTGCTACCCTTTGACTTTTGCATTCACTTGGTATCAGAATGTCATTGCATTATACCTAATATTCATAAGTAGACATCGTTTGTGCTTTGAAATGGAACATAATCTTAGAATACAAGAAAAAATGAGCAAAATAGAGGCATTTGTATTTGAGCATAGAGTTGGCATTCTAATCAAACGTCAGTCAGAAAGCTCATCCATTACTTATTGAATAAATAAGAAGCTAACAAAGATGAAATCGACATTAGAATTGGAAATCAGGATCACTTGGTATCCATTTCAATGATTAAGATCTATTCGTTAGCATATAGCAATATGATAATTTAGTCCACTGGGGTTATACAGGGTTATGTGAAATTCAAGCTCCATCTCTACTGCCTATGTATTGTATAACTTTAAATCTTTCATTGAAAATTAGGTTCAGAGCTACTAAATGTCAGTAAATTGATGCTAATAAAGGTTATAATTTTGAACAACAAACAACATACAGCCAGCGTCTATGGCACGTTGAATACACGTTAGATCACTGAACTTCAGCAACGTCCAGCAAGGTTGTACCATGTGGGTGTCCGCGTGGGTTCGCGCCCTCGTGATACTGGCTATTTTTCCCAGCGCAACCCAGGCTGGGTGAGGTCTATGTGGGTAGCTGGTTTGCAAGTTTCCACCGAATGAAGGGTAAAACACCGTCTTAAATGAAATTGATGATAAAGAGACGTTAAGCCAAAGGCATTGATTATCTCCAAATATTGTAGAGATAGTCTATCTTCTTCTTTCTTCGAAAATAAGGTATCCCCTATTCCCGTCAATCTTCACTATTCCAGTATAACTATAAACTAGTTTGGTACTCCTGTATTAAGCGTACACATGCGCTGTTCTTTTTATTCTACGTTTGTGTTTATTTTCTTAGAGTGATATATTACTTTACGTCAGAAAGCGCACTTTTCAGGTCTCTGTACAACTATTGGAAAAATATGTGGAGTGACTTTTGTTGAATATTTCATAATGGGATGGGTAGATAATGAGATAAAATCATTAGTTTCAAAAAAAAGTTACGGGAACACGGAGAAAAAAACATTTGAAAAGTGTCATTTTTACACTGTCTCAGTCTCCTTCATCATCTTCCTGAACGTGGACGAGGCTACAACCAAATCTTCCGAACCGATTTTAATCGGTTGCACTATCTTCTCGACAAATTCCTCATTACTTTGTTTCATCTCCGTATCCTAATCGATAGTATCGTAACTTTTGACTTAATTCATAGCCAATGCAAGATGCATGCAAAAATATAATCTTAAATACCTATATATTTTTTTAGTGTAAACCACCCTGTAAAAATAATAGTTCATTCTTGAGACATAATTCTGAAAATTGAAGTCCCCGTACTTGACAGATAAAAAGTACATTTTAGACAGAAACATAATTTAAACAATGATAATACCGAGCGGTTTATAAACACAACTGAATATTAAGCAAATAAGCGGGGCAATCAAAGAACACCTAACACACACACAAAGATCAAATCAATCTCAAAATCTGAGAACAAAAGAATCAGAACTTTAGGTTGTGTTTCAGAACTTACAGTGTGGGCAGATGACTTGATAAACACAAACATAGTATTCTCGGAAATCCCAGCAAACTGTATTAATTTCTAATGGGCGCTCCTCTGATTAGAAAAATAATGCAATAATTAAATTTCGCACATGGTTCTCATAAACAAAATTAATATAAAATGATCGACCAATTTTAAATTCCTCCTTGCATCCGAAATATAGAGATCATATTGTTTACATTTTTACTAGATTTATTTTGTACCAGTTGAAAAATCTTCTGAATGGATGGTTTTTCATTGTCTGATTTAACAAATTTATATTAGACATCCTATTGGTAACTTTAAAAAACACTACCGTTATTTATGATGACGATTCCTCGTCATAAATAACGGTAGTGTTTTTTACAATTACCAATGGGATATCTAATATAAATTTGTTAAATAATAATGACCTTTCAATACACAGTTTCCATGAAATTGTCTACGAAGTAGACGAAACTCGAGTCGCAAGTGAAAAAGTCATTGATTCCTCGCCATAAATGTCCGATTTCAACGAGAATGGGATTTGACATTGATTAAAATTCATGGGATGAACTGATTAGTTTTTAATATCTATTTATCCATCCGGGGCCCAATGGCAGTTCATTATTTGAGTGAGTTGCTGCTGGTCACACAACTACATGGGCGTAGGAAGGGGGGCAGGTGGGGGCAGCTGCCCCCCCCTAGAAATTCTCGAGAATATGCAGCACGGAAGGGGCAACTTAAATTTACACTAGATAAAATGATTTTTGGAAGCAAAAAAGTCATCAAGTACCGAAATACGATAAATGCCACATTTTGTCCCTAATCCAACAGCCCCACTGTGAACAATCAAATGTAACTGTGGCAAACTTGTCGCATCGTTGAATCGCATTTGGTAAATTTGGTGGGAAAATTCAAAAAAATTAACAAACGTTACAAACGTATAGGTTCCATTTTTTTTTTTTTCGGCTTTCCGTATATTTTTCCATTGTAAAACTCCTCCTGCTAGTTGAATTTCGCCGGTTTGGCACTTTCCTTTATCGATATTTATCACAGGCCCTGGGGTCGCCCCTCCCCAATAACTGAATCATCAGTTACCCCTGGGGGTTTATTATTAAATAAGTACCGATTTACTTTATCGCCCCCCCCCCTTCCCGACATGAAAATATCAGCTGCCCCCCCCTAGGCCAGATGCTGGCTACGCCCTTGCACAACTAGTACTTATGATAATTTAAAACTTATTCAAATTGATTGAAACATCTTTATAATCATGAACTTCACACAAAAATAGGTAGGTATCTTAATCTAACAAATAAGAAATATTATTGAGGATGTTTGTAGTCATTTTAAAATATTAGAATTTCTAATTAATTTTGTATCGACTACAAGTAAATTGATGAGTCACGAGCGTTTTCGTCTGTTACGACATCTTCTAGTAAACTGAGTGCATTTTATGTCTTCTAGTGAATTTTATGTCTACTAGTGAATTTTATGTCTACTAGTGAATTTTATGTCTACTAGTGAATTTTATGTGTTCAATGACACAAGCAATGAAATTAATGACTTTCTGTATGATTACATTCGTACCGATTTTTTGAATCTCTTCATATATTAAAACATTACTATTTATCACATGTGTAATCATTGTAATTCTTTGCTACACCCTTTAGGAAGCTTGAGATAAAGCGGTTGGTTGGCATTTTCTCTTTAGGTGCATATCACGACTTGAGTTCTACATCTAATGTAAATTTTAATATGTACATAAATGTATGTATATTAAGATTTATCTTTTATATTTAGAGAAAAGATCAAATCATTTTGCAAAATTTCATTTCTAAAAATATGTGAACGATGGTGACGAATTTTCACAATTTTGAACTCTTGAAGGAGAGAGAGAGAGTGAGATCACACTACTGACGTCACTCATACATGGTAAGCGTTTCGATAACACTACTAACGGGTACGCTTATCTTCGAAGACGTACATGCGAAACCAAAATTCCAAATTATACAATTATCTTAGGATAACGATGTTTGACAAAAGTGTTTCTTAACATTTGTGGACAAATGATTTTTTTCTCTCAATTTTTCTGTTCTTTATACCCAGCTCACTTTCTATTTTGAGTATAAGACAGCAATATTGGATCAAAAAAGTTATAAAGCGATGGTCAATGTAAAATATACTTGATCTTCTATTCATATGTTTTAGAATTTTAGATATCATATGAGTAAAATAAGCGGATAGTTTTCTATATTTTGTAACTGAAACCAAGCATATCACCAGAACACATATTTTCTGTGTTGATGTGCGAATCAAAATGTAAAAAAGAAAATGTCATCACAGATGATAAGCAAAAGATAGAGGAAGCAAGGAAGGGAGAAAGAGGAAAAAAGCTTAAAGTAAAAGTCAGTCTTCTCACAAAATTAGTGACTGCACATTGTTCCACAGATGTTGAATGATTTTTTTACGATTTTTTAGCATCCTTACGGATAATGCAGTAGCTTCTGCATGGGTAATGGAAAAGAAATCGTTTCCAACCCTTCCTTTAGTAGCCTTTTACGACTGGCATGGACTTGGGTGCCTTGGAAGTATACTTTTCAAGTTTCCCTATCCACAGGCCTATATATAAATTATGTTCAAAAGGTCGACATCTGTATTTTCTAGGACTCCAAAATATTCACAAAGTAATTCATATATTTATGAAGACGAAATGATGATATTAAGTTATAGATTGAAGAGACAATCAGGTTTATAACAGAGATATGATCACAAAAAAAAAAAAAAAAAAAAAAAAAAAAAAAAATGGAAAACTGAATCATTGCTAACTAGTGATTTAGTGAATAAAACATGTTCATTATAAGCGTTAAAAAAAATATTTTTATATTTAAAATAAATTAACTTTTGAATAAATAAAAACAAAACACTTACCAAAAACACTATTTATAATTATTTATAAGAAACTAGTTTCGAATTATTCGATTCATCATCATGAGTCTAGTCGAGTCTAAAGATGGAAGGTGACACATAAATATATTCCTTAGACTCGACTAGACTGATGATGAATCGAATGATTCGAAACTAGTTTCTTTATAAATAAATATAAATAGTGTTTTTGGTAAGTGTTTTGTTTTTATTTATTTAAAAGTTAATATTTTTAACACGTATAATTAACATGTTATTCAAACCAGAAACACTATTTATAGTTATTAAAATTGAACCTAATTTCCAATAATTCGATTTCGACATCATCAGTCTAGTCAAGTCCAATGATTCGAAACTAGTTTCATTTTTAACAATTATAAGTGGTAAGTGTTTTGTTTTAATTTATTTTAAAAATAAAGGAATGAAATTATAAGCGTCCCCATGATGGTCGATTCTACGCATCAGACCAACTGGAACGCATAACATTACAAACTTTTAGGTAACCTCATATCAATCACCTTTCTTATATCAATCTGGAAATATGCAGGAGTGTTCATTTATAAGTTATAAGATCAACATCAGCATTTGAATTTTCAAGGATTACACTCTGAATTGTCTTGTTGCAGGGTGCTCTGAGATCTAATGCCTTTTCATTCTTAGTCGTAGGACCCACTAGTGGATCAATATGATCATCAGGTGTTCACGTTAGTGTTGTAGTAATTAATAGAAAAAAATTCTTAAAGAAATTTTTCAAAATGGAAAAGCCCTTGACACCAGCCATCACATATCAAAATTTGCGTTTCTATAACAAACAGCTAAAAATTTTTAAAAGAGAAAAAACATTTTCAAAAAACAAAATATTGGGGGCCCTCCCCTGGGGGGGGGGGAAGGGACCCCAAAATGTTCAAAATCGTTTCTGCGACAAACTGCCAAAAAGATACGAGTAAATATAATTTTCAAAGAACACAATATTGGGCCCCTTGGACCCGGGGGGGCCAAGGGTCCCCAAAAACTATACAGCAAACATGTGCACCAAATTTCTTCAAAATCGAATGAAAATTGTGGCTTGTATGGCGTAGCACATATACATACACACACACAGGGGCGGATACAGGTCTTCAGTTGAGGGGGGGTTGAGCTCCAATCTGATGTGATATTTAGTACTTATTAAAAATAATTTTGTTAGGAAATAAGTCTATACAAGATGTTCAAGGAAAATAGCTCGACTTTTAACTAAGAAACTTCGCAATTAGCCATATTCATTAATGAAATTCAATCTGTAATGAATATTTCACACACAAATTTGAAGCATGAATACGTTTTCTTTTAAACACAAAGTTCTAAAGTCTGTTTTCGAGGGGGCGCTAAGCTAAGGGGGGCGATCGCCCCTACCGCCCTCCCCCTATATCCGCTACTGCACACACATATACAAGTGCATTTCGGGATGTATATGGGAGTCAAAAAAGGAGTTCATTAACGTTCAGAATTATATTTTAAGCAGATACGGAGGCAGGAGGTTTCGGAAATGTCATGAAATATTTGGTATTGTTGCAGACTTAGGATTCGAGGATTAAGGTATCGTGAATTTAAAACGCGTTAACTAACTTTAACAATAATTAAAAAATAAAACTTAAAATAGTTTATTAAGAAAAATAAAAAAATAGAAATTACAATAAATAAATAAATAAAAAAAAAACGTAATAGAAAAGTTCAATTACTTCTCACCGACACCGAATCTAGGACGCCCGAAAATACACTCGAAAATACACCCGAATAACCGTTCACTTATGATACCGCTTCCCAAAATCAAACACACTTCGTTTATCGCTCAAAGAATACTACTTTATCACTGAAACAATACTGACTTCGCTTCTCGCTCAAATAATACTGACCCGACTCCCAGACGTGTCCCTCTATTTATACCTTCATTCAAAACGTTCGCGAAAATTCTCGTATAAAAAATAATTTCTACTACGCAATCAAACTACGCGTTTATAAATAATTAAAACGTAAAACAACGGAAGAAAATACGACATAAATTATTCTCCCCCCTTCACCCCGTCCATCCTCCTAGACAACCTGAGCAGTATAGTAAACATTCATTGACTCTCCCCCCTTCACCCCGTCCCCTCTCCTTCCTGATTCACTGTAAGAAAAAGAAAAACGGAGAGATCAAAGAAATACAATACAGGGTGTATATCACATATACAGGTTGATCATTTCAGTATAATTTACACAATGGAGTCGCCAGGTTTTTCTTGATACCGGCTTAGATTTAAAATATTCACAAAAGCAAAGCCTGTAAAAAAATATGCAGAAATTATAAAATTTTATTATTTACGGAATGTATTTATGTTTATTATTCTTTATTAACTGATCTTGTCAACAAATTCTCATCTGTCAAACACATTTGGGAAAGCAAAACACTATAAGATAGAAAATAAAGGGCAAAGAGTAGGTAAAATGTTGAAACTCTTTATCTTTTATTACTTCCTATACCTTTTTTCTCACTCTTTTGTGGCATTTTCGTCGTATAAAATGAATCCAATGGGGGCTGTAAGGAATATCGAACGGTAGGTTCTTCTTACGGAATTACCATCTCGAGAATAGTATTACAACACTCGTAGAGATACATTTGCACTTTGAATGATATTTAATACCTAAAAGTTTAGGCTTTATACATGGTGATCCAAAACTCGGCTGTCTGCGGCAATTAGTTCTCCCACTTTTCAAAAAATCGTGGGAGGGGAAGTAATAGTTGGGTTTGTGATATTCAACAAGAAATGACATCTTGTTTTTAGGTGTTGCAATGGTTTGGTCGCGCGAGCATCGTACTTAATTATCAAGCTATTTTTTTAAAAAAGTGAATCTATTATAACCAATCAGAGGGCGTTCCACACATGGTATGGTTTGTAATTCACAGATCCAGTTCCTATTCGAAAAACAATTTTGAGGTGGGTTCACAACTTTAGGCTGCGCATCTTCCCCGTTCACCTAATCTCCTTACAGCATGACATTTCGTGGGCCTCTCGCTTGCCGAATTGGAGTCACTGTGACTTCCTCCTGTGGGGTTACCTCAAGGATGAAGTCTTCAAATATCGCCCTGGGAACTTTGAAGAATTAAAAGAGGTAATTCTGGAAGAAATCATCCAAATTGATGCTGGTATGCTGACGAGAGTCATTGAAAACTTCCTCGAAAGACTCCAAATGTGCATCACTCGCCATGGCTGTCATTTGAACGACATTATTTACAAAACATAACTGAAAAAAATACTAGAATACACAAGCTTTTAGAATACAAAATATTTTTTCAAATATCTTATTTTGTATTTATTTACCAGCTCTTTCAAATGTGGGAGACCTATTTGTCGCACCCAGTACAATATTTCTTTTGATAGAGAGATTTTCATCATCATATGAAATGCGAAAGCCAAGACAATCCTGAATCGAATTTTCCTTCTCGGTTAGAACTAGGGATGGCACGATATATCGATATATTTTCTTCCGATGTATCGATTTTCACGATATATCTTTTGATATGTACACTAATTTAGACTTTTTTTAATGTTCTTAATATAGCAATAAAATTTGAAGTTATCCATTTTTTTTTTACTCGAAATTTTCTATTTTAGGGGGATCCTATTTGTCCCTTTGAAACTCGTCATTGGTGGAAATTGGAAAGTAGGGGAGGGTCAGGTTAGGAAAGTACAGAGAGGGGGCGACATTTCCACCTATTCACCTCGTAAAATTCTAATTTCTAATAAACCGCGATATATATCGTCAATATATCGATATATTTCCCATATATCTATATATTTGTACATCGATATATTTGAAATTCGATATATAGAAAATTCGATATATCGATATATTTTTGAACGATATACCATCACTAGTTACAACCAACTTCTAGTACGAGTCAAATCTACGACCTGCCAACCAAAGAACAGAACGAAGTGATCTTGTTACAGAGAAACAGGTGCTGTCTAAAAGGTTTAAAGGTCATTGATTTTAATTATTAAATACAGGGTGCGGCACGACCGACTTACGGTTTTTGTACAGTATGCACAGGAGAAATAGGGGTTGTAGAGAATTAGGAGATATGTCATACGGTGCGTTAGGTGTTGAAAATTTATTAGAGACAGCGAGAGGGTGGAAGATTTTGTTAGTCTACTTAAATTATCATTAGTTGACATCATGTTTTCATGGAGTTTACAGTACAAAATTTTCATTCACGATACATTTGTCAAATCGTCATCAGGAGAGAGTGTAATTAGGACTCAGAGAGCTTTTGGCCTCCATTTCAATATCAGTAGACGTAGCAATCAGTGGGTGCGAGTGTTCAGAGAAACTGTGAAAACGTAAGTGATTCAGCGCATGGACCTTCCCGCAAAGTACACGCTACTCTAAGATAAAATGCTTCCTACTGATGGATCACACAATGCTTGTGAATATCTTCGTGTTGACTGATTAGGACTACGACCAAATGCCTCTCGAACTCTTTCAATATTGGACACTAACGTAAACACCTAATCATAGTGATCCACTAGTTTTTGATTTTATAAACTAAATTTATGTAAATCAGATTAAGTTTCACATCACGGATATTATCATGCGCGGACATAGGGGAGGGCCCGGGGGGCAAGTGCTCCCCAGTTTTTTTAAGTGGGTGGTGTTTCTCAAATTTCATTATGCCTTATCACGTAAAAAATAAATAAAAAAATCAAATGAATGGTGATACGCTGTGTCTTTTATCCCATTGAGAGGGGGAGGGGCACGGGCCCCTAAAAAATTTCCAATCCTGAGACTAAATAGAAATAGGTACGTTAATAAAAAAATCGTCAAAAATTCTGTTATCCGTCATAGAACTTTTTTTCGTCATCACGCTTATAAAATCGCTTATCACCCTTCTGAAAGATATTTGTGGTTAAGCTCTACAGCTTTTATCATATTAGGTATTGCACCGCGATAAACATTGCATTTATGTTTATCGCGCATTTACTGCTTAGGGCACGAGCCCCCGGTCTTTAGATTACGAGTCCCTCCTCCCCACAAATGTTCTATTAGGTATACTGCGCGATTGTGCCCCCCCCCCCCCNNNCCCCCCCCCAAAACAAGATGTCTATATCCGCACATGGATATTATGTGAGCCCTGTATTCTAACACACCGAATGAATTACCTAGCAATCCTGTTTATAAATTATATTTCAATAATTTACTACAGAGAAGTCTGTCTGTCACTACAGATTTAATTAATTTCTCATTTCCTTTGGGCAGTACAAACATGAAATATAGACGTATTTGAAACACGTTGCTGATATGGATTTCATTAACCTTTAGCCTAGTACTTGTCTGCCCACATGATCCTAGCAAATGAGTTAAAATTTATGACAGCATAATATGAAAGGTTTTAACTTTTAACCTTTATTGCGGCTATATTGAATTTTTCTATTACCATAATTTAACACATCTTTATCCTCAGTTTTAATCTCAAGTGTGTGTTCTCCTTATTGACTTCTAGTTTCTGTATTTTATGTTGGTAATTATTTTTCATAAGTTGTGATAATGGTTCAATGGGATCCGGGTTATATGTAAAATAATTTAACTTTCTCAATAAGGTAAATATATACAAAGTATGTACGATAAAGCTATAATTTGAATATAAAATGTTACGATGTACATCCACTCGAGGTGAAACGCCTTTAAAGAATATTAATGACGAAATTAAGATTTGTCACCACTACCCTATATAACCCTTGTGCAATATACCTGATGAAGATAAATTTAGATTAGACTTGTGCAATAAACATGCTGAAGATAAATTTATATTTGTCACTTCTCCCCTATATACCTTGTGCAATAAACCTGCTGAAGATAAATTTAGATTTGTCACCTGTACCCTATAAAACCCTTGTGCAATAAATCTGCTGAAGATACATTTAGATTTGTCACCTGTACCCTATATAACCCTTGTGCAATAAACCTGCTGAAGATACATTTAGATTTGTCACCTCTACCCTATATAACCCTTGTGCAATAAACCTGCTGAAGATACATTTAGATTTGTCACCGGTACCCTATATAACCCTTGTGCAATAAACCTGCTGAAGATACATTTAGATTTGTCACCTGTACCCTATATAACCCTTTTGCAATAAACCTGATGAAGATGAACTTAGATTTGTCACCTCTACCCTATATAACCCTTGTGCAATAAACCTGCTGAAGATAAATTTAGATTTGTCACCTCTACCCTATATATCCCTTGTGCAATAAACCTGCTGAAGATAAATTTAGATTTGTCACCTGTACCCTATATAACCCTTGTGCAATAAACCTGATGATGATGAACTTAGATTTGTCACCTCTACCCTATATAACCCTTGTGCAATAAACCTGCTGAAGATAAATATAGATTTGTCACCACTACCCTATATAACCCTTGTGCAATAAACCTGCTGAAGATAAATTTAGATTTGTCGCCACTACCCTATATAACCCTTGTGCAATAAACCTGATGAAGATAAATTTAGATTTGTCACCACTACCCTATATAACCCTTGTGCAATAAACCTGCTGAAGATAAATATAGATTTGTCACCACTACCCTATATAATCCTTGTGCAATAAACCTGCTGAAGATAAATATAGATTTGTCACCACTACCCTATATAACCCTTGTGCTATAAACCAGCTGAAGATAAATTTAGATTTGTCACCACTACCCTATATAAGCCTTGTGCAATGAACCTGCTGAAGATGAATTTAGATTTGTCACCTCTACCCTATATAACCCTTGTGCAATAAACCTACTGAACATAAATTTAGATTTGTCACCACTACCATATATAAGCCTTGTGCAATAAACCTGCTGAAGATAAATTTAGATTTGTCACCTCTACCCTATATAACTCTTGTGCAATAAACCTGCTGAATATAAATTTAGATTTGTCACCACTACCCTATATATAACCCTTGTGCAATAAACCTGCTGAAGATAAATTTAGATTTGTCACCACTACCCTATATATAACCCTTGTGCAATAAACCTGCTGAAGATAAATTCCTGTGGACATGAAAGTCGTGACTTTCTTCGTTTGAACGCCAGACATTTGCTCATGTCTCTCTAAAATAGTGAATCATAAATATAGAAAACTTTCAAATGTTGTTAAAAGGATGACGGCTTCAACAGTATCTGACAGAATATTGTTCATTTTATCATTAGGTGGCATAATCGTGTTTGGTGGTAGTCAGATACGACATGGTCCCCTAGAGCCATGTCAATGTAATTAAATCGGTATCATAATAAAGAATCTTCAAAACGGAATAGTACATTGACCATTTTTTCTGTAATATTTCAGATCATCAGCTCATATAGACAATTTTTTGTCTATCTGAGCTGATGAAATTAAAAAAAATTTTGGTCTATTTTCCTTATTGAAGATGGTATGTTATACAAAGACTACACGAATTTACCCCTTTTGTGTGAAGATTGATATCTTAAACAAATCTGTTAACAAGGAGTGATACTATTCCAGAATCACAAAACAGGGATTTTTTTTTAATATTTATTTTTTTTTTTAATAAGTCTCTTTAACATCTATTGGTCATTCATGACGGGGATTTTACCCTCCATTNAACGTCTCTTTAACATCTATTGGTCATTTAAGACCCTCCATTTGCTGGAAACATGCAAACTAGCTAGCCTAAAATCAATATTTTAGAATATTGATTTTTTTTTTAATTTGGCTTATCGTCCATTTAACATCTCTTGGTCATTCAAGACGTGGGTTTTACCTCTCGATTCGCTGGAAACTTGTAAACCAGCTACCCACATTGACCTCACCCAGCCTGGGTTGGGGCGGAAAACTATCCAGCATCACGAGGGCGCGAACACACATGAACGACCACATGGTATAACATATCTGGACGTTGCTTAACTTCAGTGATCTAACGGGAACTGGTGTATTCAACGTGCCATAGACGCTGGTTAGAGGATAGTTGAATTACTGACTTTACTTTGTCTCGTTGAAAAATTATAAATATAATATATATCAAAAATTAACATTAAAAGGGTATTACTTAAATTATTTGCCTAGAAACATTTCACAATGATATATTAGATCACGAGGGCGCGAACCCACGCGGACACCCACACGGTACAACCTCGCCGGACGTTACTTAACTTCAGTGATCTAACGGGAACTATTAGTGTATTCCAAGTGCCATAGAAAACAGGGGTTCTTATCAGATCACTGAAGAAAAGCAAACTTGGTTGTGGTCGATATTTGGAAGGTAATGCATTTTTTACACCGCATGTTGTGACTGTTTCTTTAATTATACAGGGTGTCCCAAAAGTCCTAGACCAACTGAATATCTTTTGAACGGCTTTATGAGTAGATTTGAAAATTTGCATGGTATTGTATCCCAAATTAAACCACCTAATGGTTACCAATTTTTCCAGGGGCGGGTGCCAACTTTTGTTTTTTAAATACGAACCCCCATCTTGTGATACATTTTTAGAAAGACAATAGAATTAAAAGTACTTTGCAAAAATTTTACACGACTAGCGGTCACTAGCGTGTTTGGTTTCAAAATGGCGGCCATTTGAAATTTCCAAGATATGGCTTCCAAAAGTGTATAAAACTAGGCGAATTATTTGCAATGGGATATTTAATACTTATATAGGACACCAATGTCGAGGAACTGTTTTTTTTAGACATATAATACGCCTAGTTTTAGACACTTCGCCAACTTTTAGAAATAATTCGCCTAGTTTTAGACACTCTTGGAAATTTCAAATGGCCGCCATTTTAAAACCAAACAAGCTAGACCTGTGAATTTTTTTGCAAATTACTTCCAATTTTATTGTCTCTCTAAAAAAGTATCACAAGATGGGGGTTCTTATTTAAAAACAAAAAATGGACCCCCTGGGCACCACATGGGATCCGCCCAAGAAAAATTAGTCACACCATCAGGTGGTTCAAAAGATATTCAGGTGGTCTCGGACTTTTGGGTATGAAAACTGCATCCTATAACTGGTTTATTCAGCACAATATTACTTCGGATGCAAATTCAAAATTATTGAGCCAAATTAAAACATAACGTGCCACATTTTTTTAATAGTAATAATAATAGTGATGTGGTCCAATGGCCACGGGTGTTCAACTTGTATTATTGTGTGCCAGGCACTCCTTGTATTTCTTTGTTGAAGTACAAATAACTTTTCAGAACGTGATCCATTGTTTCTATCGTGTGTGCTTAAATAGCTATAAAATGGATGGTGGTCTATTTATATGCACAATTCATTTAGAATGTATTGTCTTGTTGCATAAAATATTTCTCTCTTCATCAAGTTGGTTACTTTCTTGTAAAATATCTCTTTTTACATGTTTGATATTGCAGTGATGTCGCTTTAAGATAAAATCAGATATAAATGTACAGATGTTTGTAATATCCATAAAATTAACAAGAATAATAGCAGAAAAAATACTGATCTGACGATTGGTGATGCAATGTCCAAAGCTGGTACACAGAAAGGGAGAAGATGATTGAATATTTTTTTTTCTATTTTTTTAATTTGACTTAACGTCTCTTTAACATCTATTGTTCACTCGAGACGAGGGTTTTACCTTCCATTCGCTGAAAATATTCAAACCAGCTACCCACATTGACCTCACCCAGCCTGGGTTGGGCCGGAAAAATAGACCAGAGCGCAAACACACGTGGACACCCCAACTTTGATGGACGTTGCTTAACTTCAGTGATCTAACGGGAACTTGTGTATTCAACGTGCCATAGACGCTGGCTATTGAATATCTAAAACAGAAGATGATCGTGTTGGGAACTAATCAGTGGCGGATACAGGTCTTCAGTAGAGGGGGGGACGATCAAGCATTGAGCTAAAATATTTAGTACTTATTAAAAATGATTTTTTTAGGAAATAAGTCTATACAAGATGTTCGAGGAAAATAGTCTCTTTAACATCTATTGGTCATTCAAGTCTCTTTAACATCTATTGGTCATTCAAGACGGAAGTTTTAACCTCCATTCACTGGAAACTTGCAAACCAGCTACCCACAAAGACCTCACCCAGTCTGGGTTGGGCCGGAAAAATGAGCCAACGATACGTGGTGTTCCCAAGCGGTCACCCATCCAAGTACTGACCACGCCATCCAAGTACTAACTTCAGTGATCTGACGGGAACTGGTGTATTCAACATGGTATGATCGTTTGGTTTAACAGACTTCGCCATTAGCCATATTCAACAATGAATTTGAATCTGTAATTTTTTAGTGAAGCATGAATGCGTTTTTTTAAACACAAATTTCTAAAGTCTGTTTTCGAGGGGCGTGGAGCTATGCCGAGGGGGTGGGGGTGGAACACCCCTACCGCCCCCTTGTATTCACTACTGGAACTAATGTGATATACCTATTGCTGATGCTGTGTTAAAATTACCAAAGTTTATACAGATGATGTGAAAATATCCTAGAAGAAGACGAGGATATAGGAATCATAGTACAATTAGTTCTGTTATGGCTCTCATTGAAAATCACGTGATTTAAATTGACATAACAGAAATGACATTTTAAGCCGCTTCTCTTCAATTTTTTCTATTCTTATTTCAGTTTATCTACATACTGACAGAAATCAAAGAGCAATTTCACTCAAAGTCTCTACGTATGGCCACAGAGGAGCCATGTTGATTATCAGTCAGTATACCAATTTGCCTTTTCATTTTATCAATTAGTGGCTACTAAAAATTTTGTGGGACAGTTGTAAGTTGCTAAAAGTTCCTCAATAATCAGCATTATAAATTTTCTTCAAGTTATTGATTATGGGGTAAGATAGGAAGTTATGTCCACATTTCAAAGTTACTACGAAAGTCTCTTGGAACTAGTAAGATATTATTATCTGAAATTATTATAATAAAAAATTATAATTATTTAGGCATTAATTATTTATATATCCTTTTTTTTTTTTAAATTTGGCTTAATGTCTCTTTAACGCCTATTGGTCATTCAAGACGAAATTTTAACACTAAAGTCGTTAATACAGAGTTTAATAGAAGTAAAATGTTAATACAGAGTCGTTAATACAGAGTTTCAATATGAACTCAACTATATTAATTTACGTAATTTGGATGTTGACGGCGTCGATCCCCTTTGTCACTCGATATTTTTCAAATCGAATGCAATACGAATCAAGTCGGTTTTATTCAAAGAATTTTAATTCTAATGAATAGGCGTTACGTGTGGATGTGTAGAAAGAGTACAACGTGTGGACTAAAATTTTAAATAGTCTTGTGAAGACCTAAATCATTTTTCCACAATAAGCTAAGTGACTATTTTCAGGTCTAATGCCTCTTTAACATCAACGGTCATTCGAGATTTTATTTGGTATGTATGGGGGAGGTACTTTTATCCAGTAAAGAGGGTACTGTATCCTCCTATGGGACATACTCCCCCCCATCGCTATGGGACGGTCAAATTTCATTTTAAAAAATTGAACACTGTTTCCGAGTCTGTACTAGAAAATTTTCAAGAAGAATGCAGAGTTTTCCATCACTCTGACTATATCAGTGATCATCAAATCAAATTGCCAAAAAAAAATTTTATTCGATTCTCCGTCGGTATCTTGAAACGTAAAATATTATCACTTTTCCAATCTATAACAGATTGTGGTCAAACTTGGTAACAGTGACCACTATTGACCCATTTACCTTACTATTAAGACTCCCGTCAGGATAACTGACACATTTACCTTAGATTTAAGACTCCTGTGAGGTCTTCAAATATTAATTTCCAATTAGTGTTTTCTCAATAGATTTTATAACTGACTACTTTGTAAACTAAATTGACAAAGGGACCACCATTATAATTGTTTTATGAAGCAAAAAGTAAGAAAAATGTCGGACGAATTGGGTGGATCTCTTTTAAATTAGAAAACAATTAAGAGTGATTTTTATACTCGTAGGTATTTTATTTTTAGGAAATATGTCATTTTTCTTGCTCAAAAACATTGTGGTAGCTTTGTACGATAATATACTGCACATTACTTATACATAACTCATGTCAAAAATTACTTATTCCTAAATTAATTATAATTGCCCCGTAACAATAGGGTGACAAAGGACACGATTAATCAGGCCCGACGAGAGGCGGGAGGGGATAGCCCGGGATTTCCTAAGAGGCTCGGTGAGAAAATTATCATAATGAAATTTTTCAATGTATGATAATATACTGCACATTACTTAGAAATAATTCTTGTTACAAATTAATTATTCCTAACTTAAATATAATTGCCCCGTAACAATAGGGTGACAAAGGACACGATTAATCTAGCCCGACGAGTGGCGGGGGGGGGGGGNNCGAGTGGGGGGGGGGGGGGTAGCCCGGGATTTCCTAACAGGCTTGGTGAGAAAATTATCATAATGAAATTTTTCAAGTTTTTTTCTGAATAATAAATAAATCAACTCAAAAGTTTTGAAAAAATTTCAAACACACAAAATCAGAAGTTTAGCGATAGTGGACTAATAAGGGACAATGGCTATTGCAGGACACTGATTTTAAAATATAGTGCGACCTTTCAGCTTGTACAGCAATCATAAATATTGGTAGATTTCGTAAACATTAACATCTGATAATCGAATCATTTGTTGCCAAGAAGAAGCGTACACGCCTTTTAACATCAACTAAGTGAATTGCCTACTTTTACTTTTTTTACTGCCCATTCGGTGATTTTAGATGAAAAAATAAAAGAGAGGCCCGTAAATTTTTCCGCCCGGACCTGATTTTCTGTTTACGGCCCTGCGATCAATAACCATATTAATATGTGTTGGTGGTGGACTAATAAGTAGCTGTGTGTGTGCTATGACTGATAGAAATTGGGCTCAAACCCAGCCAAGCCATGGAATTTTATCCTCATAAACCACATAATAATGGCACCCAAAAATATTTGGATGTCATTATTATCTACTGAATTTTTAGTCCTACTTTGGCAGCATATATGAGTTCTATTATTATAGAAGTCATATGTGCTGCCAAAGCCCTTGGTTGATGTGTTCCAGACCATTGTCTGGAACACATCAACCAGGGACCGTTAAAACCTTTTCGGTCACCTATAATTAACGGGTTTTTAATAACCATTCGCTCAAAACTGAATCTACCAACAGCAACAACTAACGCTATATATTATAGCTGCTGTCTGTCCATCCTAATGCTTCTCTATCTCAGGAGCGGTAAGAGTAAACATTTTTGCAGATTGAAAGCGGTGTGTAGAGAAGTTAATGTAGGTATCCTTGTGGTTTTGATGTCGATATATAATAAAAAGATTAACTTTTAAATAAATTAAATTAAAACAAAACACTTACCAAAAACACAATTTATTATAATTTATAAAGAAACTAGTTTCGAATCATTCCATTCATCATCAGTCTAGTCGAGTCTAATGGAAAGAACTCGACTAGACTAATGATGAATCGAATGATTCGAAACTAGTTCCTTCCTAAATTAAAATGAATAGTGTTTTTGGTAAGAGTTTTGTTTTAATTTAATATTTTTTAACACTTATAATTAACATGTTATTCAAAGATTTAAACATTAAAAAGACGAAAATAATGTGATTTTGACTGAATGGAATTCTTGCTGTGCAAATCAATCTAGAATTATATCTATTTCTCTGGTAAATGGAGAAACAAATTTTCCAGCATAATTTCATTCAAAATTGGTTTATAATCTCATGCATTCTTCTTCTTTATTGAAAGTAGTCCTGTCCGACTCCTAAAGACTGCCGACGTTGTTATGTTCAGTGATCTGAGGGGAACTAGTGGAGTTACCGAGATAAAATCGTTGTTTTTTTTTTTTTTTTCTGATGTGATGATTATTACATTATATTTTTAGAGCAGTTGTACGCTATACGCAGGTTAGGGATGGGATTTTCGACTCCCTTATGTGAGCCGACATGACTCGACTCAAAAATAAGAGTCGACTCCCGATCTCAACGCGTTTCAAGTGACAATTTTCAAAAACATCTTATTGGATCAGAAAGGCATAATAAAACCAATTGACAAAAGGGGGATCTACCAAATAAACGTCTCCAACTTCGGCGTATACATTAAAAAGACATCACAATCATTCGTCTCCAGAATAAAAGAACATTTTCCTTCAGTAAACAACAAACACCCAGAAAAATATTCCTCCATTTATTATCTTTATGAGTCAACAAAAAAAAAAAACTACTCGTAAGTTGACTCTTGGAAGAGTCAACTCATTTCAAAAAGATGATTCAACTCGTGGATGACCAGCCCATCCGTACGCAGGTACCTCTTTTTACTACTAGGTTAAGAGCTGTTGTCCTTTTAAGCGACTACGGACAGCTACAAGCACATATGCTACTACGAGCGACTTGAAGCGTCATATTCCAAGATTATTGGTCGCTTCCAAAGGACGACCAGGTTAAAAACAGCACTCATCGAGCATGAGTGTACCCCGGTAAAACCAATGGTACTCTGTGTCCCCGAGCGAGCTCACCCTAATTTCTATTAGTAATGGTTTTTTTAAAATATATCATTTGGAAATTGTACAATTTTCTGTGAAAGCATTTTGAAATCAATTTCTAAATAAATAGTTTCTCCAGTCCGGGGGTTGATATTCAGAAGAAGGCATAACAATAATCTTCAATGCTCATCAGGGGGGCTGAACATCAATTTGGTTTTCACTGTAGGTAATTGCTCTTTATTGTATTGTTACAAGTGACAGTTTTACAATTCAAGTGGCGATTAATATTGTCATAAATTTAACACCGAAATAATTCAAAAAGCCACCCACATGGAATGTTGTATCACCTGGTTCTAGTGACCCGATGTCGTGCTCCGACCCCACACGGTTTCTGTATAATTTTTTATTTGTTTCGATATTGAACGTGACTGTAATGTGACTTCTTGTTTCACTGTGGACTGTGGATGTTGTTCTTGCTACATCGTGATTTACGGAAATATTGTTCTCTAGGGTATTGTTATTACTAACACATGAATTTTATTCCTGCCTTTTTTTTCTCTCTCTCTCTCTCTTTTTCTTTCTCTTTTTTTTCAGTCAAATAAAAGTCAACCTCGAAGATTTACCGCTGCAATAAAATAAAAAGAATTGAGAAAATTGTGAGACTGAATTCTTAGTTTTAAATGGACTAAATTTTACTAGAATGGTTATTTTATCAATGGTGTTTGTTCCATTAATTTTACAAACGAACACCAGTTGGAGTTAGAATAATGTAAGTAATAATATCAAATGTTCGTGGCAGTAAGAATTGCGTGTTTTTCACCTACCCAAAGGGGACCTAGGTACCAAATTTCATTAAAATCGGTGCGCTTAACGGGCTAAGGATTGTGGCGGTGTGTTTTATTCTCTTTTTTTTAAATTTATTCAATTTTATTTTTACAATTATAAATCCAAAAATACCTACTTTCCCTAAGCTGATTATAGTTTCTAATTTAGCCAGCGTCTATGGGACGTTGAATATACCAGTTCCCGTTAGATCACTGAAGTTAAGCAACGTCCAGCGATGTTGTTGTCCACGTGGATTCGCGAATGGAGGGTAAAACCCCCGTCTTGAATGAACAATAAATGAGACGTTAAGCCAAATTTAAAAAAAAAAAAAAAGTTTCTAATTGTTTTATTCCATTTTTGGATTCTACGTACCTTATTATTTTGTTTCAGATATTTTTTTTTAGTTCCCGGTAAAATAATAAACTTATGGGTAATGGCGGATTTAAGGTTATTTGCAACATGAAGTATAAGAGTGTTCAAGTGTTCATACATCGGGGTCGAAACGAAAAACAAAAATTTGAGATTTGGGGTATCAAATAAACCCTAGTTCCGCGGGGCCCGTAGCATTTTCACAGAGCAGGGCCCCCGCTTGCGCCGCCTAAGAAGTCTACTTTTTGGAGCTAGTACAAAAATGGATTATCTTTTGGCCTTTTGGTCTAGTACCTACAGCTGGTAGAGAAAAGTGAAATTAAATTTTGAGTATACCAACATTGATAAAATATGGTTACCGCTCATGCTAAAAAAACAATTTGCTTATGTTGCAATACTCGTTTCTTTATTAAGTTCCTAGGTAGTTAGGTACCTACTTGTACATTTCAACCCAGATATGTCGAAATACTAGTGTAAGTTGTCAAAGCGCGGGGCCCGTAACACGTGCTACAAGTGATACTATTGTTAATCCGGCCCTGACCCTACTTGAATGCTCCTTCTACAGAATTTTATTTTTGATTTTCTCTAAGGTTTTAAAATGACAATTTCCCGTTATTCATGTAACAGCACTTTGTTACATGAAAAAAGTTATGATTTTTCTATTTCTATCATATGAAGGAAGTTATGTTTCTTCTTTTTTGAAACCATCGCATTGTTTTTCGTTCACAATATACCCACCTATTTCTAGACGTTGCAAAGTTTACAGTACACATTGCAAAGAAAATTTTGATGAAAAAAATAGATAAATTATTAGAAAAAACTAATAATATTAGAAATGGTAAAAAAAAAAACAATAAAAAAGTAGGAAAAAATAAAAATGTAACAGTTGTTGTTTTCATGGTTAAAAAAATTACTAATAACGAAATATATTATGGTGCATATTTATTATATTTCGTGCACAACAAAACCATAAAAAATTGGAAAAAATATGGTAAATAATTTATAGCTTTCCAAAGTTTTGCGACAATATAAGAAAAGGTAGGAATTGAATTCGAATGAGAGGGCTGAGTGAGAAGATAATATGTGTGGTATTTTTACTTGTATTTTGTTCCAATATCAGGCATTGATTTAAGAGCAAGAGGTACATATGTTATTGATCTTATACGAAAATGTAAAGATTTTACGAAGAAACATTATGTATAAGTTAAATACCTGTAATATCAGAACTAAATAAATATTAAATAAATCTTTGTTTCCGAAATTACAGGCATAATTTCGATCTGCTGCTTCAAGGAGAGAAACACTAAAATAAACCAATGAACCAACAAATGCCATTTATTCAGCAATTTCAAAAGTATCATTCGAATAATTCAAACGCCATATCTTATGGTCTTAGTAGTTCAGTTATTTAAACTGTTTAGCAAGCGTGATACTTGAGACCAAATTGTGTACAAAAATGTCTTGAGACCAAATTGTGTACAACTGTACAACCAGCATGATGGTCTATACCTTCATACATATTACTTATCTTTTACTATTATTTGGAGAATCACTATTGGTACTTCAAACACTAGAAGTGTTTCAAGATTTAAAATATGTGGTCTCTTTTGAACAATATAGGTATCCTAGAATAACATTTCTTTCTTTTTTCGAGACTTGCGTTTCACTCTCTATTCGATGAAAAATTACAAAACCAGCTACTTACACCCAGCCTGAGTACCTCCGGTAAAAGCATCACGAGGGCGCAAACTAAATGTGACCAAGCAAGTAAAACATCGCTGGACGTTTCTTAACATCGCTGATCTTACAGGCAGTGCCGGCTCCAATAATATCAGCGCCCTGTACGAAAGTGAAAAATACACCCCCTCGCCCCTCCACTTTATCGATATTGAATAAGTACTATTTTTTTGTTGTTTCACAAGAAAATTCAGAAAAGATATAAGAAATAATAATGCTGCTGTCAGCTGATAACAGCGCCGATGCGTGCACAAGTAGCACTCTTGCAATGAGAGTCAAAAATGCGTGCACAAGCAGCACTCTTGCAATGAGAGTCTACAAAACTATATAACAGTGTGGCGAGGGTGCAAACCAGCAGAAACATCCCTAGCATAAGTTGGTATATTTGTGTTGCGATTGGTAGTTCCATGTAGCGCATTTGTGGCGATCCCTTGTGTTAAGTTGGTAACGCGAAGTTGTAACTTTCTGTGATTGACCATTCATATTAATTGTTTTTTGGCTCTCATTGCTCAAGAGTGCTACTTGTGTTACACCCCACTTATTCATTTAATTTACTGCGACTTCAGTTGTCAGCGCCCTCCCATTTTGCCATTTTCTGGCGCCCCGTTCGACGGAACGCCTTGAAGTACTCTAGAGCCGACACTGCTTACAAGAACTGGTATTCAACGTGTCATGGACATTTTATTTTGTAAATCTCATAATAATAATAGACCTTTACTCAAAATAATAATTGAAACAAACCCTTGCTGATTAGGAATGCTATTAGGTATATAGTTTGATCTATGTTTAATATTTTGCCAAGCAGTGTGCTTTATCTTTCTTCTTTCCACTTGAACTTTCAAATAGATATTGTAAGCATCCGTTTCATTTTTATCTTAACGGCTTTATCAACTACTTCTTCTAGATTGTGTTCAAGCAATTTACTATACATTCAATGTAAAGATAAACTATATCGGTTATGTTTCTTGCTTCATCTTCGTCTACTTCATCACCTCTGCCTGTATATCCTCTTTCACTTTCCCCTTATATCTTCAGTAGGTATATTGGTGATGTTATTCTCTTGCTTTCTGTTTTCTATCCCTAACTTTGTTAGTATTTATACCTACAAACTATGTTTGGCGTATATACATAGCACACTTATTTTATTTTTCTTTGCTTGATCTTTTCCAATTGCACCACATAATATACTTTCACGTACATATAGGTAAGCATAACTATTAAAAGCATCCTTAGCCTCCGTCTATGGCACATTGAATACACTAGTTCCCGTTACATCTCTGAAGTTAAGCAACGTCCAGCGAGGTGTCCACTTGTGTTCGCGCCCCCCGTGATGCTGGGTGAGGTCAATGTGGGCAGCTGGTTTGCAAGTTTCCAGCGAATGGAGGGTAAAACCCCCATCTTGAATGACCATTAGATGTTAAAGAGACGTTAAGCCAAATTAAAAAAAAAAAAACACCCTTAGCCAAGTTCGCATTACATTGAGCTTTTATCAGAGAGGTTTCGGTTTAAAAATTCATAAATTTGAGAAAATTATTTATGTGCAATATTATGTGCTGTGACGTTTGAGTTGTGTTCTCAGTCTCAGCCTATTTAGAACATTCATTAGCCAGCGTCTATGGCACTTTGAATACACCAGTTCACGATAGATCACTCACGTTCAGCGAGGTTATACCATGTGGGTGTCCACGTGGGTTCGCGCCTGCGTGACGCTGGCTATTTCTCCGGCCAACCCAGACTGAGTGAGGTCAATATGGGTAGTTGGTTTGCAAGTTTTCAACGAATGGAGGGTGAAATGATGTTGAAGTAACGTTATCTTTTCCAATTGCACCACATAATATAATGTGGTGCAATTGGAAAAAACTACCGGTTTATCATAATGTCAATGACCATGAAATGATAGATGTTGAAGTAACGTTAAGCCAAATTAAAAAAAAAGTACACTCATTGAGTCAGCTTTATATAGATTTGAGTTTTTTAGGAATCTTAGCAAGATTTGAGTTATTTAGGAATATATTGTTTTTAGGAATTCGTCTATTTTTAGTCTTATTCAATTTATTTATATATATATAAAAAAATGGAAACCAAATTAATATAATCTTGGAGACTCCTTTATGTCTTCAATTTGTTAACACATAGCATGCAAAATTTTGATCAGCCATTGAAGAATTAATAAGAATTCGAATCCGGGATTGGATAAAATAAAATTAATTAAGAATACATACCACAAAAAAGGTCATGCATTAACACACCTGGTGAAGCCTGCTAATATATTTTTTTTAAACATACCTCATGTAACACCAGGCACTCAACTATGTCCACTAACTTGTTTTTCTTCACCTTTCTTTATTTACTCTTCACGTCGTTGATCATAATCCGCCGAAGCTAATGGATGAATGAGAAAAAACACAAAATACAATCACCCCAATAAAACATAGTCAAAAGTCAATAAATTTATCCATTTTTACAAATAAAACTAATTTAAAAAGTGATATTGCCCCTTCAATTTTAACAATTTATAACTACCGGTTTATCATAATGTCGACCCTTTGACTATGAAATGTGTTCTCTTATGCATAATAAATAAAAATTATTGCTTGCAATACAAAATTTCTTGAGTCTTTATAACTTTTTACACAATAAATATTTAAAATATATGTGCCTGGAAAGCCTGAAGCCAGTAATGCATAAAACGAGCAAATATTCCACGGGTAATAAATAGGAAAAGACAGCTGCAGTTAAAAAAAAAGAAGGAACATTATTCAATTTTATTTTTATGACTTATTTGACGTTTTCTATAGATTGTAGTGAGTTAATCACTCGGTTCTATGCTTCTAACATAATGGACTGTGATTAATTTTTCTTTTTGTAGTTTCACTTTAGGCTTTTCTGTGTTACCTGATTTAACCCTAGGATTGCCAAGAGGGGGGGGGGGGTACAAAGTACCCGCGTTTTAGCAATAATCTTGTAGTAATCCAATTAGGATACTTATTTTAATGAGACCTTTAATAGTTGTCACAAACAATATTTTCCATCATAGTATATAAAAATATGTGTGTTCTAAGCCTTCTAAGGGATGATATTGAAGCCAAGCTTTGGGTGGGTACTTTATGTCCCCTCTTGGCAATGCATGTACCAATGCATTGACACATTGATGCATGTACCAATACAGTGTGGTAAACTCTGTCAAAAGACATTTGTCTGTGTGGGATGTCAGGAAGGACAAAGTTCTGGTTCAGAATAGATTTCCTAGGGTCTAGAGATTTTTTTTTATTTTCATTTATATTATTTCATTCCTGGGATTTATTTTTATGTAATATAATAAGATAATAATTAATTCCATTTATATACTTTTTAGTTTTAATAAAGAAATAAAGCCTTATTGTAATTAAAAAATTCATTGTTTGCTTTATTTTGTTGGCGGGTACTTTTGCCCCCCTCATCCCTTGGCAATACACGTAATTGAATAGAGGTTGGCAAACCTAGGGTTAAGACAGGAAAGAAAAGAGCATAAAATGAGTTTTTATTTTACTTTATGGGTTTCGTTCTTGTCAATATAATACCTAATTCCCATTTTTCATAAATTTTGTGTTAAATACATCTTTTTGTTTGAGAGCTGAATGCAATGCCACTCGTGTAGAATTATGTCAAACAACTAATAATGCAAACTTATTAGACAGATTTATCATTTCATTGTAATATAGATTTCTTTACTACGCCTCATTTCATAAAATTGTTACAATGAATGGATAGAATCCAGGTATAGTTAGTTATATATAACCGTTTATTCAATACTAGAAATTGTTTGGCGCATGTAGACAATTTTTTCCTCTAACCTTAAATGACTATGATTTTAGTTTTCGAAATGGTTTAATGAAATGAGTCATAGACATTTTTTTAATATTATGACGTTATTGCGTGAATACTATAGATTCATGGCCATAACTATATGTACTTATTTAATATTTAAGTTCTTTCCAACCTGGTTAACCACCATTGGGTAGTTTGACTATCCAGATTGCCAGATTAGTGTTGGTACATCGACATCAATATTTTGAAAATATCGATACATCGGAACAAAAACATCAATGATATTTAAATTCGATTGAAAAATCGGGTGCTCAATGATTTTTTTCCTATGTTACTATTTTTTTTTTTTATTAAAAAGTAAGTTGCCAAGTACCATTTGAAAATAAATTTATGGCCAATGCAACGACTAGGAAAAAAAAATCGACTTGGTATCAATGTTTATACTGTCAGTGTGTTTAGGACTGATTATTGTTCCTTTGAGTACTGATGAGTAGTTTTCTCAGACAAGTCGTTTCAACATGGATCTTTTTTGTTTCGATGTCCTAAGTTAGATACAATATAATTATTATGAGTGGTGAGCGGTGTAGATATACCTAGCATACAATAAATAAAAGAAAAAATCTGGCTTGAACATCACACACAACTTTCCTTATCTATGTATAAAAAAAAACAGAAAGTATTGTAATGTGCTGAAATTTTCGATGTCGAGTTTTCTCGGCCAAAACAGGTTTTGAAGTCCCCAGAGCGGAAATACAATTATATATTACACTTCTTGATATATTACCCTTCATCCTAAGTTGTATTCTTCAATTTCTTGTATGAAATTGATATGAATATGGACCAAATTTCAAGTTCTAGCTCATTCTATTCTGGTTTTAGGCAGAATCGCCAAAAAGCAGCCTTCAACCGCTAATTAGCGGCCAACAATATATTACACTTCAACCTAAGTTGTATATTTCAATTTCTTGTATGAATAAGAGTAGGCACCAATTTTAAAGTTCTAGCTATTACCGTTCTCATTTTAAGCAGGATATTTGAAAACCGCTAAAAAGCGGCATAAAACCGCCAACGGTATATTCGATATCCACCAAAAGCTTATTTTGCCGTTCATGGCATAAAACTGACATACATACCAAATTTCAAATCTCTAGCATTTGCCGTTCTTGAGATATCGTGTTCACAGACAGACACTGGGGACCCCAAAACGTGTTTTGGCATTGGAAACTCGACATCGAAAATTTCAGCTCATTACAATACTTTCCTTTTTATAGCATAAAGAAAGTAAAAAATGGTCAACGCTAAGTGACAAAAGTTGTCACAGCGGACGGCGCGGCGTTCGGCGGACAAACGTAAAATATCAAATTGTGAGGGAGTATTTTTTTCTTGATGATTCCAAAGGTTCATTATTGAAACATTTCATCATGCGATCAATAGTAATTGAGTGTAAATTACTGTAAATGAACTAATTCTACTTAAAGATGTCTGAAATTAGAAACTTCTCTCAAAACTGTGTTGACCTCTTTCAGCAATATCGTTGACGTATACTGTCTTCGCTTCTAATTTTCATATTTTATGATGATCAACAACCATGTTCATCATTCTTTGAAAAGTTTTCAACCAAACCGACACCGGACACCGCCACATTATTGAACAAGTCCATAATTACTAACAATTATCAATAAATCAATTTTATATTTCTATATTGAATCTTTTTCTTTTGCGTTTGCCTCAGAGGCATTAAAAATAATATCATGTTTGAGAGACTATTCTCGGTCATAATGAAAATATCTTCATTGCAAAGACTGTAAAAGACTTGGCGGATAGTTGACTGCAATTTATAATCTTGTCTTGCCATAAATATCATTGTTTTCTACTTGTTCTTCACTTGTATCTTCATTTCAAATGAATGTGTTCTTCTTGGTAGACGTTGGGTTATGATAATTGCTCTCTGACTCTTCTGAGGCATTCTCTGGATATTTAGTAGGTTAGATCAATTTACTTGGCTCTATGTCACAAACGAATCATGAGCACAAACGCGGACAATATTTTCTAGAGAACAAATGCCTTGCAAAGGACAAAAAAAATTGAAAATCAATAAAACAAACTTGAAGTAATTGTCTTTATATTTCAGCCCCTATGACATGTGCGGCATTTATTTGCTTTGTCCTCCTTTATTATGTTTATTAGATTGCTTAAGTGTAATAATGTGTTCAATTAAAGCTTTCAAAACTAGAATTGAGAAATTCATTTTAGGCATCTCAAATTGGTGGTTCTTGCATCACTTCCGGCTCACTTCGACAAATTGTTGCTTGTCCCAAAAATCACTAGAATTTCGAGCTATTTGCTCCTATTTTCGAAATAAAAAATATGAAACCTCTCTACAAGATGAGACTAACTGGCAGGAACCAGTGTAAGAAGTTCATTTGTGCCTAATAGTCAAGGTCTCGAGGCAGAAAAAGACAATAGAAGGCAATAACTATGTAAGAGACCCTGCTCATAACCAGATTCGGGCTTCTCACCTTTTCTAAGAAAATCTTGTGAGCGAATGTCCAATTACAAGTAAATAGAATGCTGTTTTATTTTGAAATTGGTCGGGATGAAGGATAGATAATAATTGAGAAGTATATCCATTTTTTATTTAACACCAATTTCCGCAAAATTTTCCTTCAATTTATTTAATCCATGTAATTTATAGCATTATTATATTATTATTATATAATTCTTTATATTGAATGAACTTATAATTTATAATTGTTCAGAAATGGTGACAATAGACATAGAAAAGAAGAAAAAGATAGAAGAAGAAGGTAAATAATATAAAATAAAAATAAAGTGCATTCAAAGGCCGGGGTTAATTCCTGAGGTATTCTCTTCCACCCAACCCTTTGAAATCCCTACCTATTTTCCTAATATCTAACCTATTTTATACCTAACCTAGGAGGGATAATTATAGGTCATTTGAGAATGAGGCTTAATTATTGTTTATTCAAAGCATTCAGTAATAAGTAGTGTCAGACACTTACTTAAAAAAAGTACTTGCATTTTATCCAATATTTATCTTAAGGAAAAATAGGTACTCAACAATTAACAAGGTCAGACATTGCCTCCTAATGTATGAATAAAATATTTTGAATGCTTATAATTATGATAACATAATAATTACTGTCCGACTAAATTATAATCAGACTTATACAAGAAGCCCATTACTGTATAGTTATAAAAGCGGCAAGCACTTGAAACAATCAGAAGAAAGTCTAATAGCATTAAAATATCATGAGGCAAATTCCCAGTCTGTAAGGATTAGCCATCATACTGTTAAGAAACAGCTTAAAGCACAATCATCCGACAACCGACAAGTATTCTACTGGTCTTAAAATCTTATCTACAGTGGTTCCCACTCAGTATATTAATATCCTTCACAAAAATAAAATAATAATAATAAGCAAACGATATCCTCTGCCTTACTGAAATTTCTCGAGAACTACATCCTATCTTTACTTATAAAACGCAAAGCCCAGTTGGTATACTGACTCACTGATAATCGACAAAAACACAAATATAGGGTTGCTGTCGAAGGTTTCTGTCTCTTATGATTAGTTTAAGATTATTTATTTGCTCGGTGCACGATCTACCTTTTCTAAACCCCGCTTGGTATTCTCCAATTTTTTTCTCTACTATGGGCTCTATTCCATTGAGCAACGCTTTTGATAAAATTTTATATGTTGTTGATAGTAAGGATATGCCTCTAAAATTATTGACGGAGGTTTTATCTCCTTTTTTATGCAAGGGATGTATCAATGCACACTTCCATTCCTCAGGTATTTTTTCCATTTCCCAAATTTCTTCCATCAATTTTTCAAGTATTTTTATTAGGTGTTCACTACTCGCTTTCCACATTTCAGCCACTATCATATCTTCTCCCGCTGCCTTATAGTTTTAATTCTTTTATAATTCCCTTTAATTTGGTTTGGTTCGGTGGTTCTGAATTGTCATCTATTTCACTCGGGTTTTCCGTCCTAAGTTTTATGGAAGTTTGTTCGCAATTCAAAAGTTTTTCAAAATATGTTGCCAGAATTTTACAATTTTCATCGTTATTTAACGCTAGAGATCCATTTTCCCTCTGGAAACATAAGTTCTATAAAAGTCTCTTGTATTATTCCTTGAGAAATCTTCCTGTATCAGTTTTAATTGATCCTTCTCATAATTTCTCTTTGCGCTTCTAATAACTTTTGCTGTATTTTTCTTTTCCTCCTAGAAATTCTCAAAATCCAAATAATTTTTTGTTAGTACCATTTTCTCCAAGCTTTTATCCTTTCCTCAAGAGCACAATCGAATTCTGGATTCCACCATCTGTGTTTTACCTTTCTGACGGTAATATATTCTTGATGATAATAAATGCTGTGCCCAGATGTGGTATATTTTTCATGATCCTCTTACCTGATTTACCCTTGAGAATTCGATAGTAGCCAGAATCTAGTACGTTCTCGTCAGTATATCTTGTCTCTTGGACAGCTAATATTTGAATCGCTTGTTTATCCAGAACATCAAGTAATTCCTTTATTTTTCCAAATTTTAAGAGTGTATTGGTGTTCAGTTTCCAAAAAAATATATTGTTTTTGTTTTAAGTTTCTTCGCTTTGATGGAATCACTATTGATAGAGACGCATGTTGTTTTGGGCTCTCCAGACTCCGCAGACCCAAATGCTTTATTGAAAGTAACGATGGATTTTTTACCACCTGGAGTAGTTTTCCTGTTAATGGAAGTTTCAATCATGCTAAGTTTCTGGTTGATTTTAGGGGAAAGAATTTCTTCTTTCCGTCATTAAAACTAAGATTATTAATCTTAGAGTGCTATATCAGCCGCCCCACTGGGGAACAGACGCTGTTCGTAGCCGCTCCTCTGGAGTACAGACGCTACCTATTGTTCCTATTAGTCGCCTTTTAAGACAGGGGGAATGACCCGTGGTAATATTCTACTCCGGCTACCGCACTGGTAACCTCAATCATATTATTACATTCGCTTTGTCATATCCAAATTTCACATCGTTACGATAAAGCTGTGAATCCTACGGACCCCCCCTAAAATTTTATGTAAAAATTCAAAAAGTCAAAAATATCGAAAACAGTTACAGTTATAATTTTTTTTATAAAATATAAAAAATTGATATAGCAACAAGTAATATACCTGCTTTCTAGGATAATCAGAATATATAGAGGGTGCCGCTAAAGCGACACAAGGTGTCCGCGGGGATTTTTTTTTTTTATGAAAATCTCGAGTTAAGGCCAGAAGAACCCCATATATAAAATCCCGCTTCTTAAAGTTCAACACAGTGGCCGTGGTAAGGGCGAGGTGGAAAAAAAAGAAGAAAAAAAAAAGTATGAATTTTGGACAATTTTTCGGGTGCCCATAAAAGACATTCCCATTGATGGATTAAAGTAAGATAAAAGTTAAACTTCATCTATTGCAAATGCCAAAGGCGATTATGAAAAAAAAAAAAAAAAGTTTAGTTGAAAAGGGTCAAAATTGAAAGTGAAGATACCTACAAACTAGGTTCACCGTGCTATATGGGACACTGGTTTTGTTTTTCTTGGCGATGCAAAACTAGCGTTTTGCTTGATTATGAGGTCAATTGTGTTTTCTGCTCATCATTTTATCTATCCATTACTCACTTCACGTATAGTTTCTAGTGAGTGGGCTACATTATGACGCATTCTAGAAACCAATGAATGTCTATGATAAACCTCCTTGCGTTCCTCTCATCTCTCATGTCAGATTAATCTTCTCAGTTTTTAAAATATAAATTATCCACATGGTTAGAAGACATTAAATTTTTGGCTTGTTAAGTCGTCGCTGTTGTTCCATGTTAGGAGACCTCCGCATGTTAGTTGTTATGATGTTTTCTTTATCTAATACATCATTGTAAAATCCCTCTAGGCAAATTATTATTTAGTTTAACCCTTTTAATGTTCATTTTTGATATATAGGTATTTATCATTTTTCAACGAGACTAAGTAAAGTCAGTCAGTGATTTAACTATCCTCTGTTACTAATATTTTGTTTACAATTTCCAAAGAGGGGAACAACTTTTTTTTTTTTTTTTTTNTTTTTTTTTTTTTTTTTTTTTTTTTTTTTTTTTTTTTTAACTCAAATGGATCCTTTTTACATTGATATGCTTAGTGAATTAATCAATTTTTACTAATCAACTAGTGTACAAAATACAAAAATCATAACAGTGTTCAGTTCTGAGCTCTTTTACAAATCGTATTAATCTCATCAATCATTTTAATCAGATTAGCCATTTCCAAATTTATTACAAAATTAACTTATAATATAGCCAGCGTCTGTGGCACGTTGAATACACCAGTTCCCGATAGATCACTGAAGTTGAGCAACTTCCAACTAGGTTGTTCCATATGGGTGTCCACGTGGGTTCGCTCTCTCGTTTTGCTAGCTATTTTTCCGGCCCAAACCAGGCTGGGTGAGGTGAATGTGTGTAGCTGGTTTGCAAGTTTCCAGCCAATGGAGGGTGAAACCCCCGTCTTGAATGACCAATAGATGTTAAAGAAACTTTAAGTCAAATTAAGAAAAGAAAAAAAAAAACTTATAATATCACAGTATTTAGTACTAATCGAAGCTAGTTGTAGATCCATTCTTCTCAGTGCAAAGTATGTTTATTAAAAAGATCTTTGCTGTAGATCCCTTATACACCTGCTCAATAAATACGTGTGGGACACATACGAGTACTCATACATAAACAATGGTTAACCTGCTCCAATGCCTATATTAATTATCAACGAGACAGGAATGGAATGTAAAATTCGCTAAAACAGATTCCTGAATTTCTAGTTGGTGGGTAATTACAAACAGTAATAAAGAATGCAACCGGTATTCCATTGGAAGAAGTGATTTTGATTGTTGCCATTCTTATCATAAAAGTAAAAATGCAATCCTAACCAAAAATGGTCATGGAAATATTTCAAAATTCATTCCACCAAAAAAAAATCACCAATGTTCCTGTGTACAGAGTGAACCGATAGTCAGAAACAATGAAAATAATAAAATGAAACATGAAACGGACTGAAAATACGAATTATTAACGTCATCCACGGTGATTGAATGTTTTATGAGAAATCTTAGGTTGTATTACGCCATAAACATTTAGTCATAAATAGTGGTTTCGAACTGCTAAGAAAAATTTCGATGTTCATGATAATGTATTTAGATTGGGCTTATATTAAAATTCGGAGGATCATGAAACAGACTGAAAATACGAATCATTACCCACATCCAAGAAATTTCCTTCCTTTTTAACCCTAGGATTGCCAAGGGTGGGTGGGGGTTAACAAAGTACCCGCGTTCTAGCAAAAAGCTTATAGTAATCAAATTATGATACTTAGTTTAATGAGACCTTTAATAGTTGTCATAAAAAATATTTTCCATCATAGTATATAAAAATATGTATGTTCTAAGTTTTCTAAGGGATGATATCCTGGTAATGCATGTACCAATACATTGATTGTCTAAAGCTACCATAAATTGTATAAAGTGTCTAAATTGTCTAATTATCTGTACCACCTGCAAGAAATAAGTGTGTGTAAACACTGTCAAAAGACATTTGTCTGTCTGGGATGTCAGGAAGGACAAAGTTCTGGTTCAGAATAGATTTCCTAGGGTCTAGCTATTTTTTTTTTATATTCATGTACATTATTTTATTCCTGGGATTAAATTTTATTTTTATGTAAGATAATAATTACGAAACGAAATAACGCCTTATTGTAATAAGAAAAATCATTTTTTCCTTTATTTTCTTGGCGGGTACTTTTTACCCCCCCCCTCCCGCTTGGCAATGCACGTAATTGAACAGAGGTTGACAATCCTAGGGTTAATAATATCTATCTATTGCTATAAAGGCAAGAAACTCCGAAATAATAATTCCTGGCACATTGTAGCACGGATTGGTTACATTATTTTGTAATACAAAAAATACAATAGAGTCCCTCATTTTTTTTTTAATCCAATCCTTAATTTTATCGCATCCAGATTTTTTTTTTTTTTCTAAAATAGTAATTATTATTTGCAAACTAGGTTATTTCTTTTCTTTTCAATAATATTTATCTCTTGCTATAATCATACTAGCATTTCTGTCAATTTTGCACCCTATATATCTACTGATGCACCCTATACTGATAATTGCGACAAATTCCATCATATTCTTTTGCATTTTTAGCAAAAAGAATTTAAAGGTTCAACAATAATAATTACCCACAATGGCTTTGCTGAGAAGCTCAATTTTTTTTGCTTCAAAAAAATTATAAAAATGTTGACGCTCAGAATTTTTCTACCTATAAAATTCAGAACTATATTTACAAAGTAATTTGTATACCAAAAAATATTTATTGTTTGTATGTGTACTTTAACTTCAACATAAAGAATATTTGGCGTATCACATTGTAAAGACAAATATGTCAAAAATCCCACCTGAATATTTCTAAACTCTTTACAAGAAATAACACAACTGTCCGAATACTCCTTTTGTCGAGAAAAAAAAAAATATTAATTTGCTTCTTTTTTCTTATCAGGGGTTACCATATTGAAAGAAGATAATATCGATATCGAATAGGTATTATCGGATGGCCAAATATCGATATTCAGAAGTATCAGTTCTTTCGATGTTCTTTTGGATCGGTCACCTTGTTATCCTTAGTTAGCTTGTTAGTCTAATCTATATTCAACTGGCTTAGTATGCGAGAGGCGAGGGTTCAATTTCGGGTAGAATTTTCTACATCACTATGACACAGAAAATGATTTTTACTGCAACTGGAAAAGATGGTCGATTTTCGCTCATGCCCTATATGTATTAAGATACTATAATAGAAATTAAAGTTTTTAAGGTACCTACTTATTTAGAGAGACATTCGACCCATGATTATCGGATAATGGAGGAGTTCCCTCAAATGAAGTAAATGTTTTGTTTACTTCATTAGTCCCTTAAATACATGAATTTCATAGTAAATAATTTAAATCGTAAATAGTTAGATCTAAACGAAATTCTTCTGAAATTCGTTGTTCGATTTAAGAATGTTATTTAGCAAATCTCTGGTATGCAGATTCAATATTTTTCTAGTCTAAATTATGACTTACTTTATGTCTATACCAGCTGTTTCTCCCGTGCTTCGCTAAGGCTTATAGCTTGTCGCTTTAGAGGCGTAGCCGTTCCCGTGCTAATTGCTATCTCTCTCGCTCCAATGTATTTCTTACGGGGATTATTTACTTTTCGCGATTTCTACCCCTTAAACTTATGCAAAATCCTTTCTTAGTGCACACTTACATGGTGCAACGAAGGTCCTTGCCAAATTTCAAGTCTGTAGCATTAATAGTTTTGGCTCTACGTTAGACATTGCCTTTTATAATATGAAGATTTTCACTTTAATTAGAAGTGTGCTGAAAACAGCAAAATGTGTTTTAACTGATGCATTTTGAATAATCCATTGTCGCACTGAAATGCTATAATGGAGATGCTATAAAGGGACGTCTACGAGAGAGGATGTCAGCTATTAATCAAGCTAGTATTGATTGAAAATCTGCAGACGAACGCGTTATAATTTGCTCATCAACTCTGCTTCCAGAATACTGATTGCTACTCTATGTTTCCCAACTTTAAATATTTTGAATTTTTCAAGTCTACTGCGTCGGCTATATCATGAAAACTATTTAACAAATACTTAGCGGCAATTTAGCCCAAAAAGAGATCAATTTTCAAAAAATTAAACGATACCATTTCAAAAATCTTTTAAAATAAATTAGTAAAGTGAATTATTAGGGAGCTAAACTATTTTGACAACACAATATAAATTTCAATCCTTTTTGCTTTTTAAATTCCTCCTATATTTTTCGGGGACATTGTTGTTTTTTAAACTAATAAATTGTATTTGTATAGCGCTGGAGGAAGCTCAGACAATAATTCTGTCAATGCCGTTCGTGGTTTCTTTTTTTTTAAACAGAAGCGTTCCTTATTCATATATCAATGTCAATTTCATAATTTATTTGGCTACACAAAACAAAACACATTGTTCTTAATTCTGCAGCTATTTTTCTCATTTTCGGTTGTTTACAAAAGAGTTTAAGTTCAAACGAATCTCCCCTTCCTAAAATAATTTTAGAATACATTGAAAGGCAGATTGATTTAATAGAATTAATAAACCATATTTATTAAATGGAATATTTTCCTATAACTGGGATAGTGTAAGGATGAGAATTTAGTGCACCTCAGGTGCACATAAAAATTTGCAAACTCTTCCCACAATGTTTTAAATCACCTTAAAAATTCTATGTCTAAAGGATTTGTAAGAGCTTGAAAACCAAATACGTGTCCTTCAAACGATAAAACAAATACGTGTCCTACAACGATAAAACAAACACGTGTCCTCCAAACGATAAAACAAATACGTGTCCTCCAAACGATAAAACAAATACGTGTCCTCCAAACGATAAAACAAATACGTGTCCTACAAACGATAAAACAAATACGTGTCCTGCAAACGATAAAACAAATACGTGTCCTCCAAACGATAAAACAAATAC
>CM022874.1:46684809-46702010 GCA_012654025.1 Pachypsylla venusta
GGCATTTCCTCGCAATAACACTCAATAATCAGATTATGTATTGCCCTCAATGTGTGTCCTTCTTATTAAATCTGCTCTTTGATATACTACTTCTTCTATTTCACCAGATACCTTCCATCTTCTGGACGATTGTCTTAATTCTTCCCATGTCGGTGGCATTTCCTCGCAATAACACTCAATAATCAGATTATGTATTGCCCTCAATGTGTGTCCTTCTTATTATATCTGCTCTTTGATATACTACTTCTTCTATTTCACCCGATACCTTCCATCTTCTGGACGATTGTCTTAATTCTTCCCATGTCGGTGGCATTTCCTCGCAATAACACTCAATAATCAGATTATGTATTGCCCTCAATGTGTGTCCTTCTTATTATATCTGCTCTTTGATATACTACTTCTTCTATTTCACCCGATACCTTCCATCTTCTGGACGATTGTCTTAATTCTTCCCATGTCGGTGGCATTTCCTCGCAATAACACTCAATAATCAGATTATGTATTGCCCTCAATGTGTGTCCTTCTTATTATATCTGCTCTTTGATATACTACTTCTTCTATTTCACCCGATACCTTCCATCTTCTGGACCATTGTCTTAATTCTTCCCATGTCGGTGGCATTTCCTCGCAATAACACTCAATAATCAGATTATGTATTGTCCTCAATGTGTGTCCTTCTTATTAAATCTGCTCTTTGATATATTACTTCTTCTATTTCACCCGATACCTTCCACCTTCTGAACGATTGTCTTAATTCTTCCCATGTCGGTGGAATTTCCTCGCAATAACACTCAATAATTAGATTATGTATTGTCCTCAATGTGTGTCATTCTTATTAAATCTGTTCTTTGATATACTACTTCTTCTATTTCACCATATACCTTCCATATTCTGGACGATTGTCTTAATTCTTCCCATGTCGGCGTCATTTCCTCGCAATAACACTCAATAATCAGATTATGTATTGTCCTCAATGTGTGTCCTTCTTATTAAATCTGCTCTTTGATATACTACTTCTTCTATTTCACCCGATACCTTCCACCTTCTGGACGATTGTCTTAATTCTTCCCAAGTCGGTTGCATTTTCTGGCAATAACACTCAATAATCACAATAATCAGTTTATGTATTGCCCTCAATATGTGTCTTTGATTTCTGTCTTTTCATATGATTCATGTTTGTGTTCAATCAAAGATTCAATCTATTAAAGTTTTCTTTAGCAATGCGTTCAGTGTTGAGAAGGATAATGCTAACAACAAATCCTTCCAATTAATCTTCATCATAATGGTTGTGAGAAGTTTTCAAGCATCCATGTAAGAAAAAAAAAGGAGAGAAAAAAACAGTGGCTTGTCTCATCCATCAGCAATGTTTCATGATTGATTGACCTGCCTAATAGCATAACTTCAAGTCTTATTATTATTATTTTTAACGTGTTTTATATATTTTTTGGTTATTAATCTACATCTCAACATACTATTTATCATAGCAACACCTGAAGGAAAAGCAATGGCTCTAGCTTTGTAAATAAATACCTTCGGGTTATAAATCAATGTTGGCCTTTCATGGCGTGTGAATTTTACAAATGATTTTGCACTTTCTATATAATTTTTAGTATTATTACGAGAATAAATTGAACTTTTGGGTACCCATAAGTTTGTATTTGAAAAGAAAAATAATAATTGATAATTTTTGATGTTTTTGCATGCTGAATTGAGTACTTCTGTATATAGAAACCCTGAAAATTTGCTGAAATTTTCAAATTTCAATTCTGTTTGGAAATATAGAAATTATAGATCAATGTTTATCGGAGTCACTAAATACTTTTTTTTTTTTTTTTCAATTTGGTTTTACGTCCCTTTAACATCTATTGTTCATTCAAGACGGGGGTTTCACCGACCATTCGCTGGAAGCTTGCAAACCAGCTACCAACATTGACCTCACCCAGCCTGGGTTGGTCCGGAAATATAGCCAGCATCATGAGGTCGCGAACCCTCGTGAACACCCACATGGCACAACCTCGCTGGAAGTTCAGTGATCTATCTGGAACCGATGTATTCATCGTGCCATAGACGCTGGCTGAAATTTCAATTCTGTTTGAAAGTATAGAAATTATAGATCAACTAGCATCCCCCGATCGCGGCTTCGCAAGCACATATTTTAAATGATGTATCATGTTATCTCTCTCGCTCCAATGTATTTCTTATGGGGATTGCTTAATTTTCGCGATTTCTACCCGTTAAAATTAAAATTTTGCAAAATCTTTTCTTAGTGCACACTTAAATGGTGCAGCGAAGGTCCCTGCCAAATTTCAAGTCTTTAGCATTATTAGTTTCGGCTCTACGTTGATCAGTCACTCAGGATATTGCCTTTTATATATAAAGATGATTATCGGAGTCAGTATATAGAATTAATTATCGATAAATGAATGAAACGGAACTTACCATTTCAATGAAATCAACTGAATTAATATGCGAGCAACTGAATTAGCTCTACTATATTAAAGGATTCTAACAAAAAAGAATTAAGGAATATTTTCTATGGGCATGCTTGAAATCTATGTGCGATCTCACTTTATTTTTTTCTGAAAACTTACGACACGTCAGTCCAGAAATGTGAAAATTGCCAAATTGCTGCTTTTTGTATAAAAAAATAGATTTTTTAGTGGAAAGTTACCACTAGGGTACTTTCTAAAATAATAATTGGGCGATAATTGGGCGGAGCGAAGCGTAGCCTTATACTCCCTACAAACTGCAAACTTTTGTTACCCTACTCCTCCGAAACTACTCAACCGATTTTTACCAAATTTTTTACTTCATATTCTGCATAAACCCAAGGGTGCATATATCTATTTTCAGAACGATATCTTTAACCGTTTCCGATTTTTTGGCCGATTTTCCGATTTTTTACCAAATTCAGAGAGTCATGGTCCGATATCTTAAATTTTGTCGCGACAACATATCAACTCATAGCGAAAAAGTTTTAGGTGGCTTCTCAATACTTAATTTAGAAATGGATGGCTCCGCCCGTTTTTGTCCACGGACACGCCTAGTCTTTTTACAGCATACATACGTGTGTTCATATGTTCCCAATTGAATTCAACAATAATATGGTTTTATTCTCTTCTCAATTTTTTTTTTTAGTGGAGGCGCCAAAAATAATGAACTCTTTACAATAATGCACTCGTACGTTGGGGTTATTTGGTCAGTCATACGCATGATTCACAAAAAAATTAGCTTAACATCTGTTTCAACAGTGAACTAGATTTTACATAATATCTTGAAAATAAACCAGTGAAAATTGATTGTATACATAAAACTTGAAGAACTCGTTCTGATTTTCTGAATGAAATGAATTCTGACAGCTTCAATACCAATATATCTAATTGAAGTGTAGACATAAAAATAAACTTTGAACTTTTAGACCTTTTCTCTCCCCTTACCCACAAAGAAAGGTTCACTACAGAAGATGATTTGTTATTATAGATGACAAGGGGCAAAAAAGGGGTTGATAAATGATGTATGTGCGTAGTGGTAGGGATATCAAAAAGGGGAAGGGAGAGGGATAATTTATAATGTCATCAGAGCTTCTTTTTGTAAAAAAGGTCAATTAATACTATCTTAACTTGTCGGTTTGTATAAATGTCACTATAGAGGGAAAGTCGTAATACATTAATGTTTGCAAATGTCAGTTTGGTTTTCTATAAACATTTAAGCTACGAGTGTTTTGTATCTTCGTTTTCTTTTGATGTTTTGAATAAATGATTTCAGAGATATTAGGTTTCATACATTTTTTAGTACAATATAAAATAATTATGTTCGAACATGAAGGGATCCTCAAATTAAAATAAATGCAGAAATCTAAAATCTTCAAGATGAAAGAAACGTTATATTTTTTCTTAAAAGTCTTTTCAGATTTGAAACATCTATGTATTATACAATACAGGGTGTCCCAAAGTCCGAGACGGCCTGAATATCTTTTAAACAGCTTTATGAAAAGTTTTGAAATTTTGCATGGTGTTATACCCCAAAATAAACCACCTGTTGGTGTGACCAATTTTTCGGAGGCGGGTCCCATATGTCCCCCAGGGGGTAACAAATTTTGTTTTTTAAATACGAACCCCCATCTTGTGATACATTTTCAGAAAGACAATAGAATTAAAAGTACTTTGCAAAAACTTACATGTAAATTGCTGAGTTGGTAGATCTGATAGATTCTTAAACTGAAGGCTGTTGATTCGATTACAAGTCTAGACATAAAAATGAGCAGTAACATTGGTCAGTTAATTGTGACAGCCATATTACCTTAACACATATTATCTTTATAGAAACATTTTGGGTTTTTAAAAAAAAAAAAAAAAAAAAAAAAAAAAAAAATTGAATTCATACTTTTTTTTTAATTTGGCTTAACGAGACGTTAACGAGTTTAACATCTATTGGTCATTCAAGACAGGGGGTTTACTCTCATTCCCTGGAAACATGCAAACCAGCTATCGGCATTGACCTCACCCAGTCTGGGTTGGGCCGGAAAAGTCAGCATCACGGGGGCGCGAACCCACGTGGACACCCACACGGTAGAACCTCGCTGGACATTACTTAACTTCAGTGATCTAACGGGAACTGGTGTATTCAACGCGCTATACGAAATATGATTTGAATTAATTCAGGAATTAGGACACTACGAATCTTGTTTATTAGCCTAAACTATACCATCCAGAGCGATCTCAATTATACGAAAAAATATTGAGGTAAAGAAAGAGAAAGATCTGATTCATTTCAGAATAAGATATTCTTTTCAAAGAATAAAAGCCTTTAAAAAAGATTCAATAATATGGAAGCGGAGTCCAGCATGATGCATTTAAGTAAAGTCAATTTTACCATATAACCCGGTTCTATTTCGCCCTTTATAAACTTTTCAAAAAGGGCAGCATATTGAAAAATAGAGTTAATTCTTTTTTCTCCATCCTTTGAATTCTCTAAAGGAAAGTGAAGTTAGTGTACCAACAAAAGATTAAGTATCTACAGATTTGGAAATCATCAATTTAAGTAAAATGTCAAACTGTCCCTGAAGATGGAAAACAAGAAGAAAAGTTGGGGGAAGAGACGGCATAGATCATAGAGGTGTATTTTATTGATGGGGTTTATCAAGTGTCAGAAAGACATCTGGATAAATCTTTTGGGCCTTATATTCAGTTCAACAGAACTGGGCTGTTAGCAAGTACTGAATACAATGTGTACAATAACGCACATTGAATTCCATTTTTTTGTTATTGTGGTTTTGATGGTATATAGGCATGTTTTTTTTTTAATATTTGTAATTTAAATGTAAATTTCTTTCTGTTATTATGTCACAATTTTAGTGGACATCATAGCGTTACAAGATATTGTCAACAATCATTCCAATATCACTAAGCCTAAGCTTAACATTAACAATTTCCTTATAATGCTACCACTTATCGCTATTACCATAGACGCGGATTATATTTTGTAGATGATTTGGTTAAGAGATTTATACACGGTAGGATAAATAATAAAGATTTATCGTTACTTCTAACCCGTATATCGTAACAATTTATTTTTTGCCTCCATTGCTTTAACACTTTGCATATCATGTATAGCATAATATAAGTTAGACATTAACATTTCCGTTAAGACTCTGTCTAGCAAATTTGCTGTTAGAGGTTCTTTCCGTTTAGACTCTGTCTACTTATTTGCTACCTAGTATCATTCATTTTACATTGTAAAATGAAAGTGTCGTCTCCAGGGAAAAATTTGGTACCTATACTGGGTCTGGGCAAATTCGAAAAAAAAAAAAAAAAAAAAAAAAAATAGGTTATGACCATGAATGTAACCTAAAGAAGGAAATGTAACCTTGAACATGAGTGTTACAATACAAGAAGGTATGACGCCTTGTATTTTATTGCAAAAAAAAATAAAAGAAAAAATGTATAATATTTATGTACCTAGTAATACATAAGTTAAGTACCATTACCAATTACCACAAAAATATGACAATGTGAGGTTTGTAAAGATCCTAATACCTATAATGTGAAACGCAAGAATTTTGGCTGAAAAGGTCTGGTACCTAGCGAAATTCTTCTGAAATAGCCTTGGAATGGAAAGTGTTAATATTTCTTAAAACGAAATGAAATTGATACGATTTTTAATATAATACCTAGGATTTAGATAATGATAATATTTAGCAGAAAAATCTTTCGCCCTCTTTGGAAATAGTAAAAACAAGTTACTATCCAAAAAGTGTACCTACTCCTCACTGCACCCTATAACTCCTAAGGATTATCTACGACTAACTATTTGTATAAAAATGTACACGACACTTTTTGGAGAATAAATTTTACGAGGTACTTTTTTTCCTACACATTTTTCATATTTGCCTGACTTGGGGCAAACTTCCGCTCTGATAATACATTTTTTGTTATTATTTATTAGATTTTTATGTTCCATGATAGTACCTAGTATTTTTATGATAAACTTTTCATTATTTGTGTGTGTGTGTGTGTGTGTATTTCGTAATATTTTTTTTAGGAAAACATAGGGAAGCCGGGCTTCCACTTTGAGGATTTATAGGGTACTTAACATCCTGTTATGGAAAGTGATTTAAAGAGCAGCTCACATTGAAATATTTATGTTTTGTACTGGAATTTGTGTTCATTTTTTAGATAACGCAAATTGATTTTCAAGAATTTTTGCACGGACATAACTTTCGAACGCATTTTTTGGTTCTATGGACTTCACCGATTACGAAAATTACTACTTTATTTAGAAAACACCTACACAATATAGGGCAAACCCATTGTGTACACTATGTAGGGAGGACGAGGAAAAAACCTTTCATGTGATCTTTCATTGCAATGCCCTGCTCAATTGGAGAGTGAGTATCATCGGGTCACTAAACCCCAGAATGGAACTCGTCCAAAACAATATTGTAAAAAGACCGCTCAAATTGGCGGGGCAGTTGAACCTTAACTAGAGAAATATTAAGATTAACTCAATAAACAAAAAGCCCATGAGGCTGAGGAGTAGAGATTCCATACCTAAGGGGTTAAATCTCAATGAAATGAATGAATAGATACGTATGATGCACTGATTAATAATTGACGAATTGATGTGAGGTCTAGTTTTAACAGGACAATATTTCTTTTTACCTTTTGGTCTTTTTGTCCCTTTTTACCAAGATAACTCTCGATCGTCTTAACCGATTTTGATGAAATTTGGTATAGACACTCTTTATATTCATGAAATTGATTCCATTTCAGGTGAGTCAGTTCTATAATTATCAGAACTAATACTTATATGTCATATACCTACTCTTATACAAACTATACATCTAGCCCGCGTCTGTGGCACGTTGGATACACCAGTTCCCGTTCGATCACTCAAGTTAAGCAACGTCCATCACTCAAGTTCGATCACTCAAGTTAAGCGAGGTTGTTCCATGTGGGTGTCCACGTGGGTTTGCGTCCTCGTGATGCTGGCTATTTTTCCCGCCTAACCCAGGCTGGTTGAGGTCAACGTGGGAAGCTGGTTTGCAAGTTTCCAGCGAATAGAGGGTGAAACACCCATCTCGAATGACCAACAGATGTTAAAGAGACGTTAAACTAAATAAAAAAAAATCTTTACATCAGGAAAATATTCCAAAAAAATATCCAGTTTCAAAAGTGTCAACATTAAAATTTTCAAAATGTTTCGTTAAATGTCTCCAATCCAGCTATCGCTTTTCCAGATTGATGTAAATCTCATTATAGAACGTCAGGGTGACTCTCATTTCATATTTTAGGTCATCCATTGTTTTATATCTTGGTGAAGCAATAACTTTAAAATGTCTCAATATGGTGGAGATGACTATTTTCATTTGTAGCATGGCATATTTGTAAGCTACACATTTTCGATTGCCAACGGCAAATGGTTGATAATTGTATTTTGGATATTTTGAAAATTCTTCTGGTAAGAATCGATCTGGGTTAAACTCTTCAGGATTTTTAAATATGTTTGGATCTCGGTGCATTGCAAATATGTAATTCATAATTGTTGCATCTGAAATTAGAATCGATCAAGTTTAATCGGACAGTAAGTAAATTAATGATTTGTTGTTGCTATTTTTACAGGACATCACAGTATCACAAGGTTTAACAAAAATACTATCTTATTCGGAAACAATTACATATGTTTTAAATATGACTATTCTTACGTCCTTATGGGTCATAATCTGTTAATTTCGTAATGAAGTTTAATAGGAGATAGTCTTCTTCAAGCAAATCGCTCGGAATCACCCCCCCCCAATTTTTGAAAATCAGTATAACATTGATAATTTGCTATTTTAACTTCATATAATCCCTATATGGTAAAACTCCTTTTACATGATCCCCCCCCCCTGAAATAAAATCCTAGATACGGGCCTGATATGATACAACCGCTCCAGCTTCCTTTTTTCTGTTGTAGGCTTGAAAGTCTCACGGAAGAAAACTATCTTCTGCCTCTAACTAGGATAATGTATATGTTCGGTAGGGTTACACAAGTTTAACCAGACTACCGAATAAAAAACTCTGCCAATGTGAACCAAGGGTTCATTATTTTACTGGCTAAAAAATACCCCCTTTGAAATTCTGGGATATAATTAGACCTCAAATTTGACATACATATACCAAATTTCAAGTCTCTAGCTCTTACCATACTCTTTTTAGACAAGATAAGTGAAAGTCAACAAAATCAGCAAAAATACGGGAACGGTACATTTGATTGCACCCAAAACCCTATAATCGTACCAAAGTTCATCCAAATCGGTCAACGCTAATTGGCAAACGTGCCCATAACGGCCTACTGACCGCCGCGCCGTATGCCATATGGATTCGATTTTTGGATTCTGCGTACCTTGAAACATATATACTCGTAATATAAATTTTTTTTTTATTATTATTATTTTTTTTGACGACACCAAAATTCATTATTGAAAATAATAAACCAAAATACCTTACAATTCGTAAATACTGTAAAAAAAGGCATCTTTTTGTCCAATGTAATGAAACTTGTCTACAGTTGTAAATACTTAAGAGTTGCACTGGTTCAAATTAAAATTTCCTTAAAATTTGAACTAACGGCTGTAGTATACTTGATTTTCACTTTTTGTTCCAAATCTGCATTAGAAAATATTTGCTGGCATTATATTTTCTATTTCTCTAAGCATATTATGCTTACAGAAAAAAGTTTGATCTGATGTAAAACAAAACTCGCACCCCATGTATAAGTGGACTAACATACTTGATAATATCATAAGGGACAAAATTGCTCTTGGTTCGGTCGATAAAAAAAACTGTTTTCGGCACATTTGAATTTATTCTTCAATCTTTTAGGGCAACAATACTGTAAATCAAACTGTGAGATTCCCTTTACTTACGTACCTTTCGGAATCGTATATTGTCCTATATTTATCTCACTCCTAACTTTTCGCGCAGTGATATACCCTGGCGGGTAGAGTCTTAGAACTTCTTTGATAGATCTATCAAGAATAGGCATATTTTGAAGCTCTTCATAAGTGGGACATCTTTCCTTGTCATCACCAAAGATGCTAGAAAGTTCTTCATAAATCTGTAAGAAGAATTTATACTTTGGAAAAAAGTGTTAATCAATGTTTATTTTTATTTCTGTTGCAATTAAATTTATTAATTTAAAAATTTCCACGGTCTGATATGAAAATCTTACCATTGACTATCATCTTCACTAAAATTGGCATATAAATCTCGATTGGAAGTTTATTTATACCAAATACTCTTCAGAAATGATTGTCTTCAGAAATCAATATAATTTTCAGAAAGCCTTCTCAAAAAAAAAGTTCACCTTATTTTCACTCTTCAAGTGTCTCGATTATTAAAATAAATGGGTGTGTGTACTTATGTTCGCGTGTGAGAAGTTATACTTCTTTTTAAAAATAAATTTAATAATATTTCAAAAAAAAAAAAAAANAAAAAAAAAAATACTACCCCATCCGAGAGTGAACTCAGATCCCACCAACTATGAAACAGAGGCCTTGCCACTGAGCCACTCTGTTGTATGGATATAGAATGGGAAAATACAATATTTAAATTTAAATCTCATCATTTTTTCATAACTAACTCCATCTGTGTTACACTGATCGGTAACAATTTTGTGTTACACGATACGGCAAGAATTTTTTGTTGCAGGTGCGCGCGCATCTTAAAATTTCACTCTCATCAGTTTTTCATAACGCGCTTAAAGAAGTATAACTTCAAAAATGTTGATAACTGAGCCCCATGAAATATAATTCAATAAATAAATAATATTTTTTGTAAAGTTTTTAATGGTTTTAGAATTCGAGGAATCACTTCTATGAACATATTGATTGCAAGTGAAAGCGTCTTGAAAAAACAACGTCTTTCAATTGAAACCAATAGCAAAAATAATGTAAATGATCCAACGTGTTTACAATAAAATGTTAGACATTCAAATACCAATCAACAGATAACACAGTTTAAATCTGATAAGAAAACGTGTGATGAATGTAGAAATATTCATACTAATGGGATTTCACACGAGTCAATGTTCAAACTTACACTATCTTGAGCGTGCAGATTCATTGATAGTAAAAACAAGGCTGCAGAATTTGCACTTGCTGACGTATCTTGACCTGATACTATCAGCGTGATTGCTTCTTGCATTAACTGTTCATTTGATAATCCATCTTTCTGAAGATCTATCATGGTGAGTTTAATATTGCCTGGATTATTATTTCTATCCTCAACAGATTTCTTACTTTTTGCTACATCAATAATTTCAGTAATAACATCTTTAGCAAATTTTTCTATTGTAATTTTTAAATGCTTGTATCCAAATAATTTAAAAAGGATTTCATTTTCTAACCATGGTCTGACAGCAACTTCCCAGAATAACTGAAAATTAAAATTTGGCAGATTTTAAGTCTGATGTTTCAACAAACCTAAACTTTCGTTAAGCGGTTTTAATTAAGCCCGCCTAAGAGCTAGATTTTTTATGCTTTCATTGCGCGTAGTTTGGCTGCAGTTTGATCTACCGTTGGCCCTTTTCAGTGGTGTCCGCCGCCCTTAGACGATTCCTGCCTAAAAAGATAACCGCAAGTGCCTGAGCTTCAAATTTGGTGCCCAGGTATTTATATCAGTTTTATACATGGAATGTAAAATGACACATTTGGTTGAAATTGGAATCTTGGCGTTTTTTGTCGTTTTTTAGCAGTTTTCACGAGTCTGACATATAAAGAAAGCGGTAAGAGCTAGAGACTTGAATTATTTTTAAAATGTCAATTTTATGTATTGTACACGTCTCAAATTTTAATTAAAATAGAATATACAGTTAGCAGCTTTGCCCCTTTTTGGAGGTTTTCAGGAATCCTGCAGAAGGCAGAACAGTAGGTGGCGCCAGATACTTGAAATTTAGTATGTATTTTAATTAAATACCTTTCACCAGTATAAAAATATAACATGACAAATCCTACTGTAAAAATTTGTTCATAACATGCGGATCATCGGCTGGAATTTGAAATTTGGGCTCTGGGGACCTCTGGAGACGTGTTTGGGCATTGAAACTCGACATCAAAAAATTTAGTAAAGTCGTGTGATGTTTATATTTGTAGGAAGATAAAATAAATTTTAAGGTGTTATTTGTGTTTTTGCCAATGTTGATGGCTTAGTACAATGGACTTCTTATAAAATTACATAAATTTCATGGGTTGAAATAATGTAAATTGAGTGTTGTATATCAAAGTTTTACGAAATTTAGGTATTTTATGTCTGTATCATTTGTTTTGCTTTTGAGTAAAATGTTTGTTTACACACAAAGAGACATTGTTTGTGTCCAAATTACAATCATACCCTCCTTTTGATATTAATTCCAGGGGTAGAACAATCCATTATTTGTTAGTCTGACGTGATCTATAATTTTGTTTATATTCTCCCTGGTCACGGCTACAATCGCTAACATTTATGATTCGATACACTCATTCTGGTTGATGAAAACATTCTCCATATTTTAATCATAACATCGATTAATCTTGATTAAAAAAACGAGACCCGTGAATCATGCATTCATAAGTAATGTTTTGTACTCTAACGACTTCCATAAATCTTTATTAATTCTCCCAGAGCCATATATACAATTTTGTCTAATCTATGTGTAAGATCTTTGATAGTAATTATTTTAGTTGCTTGCTATGAAAACATTACAGGGTGTTATAAAGTTCCATGCTAAAGGATTTATTGTAAATCATTACTATCTAATCTTTACTCAACATCCGTCTTGACATTTTTTTTTTTTAATTTGGCTTAACGTCTCTTTAACATCTATTGGTCATTCAAGACGGGGGTTTTACCCTCCATTCGCTGGAAACTTGCAAACTAGCTACCCACATTGACCTCACCCAGCCTGGGTTGGGCCGGAAAAAGCCAACGATACGTGGTGTTCCCAAGCGGTCACCCATCCAAGTACTGACCACGCCCGGACGTTGCTTAACTTCAGTGATCTGACGGGAACTGGTGTATTCAACGTAGTATGATCGTTGGCTCGTCTTGACAATAAAATCATAAGTCTTTACAGCATTTGTCGTTCCTTGGAACACTAACACCAAAGTAAAAATCGGAAACATTAAACAATCGGCCATCCTATGTAGAACAGGTAAATGTGATTACTGATGACAAAAGTCTTACAAACAGATCAGAAATTTTAAAATAGAACTCTTCAAAAAAAATTCGTGGTACATTCCAAAGGTTCATATTAAAAATATGATCCACAACTATATTAATGAAGCATTCAAAATAATGAAAAATTCTAACATCTTAAACAATACAACATACAATGGCCTGGTTATGTTGCCATGGCCCAGAACTACTCCAACATCGAGCAGTCACTTTATCTTGGTATAAGGAATTTGAAGACCAATAAAGAAGCGAATGAAGTTTTACAAAAATGTTAACGTGGGGAGTACTGAAAACTAGGCGACTGTCGGCCAAACAAGTCTATTCAAAAGCCCTTCTATAGTTTGTGCGGCTTCCGCCGCCTAGAGGGCATCACAAAGACTCAACCCGTGTTCAAAATTTGATTGGACCGATTTTTTTGATGGCACTGTGCTGGGATGCTCGGGGTGTAGTACGCCTAGTAAATAAGTAGCAAGGTGTATATGTATAAGCTAATATTGGGCGGTATTACAAGAGCAATGGAAAATAATATAGTAACAATAAAAGTTGTTATCCTTGTAATGGTATGATGCCTTTGAAAATATTTGTCTCTGTGCAATAAAATAATAAGGCACACTTTATAACTTTTAACATACGACATACATTGCCATCCTTAATTGATTGTCCCTCACTAACCTCTCCAAATTGACGTCAGTTCCGTTTCGCATAATATTGAGTACATTCTGTATATTTTATTGCTGTATAAAGCTTCACATTATTATTCATGTTTCTCAAAGGGAGTGATTTTGATTTCACCAGGGACGGGGATATTGCTCAATATTATTATATCGTCAAATATTTCCGTGCTATGCTTCACTGATATTATTAACGTTCTAATCAAACATGTCGTCTCGAAGTGAAAATTAAAAACTCAAATTTTAAACATTACACAACTTTTTCTTGGTCATTCTATCGATAGAGGGTTTCAATAAGAGCGGGCTGGTTCTGGCAGCCCGTTGTTCGGTGTTGCTTATTTAATCTGTTGTGTATTATAAAATATTACACAAGGAAACTAATTAACGCCTCGATGGAAATTGTTCATGAACTATTTAAGGGCATGGTTGACTCTCGTAGAGGTGAAGTGATTTGGCCGTCAGGATCGTGCGATTTCAGCTCGCTAGAATTTTTCGTATAAAGTTTCCTGATTTCTCCATCGTTTNATTGTTGTTGAGGAACTTTCAATTTGAGAATAAATTTCATCCGAGAATAATTTGATATTTTACTCACCTTGTGCGGAGTTTTCTGACTGATGGCAGAATATATTGTTGTTGAGGAACTTTCAATTTGAGAATAAATTTCATCCGAATGGTTCAAATGATAGAAATAGGAACTTGTACCGCCTGCCATCAAATGATCATCACAAAATTTGGCAACATGAATACCAGAATCGTCCAGACTAGAGAATACTGTCATCGGTTCCATTGATCGTAGATTCCAAAGGGATAATTTAGGACCGCCTCCACATAACTGAAAATAAAATCATAGTTTTTGATGTAGCTTACAAGAGGTTTTTTTTTTACCTCTTAATTTCTTTTTTAACTTCCTCTTTTCCCAATTCTATTTGAGGTTGGCGTTGCTTTTCTGAATTCTACCATGCCACAACCTTTTGTTCTGTGCCTACTTTCTTTAGCTGCAACTCTTTCCTGGCACGATTGTTGTTGTTGTTGTTAACGCTCTCAACGACTCTCACTGTGTCTCTAGGCCAAGAAAGGCAGCCTCTCCAACGAGATCTGTCCATAATGTTGACGGCTCTAGATTAGTTGGGTTTGATGTATAGTTAGATGATAGATAGTTCCTGGCTGCTTATGATTTACATCATGAGCAGCCAGCATACATAGAGGACAACGATCAGATACTTCAGGGTTCAGCAAGGATACCAGTTCTTTGAAGAAGTATCTGGAACAGCACGCCTGAGATGAACAGCTCCAACGGAGGAAAAACATGGTGAGTTGTCGGAACGGTGTTGATGGTCTTTGGCCGTGCCCGAGGGCACGGGTAGCCCTAGTGCAAAGAACCAACCATCTTGAGGGCCTTTCCTGGCACGGTAACCCTAGCTCTCTTCAGTATCAATAGAAACCGCTTTTTCTAATGATTTCTCATCATTAGTTTGAAGCAGAGTGTTTTTAAAAAAGGCTGGATACCTTTCCAAACACCAAACCCCGTCCCAGTGAACTTGTAAAACTTTTGCTCTGTGTTAAGTTCTTTTTTTAAAGAAATGTGGTAAAAGAGTGAATTTTGATGGACTTCTATGTTCCAAAATAAAGATAAAGACCTGTAATCCAAGAAAAGTCTGTGTTTTTCTAAAATAACATGTATTGTAACAATAATAAAAATTGACATTTTAAAACTGTGAACTGCGGGTTCCGGGCAACCGGGGAGGAGAATCTGGTAACCCTTTGAATTTTTTTAAACCAATTTCACCCCAATTGGAGAGGTTAGGAAACGTGTACTACCGTCTAACATGGACCCATAGGGATGTCGATATTATATCGACATTTTGGTTTCGATATATCGATATTTTTCATCGATATTACTCTCTCGATATTTATCGATATATCGGAAAAATATCGGTATCGAATAGCAAAATTTTTCTGATTTTTCCCCCGTTTAGATTTTATTATTTTAAATTTTTAACACAGTAGTAGGTTTTTTTTAAGTGAAATTTTTATGTAACCGCAAGTGGCAAGACCGCAAGAATTCAAATTTTAATTTCCATTTAAAAAACGACCTAACTGCTTGAAGGCTGGGGCTGATTTGATTTGGTGTTCGTGAATAGCAAGGCAAAAATACTAGCCTTACGATGAACCTAAACCATGTACCTACAGACCTATACCTACCTACCTACAGTCCCACACTAATGGGCANAAAAAAAAAAAAAAAACTGAAAACTGAAATTTGTGTGTAAAGTTGTGAAATTGTGAATTTAATTAAGTAGGAAAGTAGGTAGCTAGGTACTTAATGTAGGTAACCAACTAATCACTGGTTACCTATTCTTCTTTTGATTCAAAATGCCTAAATGTTCAACAAGTCCTTTATGGCGTTACTTCATTAAAGGGGGTGATTCTAGCAAATGCAAAATTTGCCAAAAAGTAATAAAAACCAGTGGAAACAATGCAATATGGAAATATCGAAACATCCGATATATCGGATATCGATATTACGCTTCCGATAGTATCTATGTCGGGAATATCGATATTCTTGACTCGATACGACATCCCTAGTTCTAGTGATATCAGGGTGAGTCTAGGACAATTGAATAGCGACCATCTGCACCATTTGCAGAGCATAAAGATGTTTTGCTAAAAGAAACCACGTGAACACCCACATGGTACAACCTCTCTGGACGTTGTTTAACTTCAGTGATATAACGGGAACTGGTGTATTCAACGTGACATAGACGCTCCATCAAATTATAATGGGTTTACTGTATATTATTACTGTATTATTACTGATTATTATATGAAAACATTATTTAGACTCAACCCGTGTTTAGCAAAATAATTAGGCATATAAACCATAATGAAGTTGAACAAAACAAAATAATAAATCAAAATAATTAAGCAAAATAATTTCCAATGTGATTTTTTGCAATCATTTCCTTAACGGCATCTGATAATCGAATTATTTGTTGCCAAGAAGAAGCGTACACGCCTTTTCACATCAACTACGTGAATTGCCTACTTTTACTATTATTACTGCCCATACGGTGATTTTAGATGAAAGAACAATAGAGGGGCCCGTAAATTCCCCCCCCCCCGGATTTTCTGTCTATTACACCCTGTATACATTTTATCGACAACCACGCTCGGTTCTAACTGATTGGTCAGAGTGTATTGTACTCGACAAGTGTGTAGTTCCATTACATTTACGTTATAATCAAGCACCTATTTAGATGTCTCTGTACAATGGCATATACTGTGTAATGAAATGAATTCATATAACAAGCTTGTAAATTATCTGCCCATAAGTCAAAAGCTGCCTACGTAAAGTGTGGTAATAACTACTAATTAGCAGTTCTTACGAGTTGTACGAATAATAAATCAATACGTTCACTCTGTACTGAAACTTTCTATAAAGTGTACCAACTTTATTTGTTTCTGTATATTAGAATATACAGTGTGTGACTATAAAGAGCGCAGTCTTTAAAAAGACATAGAGTCACAGTTGTACGTCTGCGGGTCACATATGAGGAAGGACTAGCAGGATACGCCGCTTCGCTTGGCGCCTTATAGGCATGGCCATTTATAGTTTCAACCCTAAAAGTAGCCTATTTTCTTTCCTAAAGTTTAGTCTATCTTCATACCAAATTTCATCAAAATCAGTTCAGTAGTTTAAGCGTGAAAGCGTAACATACATACATACAGACAGACAGAGAAGTAGCCTATGTTTTTTCCTAAAGTTTAGTCTATCTCCATACCAAATTTCATCAAAATCGGTTCAGTAGTTTAAGCGTGAAAGCGTAACATACATACA
>CM022874.1:46703671-46754796 GCA_012654025.1 Pachypsylla venusta
AATGATTGCATAGGACACCAATGTTGAGGAACCTGCTTTTTAGACATAATTCGCGTAGTTTTAGGCACTTTGCCTACTTTTAGAAATAATTCGCCTACTTTTAGACACTCTTGGAAGTCATAACTTGAAAATTTCAAATAGTCGCAATTTGTAAACCAAACACGATAGACGTGCAAATTTTTCCAAAACTTCCAAGAGTGTCTAAAACAAGGCGGATTATTTCTAAAAGTAAGCGAAGTGTTTACAACTAGGCGAATTATGTCTAAAAAGCAGGTTCCTCAAGATTGGTGTCCTATGCAATCATTCACTATCCCTTTGCAAAAAATTCGCCTAGTTTAGACACTCTTGGAAGTCACATTTTGGAAATTTCAAATGGCCGCCATTTTGAAACCAAACAGGCTAGACGTGTAATTTTTTTTGCAATGTATTCTAATTCTATTGTCTTTCTGAAAATGTATACAAGATGGAGGGTAGTATTTAAAAAACAAAAGTCGGTCCCCCTGGGGGCCACATGGGACCCCCCCTGAAAAATTGGTCACACCATCAGGTGGTTTAATTTGGGGTATAATACCATGCAAAATTTCAAAACTCCACATAAAGCTGTTCAAAAGATATTCAGGCGGTCTCGGAATTTTGGGACACCCTGTATACCTAAGAAAGGAAAAAATATAAAGTTTAACAGAAAGCGAGTTATCACAAAATAGACGCTATTAAGCAGTACAATTACACAGGGCCGCTGACAGAAAATCCGGACCGGGGGGAAAATTTACGGACCCCTCTATTATTCTTTCATCTAAAATCACCGTATGGGCAGTAATAAAAGTAAAAGTAGGTAATTCATTTAAATAAATATTTTTATGGAAGAATCGTAAGATATAATAAATTAAATAATTAGACAATACCGATTCGGATTAATTAAAGTTGGCAAGCTTCCGATAGTACTCAGACTAACATCGTCAGGCCGATGTTGACTCTACGATGTCCAGAGTAGAAGTGATCGGTAGAGTCAACATCGGCCTGACGATGATAGTCTGAGTACTATCGAAAGCTTGCCAACTTTAATTAATCCGAATCGGTATTGTCTAAGTAATTCATTTAGTTGATGTGAAAAGGCGTGTACGCTTCTTCTTGGCAACAAACAATTCGATTATCAGATGTTAATGTTTACGAAATATACCAATATTTATGATTGCTGTACAAGCTGAAAGGTCGCACTATATTTTAAAATCAGTGTCCTGCAGTAGCCATTGTCCCATATTAGCCCACTATCGCTAAACTTCTGATTTTGTGTGTTTCAAAATTTATTTTCCAAAACTTTTAAGTTGATTTATTTTTTCTGAGTACCTAATAAACTCAGATAAAATCTTGAAAAATTTCGTTATGATAATTTACTCAACGGGTCTCTTAGGAAATCTCGTCCTGGGGGAATTCCCGTAGAAAGACAGTTCTTTTGAGGTATCAAATAAGAGTCATTTTGACAAGAGCCGGAGTACGCTTGATCTGTTTGAAACATGTTTACTGACTTCTTGAAGATTAAGACAGCACAGTCACTCTGAGTGTAATGCCATCATCCTAAGCATTAGACTACTTGCAAGAGATAATCCTCTGGTGCAGAGGCAGTAGTAAGTCAAAGACATTTAGACTTGAACCTGATTGATCTGACTTAAGTCAAGTAAGCTGCCTTGAACCAATAATCTCTTGATTTCTATTCATTTGATTTGCCGTTGTAACTCGTATACATCATTACAACTGTTATTTTAATGACTCGACTGATGCATATTTTTATAATGACCATGGCTCATGAACGGTTGAACGTGCCTGTCATAGTAATAGGCATAGTATTTTATAAGTATAGAACAAACAATCAAATTCAAAACCCTTTTATATAGTAATTATAGATAAATTATTGATTGAACAAAGTAAGATCTTTGTTTTAAACAACCATTCTTGTGATTTTTGCACTAATCTTTTTGTGACACGATTATTCTTGGACAAGTGGACTAATTTGGATGACATTTCATATTTATACTATGGACAATTTTATGTTCATAGAATTAGAAAATTAGTTTTACTAGTAAATATTAGAAACCATTTTACTAGACTTCTGCAGGTTATGAAAGTACAAGTCAAATGAATATTTGCCCAAAATGTAAATATTTAAAATTCATAATAAGTAGACGAGTTTAGGCATTATTGTCGTCAGTCCGATTTTCCTTTCAAGTTAAAATGGGGCCCTCTGAAAAGAAGAAAAAGTCAATGTGTAATTTTCCCCTAAAGGGTTTTCTTATTAAGTGTATATTCTATTGTAGGTTTAGGTTCTTAATGGTATGGGAAAATTGAAGACATTGGGAAGACAGTAAAAATAAGGAAATTGCAATATCTAGAACGTATCTCTAGACACCAAGAAAAATACCAAATCCTGCATCTTGTTCTTCATGGAAAGCCGGAAGGAAGAAGCGGTCCTGGAAGAAAAAGAACATCCTGGATTCAAAATCTAAGAGAATGGTATCAGGAATCAAATTCTTCCATTTATGAAAATGTTTTAAATAAAAATGAGTTAGTTTTGATAGCCGACGTCCAGTAGTGGACATGGCACATAAAGAAGAAATAGGTTTAGTTAAAAATTACAAAGGTTTTACCTTTTGTCCTCAAAATGGTTTCAATTCTGCCATGTCTCATTTTCGAGTCCCTTAAAGAAAGAAATGATTTGATCTGCATTATCTAAGAAACTGATGAGTTGATAAACTGATTCACTCACTGATAATCAACGTATCTCCATGATGGCTTCAGCTAAAGACTTGATATTTTTCACACAGATCTCTATTAATATGAAAGTGCGTATTAAGAAAGAAAAAATTATCGCCAAAATGCCCCTTTTTAGGGGGTTTCTTTGCAATTTTTTTTCTGGCAAAACTAAAGGAGGTAACGAAAAATGACTGAGAATGCCCCCCCCCCCAAAAAAAATNGGGAGAAAGCTGAAATTGAATACGAAGATTTTCCGCAATACAAAAAAGTAATATCCTTGAGTAAAATATTGAATTTTTTAAATAGGAGCCATGTGCGAATTAGGGGTCGATTCTACAAAAAATCTAAAATTGAGAAGCTTTAATTTAGCAGTTTCGAAATTGTTGTTGAAAGTCGTAACCGTAGCGAAGCACGGGAAAACAGCTAGTTCCTTATAATTCCAAGAAGAACAAAATCAGCGTGCTATCTCATTAGAACACAAAGAAATCTATATTTATAATGTCCAATGAATACTTACCCTTTAAATGTGTTGAATAAATATTTTTGAAATTCTCTCGGTTTAAATGATTTAGCATCCAAAACATTTCCAATGATAGGCGTAGTTTTTGGTCCTGGAATTTTAGCAGCAAGTTCATACAATCTTCTTTTCTTCCAATGATAAAGTAATATAAATGTTAGCAATGATGTCACAAGAAATAACAAAATATGACTTATTGTGAACCTGGCAAGATTGGGTTCAAATGTAAACAAGGCGAGAAATATCATAATGATTCCAATATATTAGATATTGATCAGGAATTCCATAATTTTAACAATAAATTCTATTAATTATTTTATATATCTTTAATTTTATTCGTCATGTATCATGTTCTTCAAGAGACTCATATGAAATATATTGTGAAGTTGAGTAACCATTTGAATGGTTGAATAAAATAAAATATAAATATGTTCCGAATTTTGTTCGAATACTTTCTAAAAACGTGTTCCTAAACACTTCTTTTCTACTTTCTTCACCTTGAGAGTTGCTAAACTGAATTGCAAAATTACTGAACCAGCGCAATAACAAGTAATGAGTGCGAGAAAAAAATCAGACATTTTTTCTCCCAATTAAATTATATTTTTTTTTGGGCATACTTGAAGAATCACAGTAATACTATCGTTTGCCATAGATATAATTAAAGATCTCAGACAAAAATGAAAGGAAAAAAATAGTTATTTAAAATTAGAAAACCACACAAAAGAATCTATTTGATAAATTCGAAATATATAAAAGAACATTAAATTGAAACGTCAAAGGTTCCTATTTTAAATTAAAGAACGCCTGTTTCTGAATGAATAAGTATTATTTAATGCAATTAAAATCACAGGACAAACACAATTATTACAATTAAAATAAAAGTTACAATTAAAACGAAAGAATCGAAACTTAGCTGAAAAATGTAGTTAATTTCTTTCCCTCTTTCACAGAACAAACATAGAAAAGAAATGAAAATAAGAAAATATATTTCTTATCGATGTGGACTGTATGAAGGATAATATTTAATTAAAAATGAATATAGTAAATCCTGCCAACATGAATAAGAAATAATTACATGAAATAAAGTCAATGGACCTGTTTGTTTCATGATCTACTTGATCTTGTTTTTGTTACGACATCAAGCATTTTTATGTGTTATTTCGTATGATATACCATTGAATGGATGGAAGTTCTCACGTAAAGAACCTTCTTATGACCAATTCTGCATTTCATTAACAATCGAATTCCAGCAGATCATGCGTCTATGGCACGTTGAATACACCAGTTCCCGTTAGATAACTGAAGTTAAACAACGTCCATCGAGGTTGTTCCATGTGGGTTCGCACCCTCGTGATGCTGGCTATTTTTTAGAGGCTATTTTTCCGGCCCAACCCAGGCTGGGTGAGTCAATGTGGGTAGCTGGTTTGCATGTTTCCAGCGAATGGACTGTGAAACCCCCTTCTTGAATGACCAATAGATGTTAAAGAGACGTTAAGCCAAATTTAAAAAAAGAAAAAAAAAAATGACATTGATCCATTGCTGCATGAAAGAAGGACCAGCAAATATGCCTTACAAGTTTGGTTTTAGGATATAATTATCCTTATCTTAATACGTCTTGATGAATGTTTTTTCCGTTATTTAAGAGTTTTGTAATGGAGCTACATTTTTAATTTTAATGATACTTACCATCAATAATTCTGCATCAAATAATTAATGCAATAACTGAATCGAATTAATTATTAATTTATAAATCGTACCTTTATGGATCGCACAGCATGAGTTGCAATATTAACAGTTATTGAAAATCATTGCGGTAATCTTATTTAATATTTGCACAATCATTAATGACATTGATCGCATATTTTTATATCTGCACAAATTGTTATAGAATAAAACAAACATTCCTAAATTCAAAAACATAAATTATTTCTTCTCGAACTAAAAAATTGAATAAAGGCTGATATCATACAGACGCAGATATTATTTGATTTTTAAAAATACCACTTTTTGCAGAATAGTGAAAATAATAAACCTTTGAAATCGTCATGGTGGTTTTTGCGCTTTTTAGTGGTTTCTTGTCTAAAAAGACAAGAAACCACTAAAAAGCCATTGTGAATTTATAGTATTTTCTAAATTTTATTTTACCCGTTCCCGGTTTCGAACTGGTAACTTTGGAATGGCTGGCCATACTTTTGCAGAAAATGCCAAAATGACCATGAGTGAACATAAAGGAATCTTATGGATCATGGTTCTTTGGTTCTCTTTGTAAAATACGGATTTTAAATAGGGTGGGCCGAAAAAGTTAGCTTTTCTATTTCAAACCTTTAATAGAGGGGAGAAGCTATGGAATGTGTTTTTTTTTTATTTTTGGACAAAAATCGATTGAAGCTTATAGCAAAGAGGTTGAATTTGACTATTTCAAAAATTGGTACAAGAGCTAGAGCAAATCTTAAATAAAACTAAAGCTGCTATTTTCACGATCTCAGACATTTCATATACCTACCAGTCGACAAAACAATTATCTCAATTGATATTCATAATTATCATAATTAGGTAAAATCATTCGTTAGTTAAGTTATAAGTGATACCTGATGACAAACACTCCAGACGTATATCCTGATTTCCCTGACACAGTCCCATGGATTATGTAAATAATTATATTGTTGTATATTTTATTTGCATTTCCACCATGACATACTTTTGTAAATCATTATATATTGCATATTATATAACTTGTCAGTCATGGAAGTTGCCATAATTATCATCATACAATTAAATGAGATGGATTAAAAATAAATACCTATTCCATTTTTTCTATCTATTTTTTTTAGAATTCCAGGAATATTATTTACAAAATTATTTTTAATAATAAAATTGTTTATGTAATCCAGTTTTTGCAATAAAAATTAGAAGGAAGGGAGAAATTGCAATAAAATTGGAATGAAAAATATGAATTTAATGAGCTAGCTGACATTGCATGTTTTTAGTGATCTTTTGAAAATTAGACATACTATATCTGGATGTACTAAAAGCCCTTGAAATATTACAGGATCGACTTTTTGGTTGGGAAACATACATATGTCTACCAAATTTCCAAATTCTTCCATCAAAGTTTAGCGGTCGTACAAGCACTCTCAACCCTGAGTTACTGGCACACCTTTAGACAGTTATAATTCTGCAGTCCGTTTTTTGTTAATTTTAGAAAAGATTTATTCTAACTGTACGGCGTGGCGTTCATTTCTAAAGCAAGTCTTCTTCACATTATAGTTATAGATGTTAAAGTGACGTTAAAAAAAGAAAATAAAATAAAAAATATGCTCGAAAGATATACTATAAGCCTCACGCATCTGACACCGGGGAGATGTGTTGAGGCAATCCAAATTTTTTTTTTCACCAATTTTAACCCAATTAGAGAGGTTAAGAAACGTTTTTACGTCCATTTCTCTATTGCATATTTACAGTCGTCCAACATAGACCCATGACGACCAATAAAAAAGTGAGTTTAAAATGAAAAAGTTGTCTTAACACATCTCCCCGACCTGAACTTCACTCATAGCCCTAGAATTTAATATTTCCTATATATAATTTATTCTATTAATATGTTTAGGAAGCAATTAAATAAATAAAGCACTTCTTTGAGTTTCTAAAATTGTTTTCAGCAACATTTGTCGATTCATAGTGATATGGTGCAGAAGCATACTAAAAATTGTTTACTCTCCCAGGGGTCTCATGTACGTATATTCTAACCACGGTTCATCCCATGGGATCCATGTAGTTTCTTTTTGTCTCTTGCATCCGTTTTGGAACACGGATAAACAATTAGGTGAAAAAATACACTGAAACCACCGTAAAAAGGGGTCATATTTTATAAAATTACATCTTGGCATATAGTGCCATTGAAACAGACATCTCTAAGCCGAAATGTAAACAAGAAATACCATAACAAGAAAATAGGATAAAAATATAGATTAGAATGTGTCTCTCGGAAAGACATTGTTTGAAACAAAAAACTGGAAAGAAGTGCTAAAATGGGCTTACGATGATTTTAGAGATTTGGGAGATGGTTGTTTAAGGAAATTATTACGAAGAATATTTGGGCCGATTTTTGATGTGCACTTCCAGATATAGAGAATAATGAAAAACAGAGAACATTTGGAGAAACGATAGAAGGATATAGAGCAAGAGGACGGCCAAGATCACGATGGATCGACAATTTAAAAAAATGACATAGAAGATATGGGAATCAACGCAGAAGAATGGAGAAGGTTGCTAAAGATAGAAGAATATAGAGCAAGAGGACGGCCAAGATCACGATGGATTGACAATTTAAAAAGTGTCATAGAAGATGTGGGAATCAACGCAGAAGAATGGGAGGAGGTTGCTAAAGATAGAAGAATATAGAGCAAGAGGACGGCCAAGATCACGACGGATTGACAATTTAAAAAATGACATAGTAGATATGGTAATCAACTCAGAAGAATGGAGGAGGTTGCTAAAGATAGAAGAACTTGGTGCCAACTGGTTGAACAGGCGTATGGTCGATGAGGCCGGAGCCACGATGAAAGAAAAGAAAAAAGAAGGGAGATAAGGACGATGTGGAAAATCGAATTCAGTATTGAGAGAGCAATGGAAACTAAATGAATGATTTTGATTTCCTTTCTGAGTTCCAAAGTGTTGTGTCCACGACTATTGCACACCTTACTAATAGTGTATTTCAATTTTTCAGTTGTTATAGTGGCGGCTTCGTAACCTGGAGGATGGTGGTGCAAGCACAGCATGGCCAAGTATTCAGTAGGGCAAATGTATTACTAGTTAATCAAAGCACCTTGGCCAATTTTCGTCAGGAAGGGGCGCGATATTAGATGATACTTACCGTTATTTAGCAAAACTATAATGGAAACGTCTAAAAAAAGTGATCGGAGGTCTGGTGGGCTGGGTCCTCCCCGTGGCTAGAATTTCTTAATTCAAAAGAAATCAATCCAATCTATAATAGTAAAAATCAATGTAATGATAGTTCTGTTATTAATAATAATAATAATATCAGGTATCTTCAATTTGATCTCTGTACATCATTTCACCCTTTCCAATAATCTGATTACAGATATTATAAAAGACTAAAGCAATTGATTCTATAAGATGGATGATATATAGTAAGCATCAGAAAGGACAAACAAGTCATAAATAACTATTATACACTTATATCAGATGAGAACTGCCACCCATTGCGATGATAATATAATAAATTGAATTAAGCCAATAAAAAAATCGTCTCATTGTTCTGAGAGAATACCCCCGTGTCAGCTGGAACCGAATGATCTTTAATCATTTCTTCATTTTCACTTACTGCTCCAAGTTTGATTTCAAATTGTTTTTTAAAAAGATTTCTAATTTTCTTTTTCATTCTATTTTTTATTAAAACACAAGCACGTTACTTCCTCTAAAATTGTGTTCTCTAACAGAACGAAGATGTTAGTTTTGGCTGTACGTGAGTACGTAGTGAGGTCTAAATTTCTATTTTACGTCATAAAAATAGCTGATTTTATCGTATTCCCTACATATGATTATATCCCTAAACTTTCAGATAGTTCAGTTGAGAATTGCCATGGATTTGGGACACATATTACAATTACTAGCCACCAATGGCAGATGTTTGTATGACTTATCTAATTTGGCAGTTTTATTTCTTCAGTACAATGAACACCGTCCCATTTAACAGAGATACACAAGTCCGCCAATGGATTGGGAAAATCTACTGATTCTCGAAAACAGATTCAAGAGAACTTTAAACTTTCGCAAAATCTCAATTATCTTTATATGTATATAAAAGGCAATATCCTGAGTGACTGGTCAATGTAAAGGCGAAACTATTAATGCTACAGACTTGAAATTTGGCAGGGACCTTCGTTATACCATGTAAGTGTGTACTAAGAAACGATTTTGCCAAATTTTAAGGGGTAGAAATCGCGAAAAGTAAATAATCCCCATAAGAAATACATTGGAGCTAGAGAGATAGCATGATATTTGTATATACATACATACAACAGTGTACATGCCTACTTTCATACGGGAACGGCCATGCCTCTAAGGTGCCAATCTATAGGCTGGCAGTAGCGAAGCACGGGCGAAACAGCTAGTAAACTATTTCCAATTCCAATGGATGTCAATATTGGTTTGGAATAAATAACAATTTCGAAATTTTATATTTGGATAGAAAAAAACAATGAAAAGGTACAACGAAAATAAATTGTTCAAAATATTGGATAGGTAGTTTAAAATTTAAGTAATAAAAAATAGCTATTATGATTTGATTTGAACATAAACCATATATTTCCTATCGTTAAATTTTCATCCAACCTTTTTCCTATTCTTTCCTTCTACATAAGAACAACAGAATCGAGTTCACAATCCCAACTGGTGAACTGTGGGTTTTTAAAACCTCACAATATAGAAAGCAATCAATGAAGATGATTTCTAGACCGTTGGAAGTTTCCTGTTTAGCGTAGGAAATGTTCAAAGAATAGATAAATAGTAATAGGTAATAAAGTAGGTGATAGAGCAGCTCTTAAAAGTAAAAATGATCAACTGAAGAACATTATTGAAAACTATAAATAACCTTACAACATAAAGAAGAAGATAAATAAGTTGAAAGAAGCTGTTTCATGTTGTTTAGAATGAACTCAGCAGGGGAATACAGATTCAATTGTTATTTAGATACACGCACTCGGTGAAGTAGTAGGTAATATAAAAAGAAAAATAACAATAAAAGATGAGTCTGAGAGAATGAGAAGATCTGAAGAGAGAGAGTGAGAGTGAAAAAACTGTCTTAATTTATAATATCATTTATCAGCTAAAAAGGCAGACAAAGCTTTTTACAGCTCTTGTGAGTTATAAATGAGGCCCTATTCATAATGAGACTTTATGCCATTTGTTCTAACCCCTCTATTTTCAGTTCATTTTTTTTTTTTTTTTTGCGATTGCAGCAAGAAGATAAAGAGGAACGGGTTCTAACTTAATATTGAAGTTATTTTTAGAATTTCCTCAAATATTGTTTCAGTAATATCTGTGAACTGAGATCTTACTCACTTAAAATGGCTCACATGAGGCCAGGGCAGGATTATCCTTCCGCGGGGTCCATAGCACTTTCACAGAACGGGGCCCCCACCCCCACTGGCGCCGTAAAAGTGGTCTAATTTTTTTAAGCCAGTTCAAAAATTGTTTATCTTTTGGCCTTTTGGTCTAGTACCTACAGCTGGTAGAGGAAAGTGAAATTAAATTTTGAGTATACCAACATCGATAAAACATGGTAACCACGCATGCTAAAAAAACAGTATGTTCATGTTGCAATACTCGTTTCTTTATTAAGTTCCTAGGTAGTAAGGTACCTACTTGTACTTTCCTAAATTAGATTTTACTACATACTTTGAAGAGTTGGGGGCCCCATCAAAATGATAAGTTTTTTCAATTGTCAGCCCAGAAATGTCAAAATATCGAGTGTAATTTGTCAAAGCGCGGGGCCCGTAGTACGTGTTACAAGTGCCACTATTGTTAATCGGGCCCTGCATGAAGTCCCCAAAAATAATCAGCCAATTCTTAAGATATATATTATAGTTTCATAGAATTGGTTTACTTTTTCTTATTGTATCTTAGACAAGATGTTTTCAAAATTTATTCCTTTAAACAATACCCAACTTACTTTATGTCTTAAGTAAAATTGTATTGTTTGTGTTTTTGTTTTCAATGCTAAAACGATGAATCCATTTCAAGAATTTTGGAATGGAGCTGTGCTCCTGAGAGAAGAATAAATTATTTAGGCTACATTTTTAAGGTTCACTATTCGAAAACTGAATACGGAGACCATATTAATGAGCCTTGTATCTCTGGTAACTGGTAGAAAGTCAAAATTTTGACAGATCGTACTTTCTTGTGGTATTCATGTCGGCGAATAATAAAAATATTAAAAACCTTCAAAGATATTACAGCATGAGTTAATCAGAAAATGTTTCCTTACGAGATCCTCTATATAATCGTACATAAAATCCTTTGCAGTTACTGCTAGTAAGGGTCAGTAGCGGATACAGGTCTTCAGTTGAGGGGGGCGATCGAGCTTTAAACTCAAATCGGATGTGATATTTAGTACTTATTAAAAATGATTTTTTTAGGAAATAAGTCTATACAAGATGTTCAAGGAAAATAGTTCGACTTCGCAATTAGCCATATTCATTAATGAAATTGAATCTGTAATCTTTTAGTATGAATATTTCACACACGAAATTGAAGCACGAAAGCGTTTTCTTTTAAACACAAATTTCTAAAATCTGTTTTTGAAGGGCGTGGGGTAAGCTGATGGGGGGCGTTCCCCTGTATCCGCTACTGGTAAGGGTTGCGGATTCGTAATCGGGCGGTTGTTGGTTCGAATTAAAGCGGAGGCTTAACTTTAGTAGTAACATATTTATAGAATTGCATTCAACCGAAACCTTAGATTTTAACCAATTTTGGTCCTGAGTGAAAAATGTATTCACTTTTATCACTTAATAAATAATTAATTAATCGAGCTTCTGATATGATCTGAGAAAAGACAAATTAGTTCTTAGTTTGATCGTCAAGTTAAAATTTACAATTATTCTTTTTTCCACGTAGGTTCGCGTCCTCGCCTAGTGATGCTCGCTATTTTTCCGTCCCAACCCAGGCTGGGTGAGGTCAATGTAGGTAGCTGGTTTGCAAGTTTCCAGCGAATGGAGGGTGAAACCCCCGTCTTGAATGACCAATAGNAAAAAAAAAAAAAAAAAAAAAAGATTAATACATTAAATTATCATATACTCGTATGTATATATTTAAAAGAATATATATTTTTGGACAAGTTCTCTATACATTTGTAATTTTGTACTGACGTGTGAAGGTGACTAGGCGAGACCGTCCTTCCCAAATGAATATTGACAACACCGAACAAACTGTCATATTACTAATCTACACTTGATCATCTCTCGTATAACAACACTTTTTTTGTATTTATTCCTGATGATATTTTTGTGAACACCTCAGATACATTTTTAACAAGTATCTGACATATGAGTGACACGCATGAAACATGACAGTACAGTAAAATGTCACAAGAACATATTTTTGTGTATAAAAAAAATGCTAAATTTAGCATGACGAAGAATACATTAAAAATGTAATATTATGACAAGCTGTTAATAAATTAGAGATGTAAAAACTAAAAAACACAATATACGAGTATAGTGTACGGATATGTGTGTGTAATTATGCCATGAGAGTTAACCCGTCGCTGAGGGTTCCATTGGGTTTCTCTCAGACAGTCGCATACTCACTTAACATAGCACACAGCTTTGCTTAAAAGTAAGAAAAAAACAAACAAATAATCTTGGTCTTATGGGAGTCCGTAGGTCGAGCAATACTTACTAAAGGTATAGCAAAGCATGATACATGTCTCATTTCTTGGATAAGATTTACACAATGTATTCGATTTTATTTTGCAATTAAAATATGATATTCGGGCAGCGTCTATGGCACATTGAATAAACCAGTTCCCGATCGAGATCACTGAAAACAAGCAACGCCCAGCGAGGTTGTGCCAAGTGGGTATCCACGTGGTTTCTCTCCCTCGTGATGCGGGCTATTTTTCCGGTCCAACCCAGGCTGGGTGAGGCCAATGTGGGTAGCTGGTTTGCAAGTTTCCAGCGAATGGAGGGTGAAATCCCCGTCCCAAATGACCAGTAAATGTTAAAAAAAAAAAAAAAAAAAATGATAGTCATCCAAAAATATTAAAAACAAATATTATATCATTTCTTATAGGTATCAAGCAAAACGCTAGTTTTGCAACGCCAAGGAAAACAAAACCAGCGAGCTATATTATATCATTACAGAGAACACTTGGAAATAGAATACGATGTGATTATTAATATGCTTCATTCTGAAAGGGTGACCATCCCGGATTATAATGAACCCTTTTGTGTGCTTGAAAAAATAGTAAGTAATCCCATAAGTAAGTAAGTAAGGACACTCATGAGGTTGTGGGTCCCAGATTTGGACAGATAAAACAGAACTGGTCATAATAATCAGGCCCAACGAAAGGGGGGAGGAAAGAGTTATTCCCCCCGGGCCCGGTATTTCCTAAGAGGCCCGGTGAGAAAATTATCATAAATTGTTCAAGTTTTTTTTCTGAATAATAAATAAATCAACATAAAAGTTTTGAAAATATTTCAAACACACAAAATCAGAAGTTTATCGATAGTGGGCTAATAAGAGACAAGGGCTATTGCAGGACACTGATTTTAACTTTCAGCTTGTACAGCAATCATAAATATTGGTATATTTCGTAAACATTAACATTTGATGATCGAATTACCTATGTGTTGCCAAAAAGAAGAAGCGTACACGCCTTTTCACATTTCACATCAACTAAGTGAATTGCCTACTTTTACTAATATTACTGCCCATACGGTGAAAGAATAATGGAGGTGCCACCCGGCCCGTATATTCTGTCTACGGCCCTGGTCATAATTGTCCGTAAAACAGGATTTCAGATTGATAAATATGATATAATAAATGATTAAATGATATTATAAAAAAAAAGAAAAAAAAAAAAAAAGAAAGAAAAAACAGTAACAGTAAATGTATTTAGATCAACAAACTAAAGAAAAAAGGAGCAAACCATGTCTTAGTCTTCTACAATCCCACGTAACTGGCAATCCTGGATGGATTATCGATAGACCCGAAAGTCAACAAAGGAAAAATAATTTCATATCTTCAATTTATACAGAAAACAATTGGAATGCTCTGTAAATTGCGGTTTGTTAAATGCCAAGAATCCAAAATCATTCTAAGTTTAATATTGGACTACTAAAATTGTTTGGAACAATTGTTTGTCTCACCTCAACATAACACAAATTGGTGAAATAAAGATGGTTAAATAATTATTTTTCATAGTGGGAAGGTTAAAATATAGCATAATTTCATAAATTCTTTAATTACTCGTAGATGAATATTTTAGTTTTAATTACCTGCGACTAAATGTTGCAGGGCTAATACTCATAAATTTCAAAACAACTTTGAAGTGACACAAGAATTATTTTGACATCCGAATAACAGCATGTTTCAAAATATATGCCATCACTGATTCTGTTAAAAACAAAATTGACATTATGTGTGACAACGGTTATAATATATACGGTTCCATAGATCAGAGTTACACCTTAACGATAGTCAAGTTATTTACTATCGTTAAGGAGTATTAGATGTTCTGTCTACCAGGAAGGCTTCAAAGAAAGAGTAAAAATTAGTTCAACAGACAAGTCCAGATTATAGGTAAATTAATGCCAATTGAATATCTTTGTAGTTCTGGATGCAGGGCTATCGCTTTCTTTAAAAGTTAAAATTTGATGCAATGGGATCAATTAAAAATCATTTCTTCGGCATGAGCGATTTGAAAAAAAATTATATATTATTGTCTTTATTCGTAAATTGGCAAGTGATTAAAGTCTCAGCAAACCATTTCTTAGAAATCTAAAAAGCCTTGTGAAAAATACCTTTGTATAAAAATCTCATTATACAAAAAAATAAATAAAGAATTGAATTGAATGACAAGGTAATATTGACCATAATTTAAAATAATTAGAAGAATCGTAAGATATAGATATATAAATGATTGACAAAATCGATTCAGAGTTTAATTAATTAAATTAGAAACTAAAATGAGAAAATTAAAATTAAAACTAAAATGAGAAAATTAAAATTAAAACTTTTTTTTTTTTTTTTTTTAATTTGGCTTAACGTCTCTAACATCTATTGGTCATTCAAGACGGGGGTTTTACCCTCCATTCGCTGGAAACTTGCAAACCAGCTACCCACATTGACCTCACCCAGCCTGGGTTGGGCCGGAAAAAGCCAACGATACGTGGTGTTCTCAAGCGGTCACCCATCCAAGTACTGACCACGCCCGGACGTTGCTTAACTTCAGTGATCTGACGGGAACTGGTGTATTCAACGTGGTATGATCGTTGGCTAAAAAAATTAAAACTAAAATTAAAATTGGAAAATTAAAATTAAAAGCCAAAAATTAAAACATTCAAATTAAAACTAATAACGTAACTTAACTTGGTGAGCTTTCAACAGTACTCAGACTGAGCACTATCATAACTCTGGTCTGATGATGACAGTCTGAGTACTGTTAAAAGCTCACCAAGTTAAGTTAAGTTATTAGTTTTAATTTGAATGTTTTAATTTTTGGCTTTTAATTTTAATTTTCCAATTTTAATTTTAGTTTTAATTTTCTCATTTTAATTTTTAATTTAATTAATTAAACTCTGAATCGATATTGTCAATCATTTATATATTGACCATAATGATAAGAACGATTTAGAGTAAATTTATTTAGCCTATAAGAGTGAAGACTCATCGGCATCTATGTTGATAGTACTTTAGGCTATCAACATCGTGGCAGAAGTTAACTTTTAGGAACGCTGATTATTGTAGAATTTGAAGCGCTATAAAAATCCTAATGTTGATAAAAAGCCTTACTATTTATTTCTGAATACTGGCCGAACAAATTAAGGTCTTCACGATTTTGTCTAATTTTTTTGTTCGTTGGGTTGTCATTTTTTATCAGTCGGACGCCTTGTTCAACTTTGATGAAACCTTGAATGGACCTTTATTAAGTTCATAAAATTGGTAATCAGCCAATTCTATGGTAATATTTTGGGTCGTATTGGTACACGCGGGGTCTCTCAGAAGTACTTGTAATACAAGAAGAAAAAACTTGGACTTTTTAATTAATTTCTTGGGCTGAGAAAACAATTAACAATAATCATCAGATATTAAGCAACCTGCGATACATTCCCTCCTGATAAAACCACGTTTCATGTCTAAATACTTGGTATATAGGTTTGGATTACATTTGAAAATGTTCAATTTTAAACTAATCACTTGAAAGAATATGATTAAAAATGAGAAGACAGCACAGTAAGTCACAAGTTCTCACTCTGAGAAAGATCAGCAATGGGAGGTATGTAAGTATTATGATTGTGTGTGATGAGCAGGATCTCCCGCAGCGTGTTAGACTAAAGATTCTCATTTCTCATTAGCATCTATGAATTATTAATCAGCTAATTAGTTCATTTGAATGATACATGTGGCGTGGAGTGGCGGCTCTGTATAGTTATTCATTATTTCCATTTCTTCTCATTTAAACCTCGTTCCCAGTTACTAGCACAGAGGTTTTTTTTTATGATGTTTTCCTCCTGGGCAACATAGGCCACGGTGACCGGTCATTCTGGGACACGCTGTATGTAATTAAATGGTACACATTCGTCACTCCTTTCAGACGTCCATGAAATTCATTTCCCGTCATTCAGCATTGTAACACGGTTCTTGGTATTACAATGTAAAGTTACGTGGACACTGGTCTACATCAGAAGGATCGTAGTTTTATACATGGCCAAGACGTCTCCGTGGCAGAATGCGCATCACACTCGGCTTGCACCAATGAGGTTCCGGGTTCGATTCCTGGACGGGTCGAAAATTTGAAAAAGGTTTTTTCGAATTTTCTACTTGGCCTGGTTGTGTTTGGGGGTAACTCAGCCTCCTGAGAACAATTGAGGAGCTATAGCTATGCATAATGTTAACGAGATAGCGCCAAGTGGTAGTATTATAAGATAAAATTTGTTAAAGTGTAGCTTAGGCTTAGTGACATTGGAGTGAATCTGGAAAATTCCTTGTAATACTATGATGTCCACAAACATTGTGACATAATAACACAAAGAAATATACATTTACATTTTACGTTTATACATGGCCCATTGTAGCTATGTTTCATTTTTATCATGACTACAGTAGTATAATTTAAAACCTGACTTATTTGTTTCCGAAATGAGTACCAATAGTAAAGAACTCGATGTCATCATCCATGGGCGTACACAAGGGGGGGCTGGCCGGCTGTAGTCCCCCCGAAATTTTTTTTTTGGGATAAGTATGACATCTAACCCTTTTTCAATGTCACGCAGAAATCACTTTTTGGGATACTTATATACTTTTTGGGATACATAACAAAGTGCAAAGTGCGATTTAACTTTTTTTCTACATATTTTCAATTTTTTATTTTTTTTTTTTTACTTTCCTTATTATCCTATAAAAAGGAAAATATTGTAATGGGCTGAAATTTTCGATGTCGAGTTTTAAATGCCAAAACACGTTTTGGGGTCCCCAGAACCCGTTTCAGCCAATGGTCCGTGTGTGTGTCTGTCTGTGGACAAGATATCTCAAGAACGGCAAGTATTAGAGACTTGAAATGCCGCTTTTTAGCGGTTTTCCCATATCCTGCTTAAAATGAGAAAGGCAATAGCTAGAACTTTAAACTTGCTGCCTATTCATATCAATTGCATACAATAAATTGAAAAATACAACGTAGGTTGAAGTGAAATATATTGTTGGCCGCTAGTTAGTGATTGGAGGCCACTTTTTGACGGTTCGGCCTAAAACCAGAATGGAAAGAGCTAGAACTTTAAATTTGGTGCCTATTCATATCTATTCCATACAAGAAATTGAAAAATACAACTTAGGTTGAAGTGTAATATATCTATTGTTGGCCGCTAATTAGTGGTTGAAGGCCGCTTTTTGGCAGTTCCGCCTAAAACCAGAATGGAAAGAGCTAGAACTTGAAATTTGTTGCCTATTCATATCAATTCCATACAAGAAATTTAAAAACAGAACTTAGGTTGAAGTCTAATATATTGTTGGCCGCTGATTATTTTAGTATTTTTTTTCCCTCATAATTTGAAGTTCATTGCTTACTAATTAAGTTGTAACTATGTAAGAGGCTATTCCAATTATATTTATTCGGATGATTATGTGATCCTGTTTCCTACAAAGGAAAGGATCCCATAAACTAACAGACGTTTCTTTAGAGCTCTTGGCGATTTCCTCTAAAAAAAGAATGGATCCGTTCTGTTACCTCCTGGGTGATGTAGAAAAACAGAAGAAATCCAAACCTCTTAAAGAAGACAAATACTGAAGGAGTTAAAAAAACCTATATCTTGGGCGCGACAGAGTACATTACCTAATAGGCAGAGGCGTAGGAACTGTGGGGCGGACCGCCCTAGATGCCGGTCTTATAGGGCTTTGCTACGCCTTTTATATCTAGAAACATTCGATTATCGTTGGGGGAGGGCGAGCGCATTTCGAAATCTATTCCGGGCGCCTATAACAGCTACCAGGCCAACGATACGTGGTGTTCCCAAGCGGTCACCCATCCAAGTACTGACCACGCCCGACGTTGTTTAACTTCCATGATCTGACGGGAACTGGTATATTCAACGTGGTATGATCGTTGGCTCTCACATTGTTTACATTATCTCTCTGTGAAACTAGATGGGTTTAACGCCTGTTATGGTATAGGTACCTTTTGCCCAGCTCCCCCACCCCCAAAAAAAAAATCCCGTGTACGCCCCTGTCATCATCAGTTACTTTTTGGCAACAGAGGAAGAGTAACGGGAAATAATGCATATTTTGCGTGCATAATGTTAACGAGATAAGGTCAAATTTTGGGGCTTACCACAAATTACCCAATTTGGTAAGCATGATATAGGTATAATTTGAATGTACTTCTATGACAAAAAGTTTTTCAGAACTTTTGAAGTACATTGTTTCAAATAATTTGTTTACCACAAATAACTTTCTTAGCTCTTACATCTACTTAGAAAATAAGACGTTCGATTATTCATATTGCTTCGGAGCAGCTCTGCGAAGTTTATGAGAATATAGCTTATTTTATTTGGTGCACTAGAATTTGTGGAATTCTGGCTCCTATCAGATCCGATTTTAGCCTATGATTCTATTTATTTAATATCTAAGGTATAACAGCTTCAACTGCATTTTAGTTGCAATCAACAACAGATAATACTTAAGTTGTCCTTACCAACATTAACGCCCTCCAATCGGAAAACACATTTGAGCCGCATCGCACTCTAATCCTCTTCCGTGTCAATTGAAGTTCGGAATCGTTAATCCTCATTAGTAGCATAGTTTATATTCTGTTGCAATGTCAACTTTCAGATTTATTTCAACTGTTTCCTATCTCTGCGTGGTGTGGTGAGAATATGTCGATGATTTATAAATTTGTTATTCCAGTACTTATGGTCTGCAATGATTTAATACTAAAGTACTTGTAAGTCTAACGTATTCCTTAAGTATTTAGCAAATGAACATGTATTGGAATTGTACAATAAATTCCTGGGAGAGTCAATGATTGACCGTTTCTCCCAAATCAGAGTTTTCCTGGTGTATTATTCATCAACGTTTATAATTTTTCGAAAAAAAAAACTTTTACAGATTAAGTATGTTTTTTTTTCGAAATAGGAGAGATCTCTTTGAAGAAGCAAGCAGAGCCTGCCAGTAACGGATAAGACTAAACCATTAGACAGACGGACAGACACTGGGGGTCATATGGTTTCGTTCTTAAGCAGGGTCCACACTTATGTTACAAATGTTGTACAACATTTACAACATAAATGTGAAACCTGTTTTCGAACTTGCGATGTTGTCCGACGCGGTCCACACTTTCAAAGTGTTTCTAAAATGTTTCTAGGAAATGTTCCAGATTTTTGGAAAAATGCAACCTGTAAATGTATATTTCCTTGTGTTATTATGTCACAATGTTTGTGGGCATCATAGCATTACAAGGTATTTTCAACATTCACTCCAATATCACTAAGCCTAAGCTACACTTTAACAATTTCCGTATAATGCTACCACTTGGCGCTATTACCATAGCTACTCAATTGTCCTCAGGAGGCTGAGTTACCCCCAAACACAACCAGACCAAGTAGAAAATTCGAAAAAACCTTTTTCAAATTTTCGACCCGTCCGGGAATCGAACCCGAAACCTCCGTGGTGCAAGCCGAGTGTGATGAGCACTCTGCCACGGAGACGTCGAAAAATGCAACATGTTGGACAATATTTTTTCAACACATCCATACTTGTTGCAATGTTGTACAACATAGTTGTACAACATTTGCAACATAAATGTGGACCCTGCTTTACTCTCAGATACGGAACTTAACAATGAAGAAGTCCTGCTCCCCATAATGTAGAGAAAGAGATAAAGTATATTTACAGGCGGACGGACACTGCAGCCTTTGTGGCTAATACGGTTCAGTTCTTATTTGTTTATTATTTTCAATAATGAACCTTTGGAATCGTCAAGGAAAAAAAAAATATTACCCCCCCTCAAAATTTGATATTATACGTTTCAAGGTAGCTACGTAGAATGCAAAAATCGTTTGTCCGCCGTACGCCGTGATGGGCACTTTTGCCACTTAGCGCAGACCGATTTGGATGAAATTTGGTATATAGGTCACATCTGGGCTCTAATTGTGCCTCGAAACTTTTAGTTGGAATCGAATACACGCTTGGCGATTTTTGCCGCTTTTTAGCGGTTTTCAGTATCGCTGTCTAAAAGGAGAATGGTAAGAGCTGGAGATTTGAAATTTTGTATGTATGTCATATTTGGGGTCTCAGCTAGCTCCAAAACTTTTGGGTTCAATCAAATATGCCGCTGGTGGTTTTTACCGCTTTAAATCGGTTTTCATTAATCCTGTTTAAAAAGAGAATGGTAAGAGTCAGGGACTTCAAATTTGGTAGATATGTCAAATTTAATTACGCCCCAGATTTGGAACCATCACGATAAACTACCTCAATTTTTTTGGGTGTACCCGCTTAAAAAACTTTGGGGGGGGGTACCCACAAAAAAGTTATTATTTTTTGCCAGAAAAATAATAAACCCAGATGTAACATTGGCAGAGTTTTTTTTAGGTGTAGACTCTAACGATGAAGATGTCTGCTGCCTAGAAAGTAATAGAAGAGATAAAGCATTTGGACATGGCACTGTAAACTTAGTAGGTATAAGGGTTCAGTTTTTATTCCTTAGGTATGGAAACCAACAATGCTGATTGGGTCTTATTGGTTCACTGGGGCCTCATAGTGGCCATTGTGACACTGTCGTTACAATAATGACACACATACTAACTTATGTTATGCACAAACTCATATATTATAAGGATGATGCAAACGTTGAGAAATTCCCATAAGAGCAAAATGAGAAACTGATAACTGTTATTATTGAGCAGAAAGAAAAATGTTTTCTTGGCATTTGTAGAAACAGTTCCAAGCTTGATATAGTTAATGACATCAGTTGACAGTTATGGATTGTAAATGACAATTTGAACTGACAAAGACATAGAGGCGTGTATAAGGGGTGAGAATATTTCACACAAAAACTTAAAAGACAATATTTATCTGCTCATCTTTATATTTCAAACAGCACAACGCTTAGATTAAAATAAGTTACATACTTGGGCACGGCAAATGAGGGCCCAATAATTATGTTTTCATCTACTCATTTCACATATAGCTGTCATCGATTTGCCCGATTTCAGTCTTTAAAGGATTACTTAATGTAACATTGAAATGGGATTGTACCTTGTAAGCGTTGATTAAAATTAAAAGGGATGGGCATAAAGGAAATGAAGATGGCCATTTTAATTGAGTGAGATCAATAGTTGGCAGAACTAGGTACGTTTCAAAAGGTTTTTGTTTGTTTGTTAGAGCACTAAAATCCAAGATATTTTTCTGGGTAGTGGGTAGATAGATATTTTAGCTTGAATGATCGGTACGAAAAATAATGTAAGTAAAAATATAAGGGTCTATTTCGTGCATTTTGGCATCCGGCGTGATGTCGACCCAATTGATTTCAACTAACACGTCCAACACCGAGCAAACTTTGTGGGTTAAATTTCAAAGTAAACGATGAGTTCATTCATAGACATCATCCAAATTGGACAACATCAACTTCAACTAATATATGCTACACCGGGCAAATTTTGTGGGTTAAATATCAAAGTAAACGATGAGTTCATTCTTAGACATGATCCAAATTGGACAACATTAACTTCAACTAATATATGCTACACCGGGCAAACTTTGTGGGTTAAATATCAAAGTAAACGATGAGTTCATTCTTAGACATGATCCAAATTGGACAACATTAACTTCAACTAATATATGCTACACCGGGCAAACTTTGTGGGTTAAATATCAAAGTAAACGATGAGTTCATTCTTGGGCATGATCCAAATTGGACAACATTAACTTCAACTAATATATGCTACACCGGGCAAACTTTGTGGTTTAAATATCAAAGTAAACGATGAGTTCATTCTTGGACATGATCCATTTGGACACCATTAATTTCAACTAACACATGCAACACCGGGCAAACTTTCTGGATGAACTATCAAAGTAAACGATGAGTTCATTCTTGGACATGATCCACTTGGACATCATTAATTGAATATTATGTTCTTATTATTCTTGATTTAATCTAACGACGAGTTCATTCTTGGACATGATCCACTTGGACTCCATTAATTTAATATTATGTTCTTATTATTCTTGATTTAATCTATCGATTGCATTAGACATGTTAAAGATATGCCTGCAGAGTCACTTTCATCACTTGCTGTGACCATGTCGTGTCATTGGTGCTTGGCTTTGTTCTTGCACCTAGATCACACTAATAAAATTAATTTTATACTATCGTTTAATATAAACTACTCTATTAATGACAGGAGTTGGAATATAGGGCGCAATAAAATGAGCTAACTAGGAAAACAAATGACGTCTTATGCTCGGTAGGTCTATGAAAAACAAATCATTCCATTCTCAGATTTTTGTCCGTGAAACTTTGTTGGTTGTTTATGAAAATGAAAAGATACACTTTCCATTGAACACATGCATTTCGTAGAGTTACTACTCACTCATCATTCACTATCTCTCATTCACACCCATCATTCTCTATATTCCATTCACACTCATCCTTTTATTTCTTATTCATAACTCCACCCGACACGCATCTTTCACTTACTCTCACATACACAGCATCAGTAACTGCTATACACTGCTTGTAATATAAAAGTGATGGGGCGTAGACGACTTAATTTATATTAAAAAAAAAAAGTTCATTTTTTAAAAGCCAAAACAATTGTGATTTTATCCGATCGAGAAATTAGAAGTTCTGGGGGAATTGAATGCCGGAAAGATAACAATCTATGATTTTATACACCCGAAGTTGTTTACCAATCAAATATTGACTCTTAAACAGGTGCAAATGTGGCTGAACATAGGAACTCAATCAGGGAAGTTCCCTTAACAAAGCTACAGATTTGCGAGCTTTTTAGCATAGAAATATTTTATCTGGTAGTAGCATGTATTATACTCTAACTAGCTGTATCGCCCGTGCTTCGCTGCGGCCTATAGCTTGGCGCCTTAGAGACATGGCCGTTCCCGTGCTAATTGCTATCTCTCTCCCTCCAATGTATTTCTTATGGGGATTGTTTACTTTTCGCGATTTCTACCACTTACAAATGTGCAAAATCCTTTCTATACTATTTGGGGGGGGGGTCTTTTCTTGGTCATTTTTCGTTATCTCTTTTAGTTTACTCAGAAAAAAATTGCAAAAAGACCCGCTAAAAAGCGTCATTTTTGGCGGTAGCTTGCTCCCACTTGAACTTTAATTTTTTTCCTTTCTTATTACGCACCTACATACTAAAAGGGACTTGTGTGCAAAGTTTCAAGTCTCTACGTTTAGCCATCGTGGAGCTACATTGATTATCAGTCAGTCAATACGTCAGTATACCAACTGGGCTTTGCGTTTTATAAGTATAGATAGTCTCATTAGATGTTCAACACCAGGTCACGACTAGACCAATAGGGCCCGAGACATAGTTCTCAATTTAACTTCGACATCAGAAAAAAGCCATAATAAAAATCTATGCCTTGACATTTGAGAGAGTAATTTACTGATTTTTTTAATAATATTAAAATTTGATATTAAACTCAAGTAATTAAGAACAGCTCAATGACCCAGAGATAATTTCATTCCATTTAACCTTTCATATAGGTCTTCAGGTGTAACTTCCTGAATGCAATATAAACTATGGGAAACATTTTTCTTGTCTGGTCAAATTATTCAAATTTATCTACAGGGCTCCTTGAGAAAAACATTGACAAAAATATAAAAACCGATTTATGGAAGAAAAAAATAAATACATTTTCTGTGAACTTTACCACACAACTAACTTAAATAATAGATATCCATGATTTCCCCTTGGTAAACCAACAGGTCCCATAAATCAGATAATTCCATGTATCTGATTTATGTTTCAAGTCTAGTCAGCGTCTGAGGCATGTTGAATACACCAGTTCCCGTTAGATCACTGAAGTTAAGCAACGTCCAGCGAGGTTGTGCCATGTGGGTGTCCACGTGGGTTCGCGCGCTCGTAATGCTGGCTATTTTTCCGGCCCAACCCAGGCTGGGTGAGGTCAATGTGGGTAGCTGGTTTGCAAGTTTTTAACGAATCGAGGGTGAAACCCTCGTCTTAAATGACCAATAGATGGTAAAAAAACGTTAAGCCAAATTAGTAAAAAAANTAAAAAAAAAAAAAAAAAAAAAATGTTTCAAGTATCAGATCGAAAGTCTATTACTTGGTCCGGTCAATCACCGAACTGAGATGTGTAGAATAGATTTACCCGGAAGACACACATTTATTTAGTGGTATCATCAATTTCGATGATAGCCAGATATCGATATGAGTCTGCAGCTCTAAATAAGTTGTTTTTTACTGCTAAAGTTTATTATTTTTATCATTCATCTATTCTTGGTTGATAATAAGTGACATAAGCCCCCCAGAATTGACGCAACACAAGAAAATGGATTTCTACGTTATTTTATAAAATCTGCTAAGGGGAACTCTGCCCTTGAGGATGTCATACTCAACACCGAATATGATTTGCTGGGCCTCATGGAAATTAGTAATAAATGGATTCTAAGAAATTACTCCTTCACTACACACATTTTATTAAACCAAAATTATATCAGCCATCGAATCTCATTGAAACACTGCGTAAGTGGACAAAAACATTAAAGCCACGAAGTAGAGTTGTTTTTATTAAATTTACAATATCACCAAAGGACCAAAAAAGGATAAAATAGCAAAGTACATTCAGCAAACGAAAAGAAAAGCTAGTATGAAGCTCCGGAGATAAAATCTGTGCGGTAATTAGCTCGTGAAAACGAGACAAAAACAGAATTACCTTCCTGTTTCTAGGGATTATTATTATTTTCGTATCACCCTGTATTTTCAACACCTGGGGTGATATCCAATCATTCACAAAACGGATATTACCTGTCAAGAGTACCTAATTAAGCTTTGAATATTTGACAAACATTAAGCTTTAGGGTGAAATATTTGTTTCAATTCTGAATATTCAAAAATATATTTTTAATCAAATTATTGATATATTCATATCAAAAAATAATAATGATTGATTACTTTATATCTATAAAGTCATAATATTATATACATTTTTTTTTCTGTTTTGCATATAGTGTGATAATAAATGATTTCATATTAAATCGGGTGCATACCAAAAGATTGGTGATTTTTTTTTGTACCAATGGTTTATAAACTTTAGGAAATAAATATTGTATGCACTTACTTATAATAATACTAGCTGAGTACCCGAACTTTGTTTCGAGAAGATGAGGAGTAGTAACGGGTTGTTAAGCTGTGTAGAACGTGTTGGGAGTAGTATTGGTTAGGTTCCGAGAAAAAATGCGTGTTTAAGTCTGCTGAGTTTAGACTAGGTCTGCGACCCAACCTAATCTTGCGCAGTTGAATGACACCCAACACGTCCTAACCAAAAAACTTGGTGTTCAATTCTATTGAATTATAGATGAAAACCTATTCGCTGACCTACAGAATGTACATACAAAATTTCATTAAAATCGGTTAAGCCGTTTTGGAGGAGTATGGTAACAAACACCGTGACACGAGAATTTTATATATTAGAAAACCTATTCGCTGACCTACAGAATGTACATACAAAATTTCATTAAAATCGGTTAAGCCGTTTTGGAGGAGTATGGTAACAAACACCGTGACACGAGAATTTTATATATTAGAAATTTTATATCTTTAAATGCTCTGAAATTTAAAAAGATGCAAAATACCGACCGTACACAGAAAAAAAACTCCTTATAACATAGGTAGCGCAATTTTATTGTTTCCTAAGTCGTTTCACCTTTAAATTTGCTCGAAAAGATCGTATCAGTAGAGTTAAATGATATTTACTATTTAGAATGCATTTCACACTACTCGAGAACTAATATTAACATTACTTAAATTTTTATTCAACTGAAATATTCTTAACTTTTAATTCAAAAGGCTTTGCTTTTGAATTGACATGCTTTCAGATTTAAGGAGTATTTTTAATGTAAATAAGGAGGGTTCCTTGAAGTCATATTTTTTAGTGTAAAATCAGTGCCCATAAAAACATGAAGTGTGAACGTTAGATATGTTTGTTTCCTCGATCACGAATCTCATTACTGCCCATTTGTATTCAAAATTAATTTGTATTTATTTTTCTACTTTAGTTTTTTCATTGTGCTCAGGTAGGTAGGTATATGTATTTTGAATTAATTTTTGCAATTTTTTTTTAATATGTTAACAATGCTATTGTTTTTACCTGCTACACCAAATGAATTTTTAATTTAATGAGTACAGCTCGTTATAAAGGTGGAAGTTAAAACATCCTAGGTATATACCTACAACCTACAAGTAGGTATATACCTACCACAATGAGTAAGAATGTTATTGTTTTTACTAATTTTATACGCAAACATGAACTACAGGTTGTGTTTGTCTGATTTTTATTTATTTAATAATCGTGATTATTATTCTGGCAGATTCCGAAACAAATTCTCAATTTGACAAAATTGTTGCGTACATACATACATACATACATCATATTTAAAATTAAAATCAATTCGGAAAAATATGGAATAGTATCTGATGCATATGATTGAGAAATACAAGAAAACCTCAAGAATTGAAAATGTACTACGGAAAATGCTGCATCTCAAAACTTGATGTTTTAGTTAAAAAAAGTGGGTACAAGAAAAAATCTGTACGTACTTTATGAGTGAAACAATTACAACTTAGATTCCAATCGACAGGTAGGTTCCATTTTAGGGTCTGTTATGTCCTCTCAATGCTCGACGTTATATAAAAGGAATTTACTTCTGTGCATATGCTATACAACTTCTACTAGTTATTGCTGAATATTTATGTTCATGCTTGTGGTGGAACTCAAGACATTTAGGTTATGAATCTACCAGCTCTATCAACTGTGCTTCTGATGCTATTTATCACATTTTAATACCTACACCAATAAGTTCGTTAAATTGGGATACTATGTCAAATGTCAAGTAAAACCATAATGAAGGTTGAAAATTACTATATCTTCACTTGACTAAAAATGTTCTCAGGAGAGTACGAAACTAGTTAGCTCTTTAATATCTTTAATATTTTTTAGTCAAGTGAAGATATAGTAATTTTCAGCCTTCACCTACACCAATGTCCGTCAGATCACTGAATTAAATAAATACATGGCGTGTACTCGGAGGGGAATACGCTCGGGGAAGATGTTTGCTTGTTTCGGTGCGCAATAAGCCTCAAAAGAACAATCCAGTCGCTGTTATGGATTGTAACGTCAGAGGATGTTATACCTCAATAAGGTGCTTCCCAAATATTATCTTTTAAATATATTAAATTAAAACAAAACACTTACCAAAAACACTATTCATCATCAGTCTAGTCGAGTTTAAAGATGGAAGTTTATGTCAACTTCCATCCTTAGACTCGACTAGACTGATGATGAATCAAATGATTCGAAACTAGTTTCTTCATAAATTAAAATAAATAGTGTTTGTGGTAAGTGTTTTGTTTCAATTTAACTTATTTAAAAGTTAATATTTTTAACACTTATAATTACCATGTTATTCGAAGATCCACTTTTTTCGTCCTGTTCGGTTGCATTATCGCTTTACGATCACATTCAAATTCTCTAGAAACGAGATTTATTTATTTACGTCTTAAAAGTACCAAGATTTGCTTCCCAAGTAACACAATAAGTAAACTAATTTGGGAGGTAGTAGCAGTGTTTTACCGATTCCATTTTCTTTTCTTTTATTGTGTATTTTTCTCATATTTGTACCTAACAAGTGACACCCAATTCCTTGCAATACATTAGCATATATGTTGTGTCGCTCGTATACATCCAGAAGCTCGATATAAGACTAATGGTCAAATAATTCCTTCCATTACATTAGCATGTAACTTGCGTTGCTTGCATACATCCTGTAGCTTGATATAATACTAATGGTCAAATAATTCCTTCCATTACATTAGCATGTAAGTTGCGTCGCTCGCATACATCCTGTAGCTCGATATAATACTAATGGTCAAATAATTCCTTCCATTATATTAGCATATAACTTGCGTCGCTCGCATACATCCTGTAGCTCGATATAATGCTAATGGTCAAATAATTCCTTCCATTACATTAGCATATAACTTGTGTCGCTCGCTTACATCCTGTAGCTCGATATAATACTAATGGTCAAATAATTCCTTGCATTATATTAGCATGTATCTTGTGTCGCTCGCATATATCCTGTAGGTCGATATAATACTAATGGTCAAATAATTCCTTGTAATACATTAGCATATAACTTGCGTCGCTCGCATACATCCTGTAGCTCGATATAATACTAATGGTCAAATAATTCCTTGCATTATATTAGCATGTAACTTGTGTCGCTCGCATATATCCTGTAGCTCGATATAATACTTATGGTCAAATAATTCCTTGTAATACATTAGCATATAACTTGCGTCGCTCGCATACATCCTGTAGCTCGATATAATACTAATGGTCAAATAATTCCTTCCATTACATTAGCATATAACTTGTGTCGCTCGCTTACATCCTGTAGCCCGATATAATACTAATGGTCAAATAATTGTACAGTTGCATGTGCCATTGCAAAATTCATGACCACAAATCACTCAGCGAACTGACGTGTTATACATTATGATGGGGAATAATCGTCTCATTAACATTTTTATTGCAACTCCTGCACTTTCATGAACTCTAATAACACATCAAGGAGTGCTCCTTTGTATTTTAATGAGTACTCAGTATTATCAAACGTGAAACAAAAATAAATTGAAATCGTTTTTTATTTATTGTGTGTTCTGATGGATTGATCAGCACTCTTGTTATTTCCATTTCCATAGGCAGAGTTTATTGTGTCTTCATTTCGTGGGAATATTGATTTTACTTCACACTCACTGCCACTATTTCGTAGAAGTCACTTCAAATCAGGTTTCAGAAGAATACTGCGAATTTAGTACTTTTAATAAGTTAAAACAACACTTTAATAATAAGCTGAAAAGCCCAACATGGATTCTATTATTTTTTACATTCCTTATTCTATAAAAAAGAAAGTATTGTAATGGGCTGAGATTTTCGGTGTCGAGTTTTCAATGCCAAAACACGTTTTGGGGTCCCGTCCCTAGAGCCCAGATCTCGAGTTTCAGCTATTGGTCCGTGTGTGTGTGTGTCTGTCTGTCTTTGAACAAGATATCTCAAGAACACGACAAGTACTAGAGATTTGAAATTTGGTATTTGGTGCCTATCTGCCTATTCATATCAAGTCCATACAAGAAATTGAAGAATACAACTTAAGTTGAAGTGTAATATATTTTTGGCCGCTTAATAGCGGTTGAAGGCCGCTTTTTCGCGGTTCAGCCTAAACCCAGAATGGAAAGAGCTAGAACTTGAAATTTTAGTACCAACTCATATCAGTTTCATATAAGAAATTAAAAAATACAAGTTAGGTTGAAGTGTAATATATCAAGAAGTGCAATATATAATTGTTTTTCCGCTCTGGGCCTCTGGGGACTTCAAAACTTGTTTTGGCATTGAAAACTCGTCATCGAAAATTTCAGCCCATTGCAATACTTTCTTCTTTATATATTAAGTATATTTGGTTTGATAGAAAGATTTTCAACCTTCAAGGACCTGGGATATAACATTCCACTTTCGAATACATTTATTGAAGTATCTTTTTCTGTACCTTGGTCTCTTGGGTGTCAAACGCTTGTTCTATCAGTCTATTAGTCTGGGTACATGTCCTCTCCATTTCCTACACTGGAATCCACAAATATTTTTTTATCATTATGGATAAAATTAGATCAGCTGCTCGCAAATAGAAAAGAAAATGAAAGCTAGAAAAGTAAAAAAAAATCAGTGAAAAATCCATTTCAAGTGGGAATACAACTCACCAATTGGGGACCAAAGCCATACTTTTTATGGAAAAAGAAGTTTTAGAGACTAATTTGGAATCAGATATTTTTACAGAAACCTTTGGTGAATAATTATAGACACTTATCTAATTATCATCAGCTCTCAATTCGTCTAGACGTTCTCCACAGTCTTATTCTATTATATTACTCCTTCGTTTCTAGTAAAAACCCCAATTCCCAAAGATCGATTTTACACGATTTAATATTGAAAAAAAAAATAGCGAAACAATAAAAGTTAGACTCTGGAACAACATAATTATAGATACCGATAGGTTGTAAGCAATATCTGAAGGACACTAAGTACACCAATTTCGGTCAGATCACGAGATCACTAAAGTCAAGCAACTTCAGGCGTGTTCAGTACTTGAAAAAGAACATGAGAGGGAGTTGTAACATTAAGTTTAGTACATTAATCACCAGTGTGATAAGCTTTTAGTATATGATTGTTAGGCAGTAAAATCGTATGAGCTAACAAATTCACCCCATCATTATGATAAATATGCACATGCAGTTTATTTCCTACATTAAAGCGCACAACCTGATCATTAAAGCTGTAATAATAGATCACCATAACCATACCCACAACTAAAAGAAATATAAAATTCAAAAAGGGCACACACTAATTACGTTAAAGGTAGGCTGCGGTCGTTGCTTTTATTAATATTAATTATTAGCAGATTATGGTAAACTTTATTGGAAATGTAGGAAATAATATTTAGGGCAAATACCTACCAGCACTTAACTAAATGTAGAAAATATTATTTCAGGCAAATACCTACCAGCACTTAGCTAAATGTAGAAAATAATATTTAGGGCAAATAATTACCAGCACTTAGGTACATGTAGAAAATAATATTTAGGACAAATACTTACCAGCACTTAANGGATAATAGAACTAGCAGATAAGTTGATGAAATATTTGATGAGACAAGGGTTAATTAAGATAATTAGTAAAGAAATGGTGATGATCGAGAATTGTGGCCAGCGACATTAGAGTGGGGATAATAGAACTAGCAGATAAGTTGATGAAATATTTGATGAGACAAGGGTTAATTAAGATAATTAGTAAAGAAATGGTGATGATCGAGAATTGTGGCCAGCGACATTAGAGTGGGGATAATAGAACTAGCAGATAAGTTGATGAAATATTTGATGAGACAAGGGTTAATTAAGATAATTAGTAAAGAAATGGTGATGATCGAGAATTGTGGCCAGCGACATTAGAGTGGGGATAATAGAACTAGCAGATAAGTTGATGAAATATTTGATGAGACAAGGGTTAATTAAGATAATTAGTAAAGAAATGGTGATGATCGAGAATTGTGGCCAGCGACATTAGAGTGGGGATAATAGAACTAGCAGATAAGTTGATGAAATATTTGATGAGACAAGGGTTAATTAAGATAATTAGTAAAGAAATGGTGATGATCGAGAATTGTGGCCAGCGACATTAGAGTGGGGATAATAGAACTAGCAGATAAGTTGATGAAATATTTGATGAGACAAGGGTTAATTAAGATAATTAGTAAAGAAATGGTGATGATCGAGAATTGTGGCCAGCGACATTAGAGTGGGGATAATAGAACTAGCAGATAAGTTGATGAAATATTTGATGAGACAAGGGTTAATTAAGATAATTAGTAAAGAAATGGTGATGATCGAGAATTGTGGCCAGCGACATTAGAGTGGGGATAATAGAACTAGCAGATAAGTTGATGAAATATTTGATGAGACAAGGGTTAATTAAGATAATTAGTAAAGAAATGGTGATGATCGAGAATTGTGGCCAGCGACATTAGAGTGGGGATAATAGAACTAGCAGATAAGTTGATGAAATATTTGATGAGACAAGGGTTAATTAAGATAATTAGTAAAGAAATGGTGATGATCGAGAATTGTGGCCAGCGACATTAGAGTGGGGATAATAGAACTAGCAGATAAGTTGATGAAATATTTGATGAGACAAGGGTTAATTAAGATAATTAGTAAAGAAATGGTGATGATCGAGAATTGTGGCCAGCGACATTAGAGTGGGGATAATAGAACTAGCAGATAAGTTGATGAAATATTTGATGAGACAAGGGTTAATTAAGATAATTAGTAAAGAAATGGTGATGATCGAGAATTGTGGCCAGCGACATTAGAGTGGGGATAATAGAACTAGCAGATAAGTTGATGAAATATTTGATGAGACAAGGGTTAATTAAGATAATTAGTAAAGAAATGGTGATGATCGAGAATTGTGGCCAGCGACATTAGAGTGGGGATAATAGAACTAGCAGATAAGTTGATGAAATATTTGATGAGACAAGGGTTAATTAAGATAATTAGTAAAGAAATGGTGATGATCGAGAATTGTGGCCAGCGACATTAGAGTGGGGATAATAGAACTAGCAGATAAGTTGATGAAATATTTGATGAGACAAGGGTTAATTAAGATAATTAGTAAAGAAATGGTGATGATCGAGAATTGTGGCCAGCGACATTAGAGTGGGGATAATAGAACTAGCAGATAAGTTGATGAAATATTTGATGAGACAAGGGTTAATTAAGATAATTAGTAAAGAAATGGTGATGATCGAGAATTGTGGCCAGCGACATTAGAGTGGGGATAATAGAACTAGCAGATAAGTTGATGAAATATTTGATGAGACAAGGGTTAATTAAGATAATTAGTAAAGAAATGGTGATGATCGAGAATTGTGGCCAGCGACATTAGAGTGGGGATAATAGAACTAGCAGATAAGTTGATGAAATATTTGATGAGACAAGGGTTTATTAAGATAATTAGTAAAGAAATGGTGATGATCGAGAATTGTGGAATTATTGCGATCGGCTTTAAAACATTCATGGACCCGTGATCTCAAGATGATCGCATTTATTTGCTTTATATCCCAATAGAGAACCGTATTTATAGAGAGCTAAAATGTTTTAGATCTCTAATTACTTGAAAATTCAACGTAACAAATTGAAAAAAAAAGTCTACGAAGTAGACGAAAAATGTCTACAAAGTAGACGAAACTCGAGTCGGAAGTGAAAAAGTAAGTGAATCCTCGTCATAAATAACGGTAGTAACAAATTGACTTTCTCTTGCTGTCAAAAGAAGACCACTAAAAAGTTGTGTTTTTTTCAAATTTATATTCTAATAAAATATTTAGATATCATATTTTTTAAAATCTATATGTGTCACAGTATATGCTCTCTCTCTGCTTTCCTCTAGGCATAGTATGCGTTTCCATGCATCAATAACTCTGCTTAATGCCTCTACGTATACGTATTTTCTAAAAAGGAAGCAATGTGCTGATACTAGAGCCATGTGTTGTGTGTTCTCTTATTGCATTTGGTTGCATACAAGAAGCAGCATTTAATTACAAACATTTATAGTGTGGTGACATGAGTTTCAACATCCACATATTTTATGTTCCTATCTTTAGTGAATCTCCGTTTTGTTTTATGTATATCTAATTAGTAACATAAATAATGTCAACTCAAGTACTAGCCACACTGTAGATCAAAGAGAAGAAATATTCCTAAAATATTCAAATAAAAAACGGTAGTGGATGAAGAAATAATATACCTACTTATTGTCATCGTAGTAAGTTGTACCCCGACACTCATCAACATTGCACATGCGAACTGTAGATCCTAGCTCTAGGATTGCCAAAGCTCTATTCAGTTACGTGCATTGCCAAGGAGGGGGGGGGGGTACAAAGTACCCGCAAACAAAATAANATGTAGGGAAATGGCAACCATAAAGTCTCGGGTAAACCAATAGGTCCCAAAAACTATTCAGCCAATTCTGTACAGGTAGTAAANAACCAATAGGTCCCAAAAACTATTCAGCCAATTCTGTGTAAATAGTAAATGTCCATACCAGGTTTCTCCAATATTGGACAAGGCTTTCAAGAATTACTGTGAAACAAAGAAACAAATATACGTTTCAATAAAAAATCGTGGAGTTAAACTAAATAGTGGATATGTTAAGGAATAGGTACCGCTAACTTTAAATCTGTGGCTACTCCAAACAAGCCTGAGCAAATCACATATGAATTTATTGCTAAAGAGGAGTTAAAATTAGATCGAACTTAATTCGACCAATTCCAGGTAAAATTTGCATTAGTGGCTACCAAACCCTGTACCGATTACATTACATACTTTCAAATACACGAAAAAATGTTCCAGCAGCTTTTGGTTCAAATCAAATAATATTTATCTGAATAAAGATATCCAAATTAACCAAATAGTTTAAGAAATCCAAGCTTTTTGGAAAAGGTTTATTTGTAGCATTTTACACCAGTGGGTTGTTTTTGAATTTTACTGTCTGATCTTTCGTATAATCTAATGTGATTAAAATCTTCTTCTTTTTCTCAACTTGTATGATTTTAAAAATTAATATTGGTGCTCCTTCTATTAGTTTCTATAGTTTTTTGAATGTGTACCAACTGAAACTAATTTCTCTTCCCGACGCTTCTTTTCTAACAACATTTTTAAAAATGAAATTCATGTTTATTGTCACCGTCATTAAGTTTGCCTCCAATCTCATTCTTGCTTCTCACACTCTTCTACTAATGTGTTCCTATGTGTGCTCTCAAAACCAAAATGTTAACTTCTTGTTTCTTTCTTATTGATTAGAAGTTTAAAAGGTTAATTTATTATCATTTTAGAAAATAATCTATTCAGAAACGACTAATGATTTTGCAAATTAATTTTAACCTTTTTTTTTCGTGCAAGTTAAATTCTTTTAACACCCAATTATCAATTTAATGATTTTTAAAAAGAACATGTTTATGGCTATTAAATTTAATCAATTTTCAAATCTTTTACTTTTACTCAGGTTGTTCTTTTTATATTCTTTAACCATAATCTTTATGATTATGTGCTACATTTAGTTTTTGATTTTTATCAATAAAGTGAGAAGCGAAACAGGGGTTTAAGATTCCAAGATTTCTAGTATTAGTTTAACTATTTATAAACTAGGTATTAGTGGGAGTTCAAAGAAATTATTCATGATCGCATTTTCAGTGTGTTGAATATAGCAAAATCAGATATGTTTAAATTCAAGTAGGAGTAAGTTAGTAATCCTTGACTCACTTAATATCACTATTTATTTCCTTTTTAAGACAATAATCTTTTTAAATGGTAGTATGTTTGTACTTTTTTCAATTTTTCTCGTGCACAGTTTGTTCAATATGCTCAGCATTTATAAAAAAAAACCATTATTGGACGCCTCGAACTGTGGTAAAAGATATGATTTTTTTTTGAAAAAAGAACACTTCCCAAATGAATTGAGGATATGAAGAGCGCAAATAATATTATTCTAAACGTTCATTAGTAAAAGTCAGAATGTGTCTATATAAGAAGTGGAAGAAAAGAAAGCTATTAGCCAGCATCAATGTCACGTTGAATACACCAGTATCCGTTTAGCAACATCTAGATAGGTTCTACATGCGAGGTTCTACGCTTGTTCAACCCCTAATGACTTGTGGTGCTGTGACTATTTCGGGCTAAGTTTGTAAGTGTCCAGAGTTTGGAGATAAAACCTCCGTCTTAGATGATATAGAAACCTTATTATAATAATAAATTATTAATAATAAAGACAATATCGATTCTAAAATCTTCAATTTGTGGCGAGCTTTTAATAGTTCTCAGACTATCATCGTCAGGCCGATGTTGACTCTACGATGTTCAGAGTAGAAGTGAGGGTATCAGAGTATGAGATGTTATTACTTGTGNTTAGGAAGCAGTTCTCCAAGTCTACTTAATACTTAATTTCACTATCTTCTTAGGAAGCAGTTCTCCAAGTCTACTTAATACTTAATTTCACTATCTTCTTAGGAAGCAGTTCTCCAAGTCTACTTAATACTTAATTTCACTATCTTCTTAGGAAGCAGTTCTCCAAGTCTACTTAATACTTAATTTCACTATCTTCTTAGGAAGCAGTTCTCCAAGTCTACTTAATACTTAATTTCACTATCTTCTTAGGAAGCAGTTCTCCAAGTCTACTTAATACTTAATTTCACTATCTTCTTAGGAAGCAGTTCTCCAAGTCTACTTAATACTTAATTTCACTATCTTCTTAGGAAGCAGTTCTCCAAGTCTACTTAATACTTAATTTCACTATCTTCTTAGGAAGCAGTTCTCCAAGTCTACTTAATACTTAATTTCACTATCTTCTTAGGAAGCAGTTCTCCAAGTCTACTTAATACTTAATTTCACTATCTTCTTAGGAAGCAGTTCTCCAAGTCTACTTAATACTTAATTTCACTATCTTCTTAGGAAGCAGTTCTCCAAGTCTACTTAATACTTAATTTCACTATCTTCTTAGGAAGCAGTTCTCCAAGTCTACTTAATACTTAATTTCACTATCTTCTTAGGAAGCAGTTCTCCAAGTCTACTTAATACTTAATTTCACTATCTTCTTAGGAAGCAGTTCTCCAAGTCTACTTAATACTTAATTTCACTATCTTCTTAGGAAGCAGTTCTCCAAGTCTACTTAATACTTAATTTCACTATCTTCTTAGGAAGCAGTTCTCCAAGTCTACTTAATACTTAATTTCACTATCTTCTTAGGAAGCAGTTCTCCAAGTCTACTTAATACTTAATTTCACTATCTTCTTAGGAAGCAGTTCTCCAAGTCTACTTAATACTTAATTTCACTATCTTCTTAGGAAGCAGTTCTCCAAGTCTACTTAATACTTAATTTCACTATCTTCTTAGGAAGCAGTTCTCCAAGTCTACTTAATACTTAATTTCACTATCTTCTTAGGAAGCAGTTCTCCAAGTCTACTTAATACTTAATTTCACTATCTTCTTAGGAAGCAGTTCTCCAAGTCTACTTAATACTTAATTTCACTATCTTCTTAGGAAGCAGTTCTCCAAGTCTACTTAATACTTAATTTCACTATCTTCTTAGGAAGCAGTTCTCCAAGTCTACTTAATACTTAATTTCACTATCTTCTTAGGAAGCAGTTCTCCAAGTCTACTTAATACTTAATTTCACTATCTTCTTAGGAAGCAGTTCTCCAAGTCTACTTAATACTTAATTTCACTATCTTCTTAGGAAGCAGTTCTCCAAGTCTACTTAATACTTAATTTCACTATCTTCTTAGGAAGCAGTTCTCCAAGTCTACTTAATACTTAATTTCACTATCTTCTTAGGAAGCAGTTCTCCAAGTCTACTTAATACTTAATTTCACTATCTTCTTAGGAAGCAGTTCTCCAAGTCTACTTAATACTTAATTTCACTATCTTCTTAGGAAGCAGTTCTCCAAGTCTACTTAATACTTAATTTCACTATCTTCTTAGGAAGCAGTTCTCCAAGTCTACTTAATACTTAATTTCACTATCTTCTTAGGAAGCAGTTCTCCAAGTCTACTTAATACTTAATTTCACTATCTTCTTAGGAAGCAGTTCTCCAAGTCTACTTAATACTTAATTTCACTATCTTCTTAGGAAGCAGTTCTCCAAGTCTACTTAATACTTAATTTCACTATCTTCTTAGGAAGCAGTTCTCCAAGTCTACTTAATACTTAATTTCACTATCTTCTTAGGAAGCAGTTCTCCAAGTCTACTTAATACTTAATTTCACTATCTTCTTAGGAAGCAGTTCTCCAAGTCTACTTAATACTTAATTTCACTATCTTCTTAGGAAGCAGTTCTCCAAGTCTACTTAATACTTAATTTCACTATCTTCTTAGGAAGCAGTTCTCCAAGTCTACTTAATACTTAATTTCACTATCTTCTTAGGAAGCAGTTCTCCAAGTCTACTTAATACTTAATTTCACTATCTTCTTAGGAAGCAGTTCTCCAAGTCTACTTAATACTTAATTTCACTATCTTCTTAGGAAGCAGTTCTCCAAGTCTACTTAATACTTAATTTCACTATCTTCTTAGGAAGCAGTTCTCCAAGTCTACTTAATACTTAATTTCACTATCTTCTTAGGAAGCAGTTCTCCAAGTCTACTTAATACTTAATTTCACTATCTTCTTAGGAAGCAGTTCTCCAAGTCTACTTAATACTTAATTTCACTATCTTCTTAGGAAGCAGTTCTCCAAGTCTACTTAATACTTAATTTCACTATCTTCTTAGGAAGCAGTTCTCCAAGTCTACTTAATACTTAATTTCACTATCTTCTTAGGAAGCAGTTCTCCAAGTCTACTTAATACTTAATTTCACTATCTTCTTAGGAAGCAGTTCTCCAAGTCTACTTAATACTTAATTTCACTATCTTCTTAGGAAGCAGTTCTCCAAGTCTACTTAATACTTAATTTCACTATCTTCTTAGGAAGCAGTTCTCCAAGTCTACTTAATACTTAATTTCACTATCTTCTTAGGAAGCAGTTCTCCAAGTCTACTTAATACTTAATTTCACTATCTTCTTAGGAAGCAGTTCTCCAAGTCTACTTAATACTTAATTTCACTATCTTCTTAGGAAGCAGTTCTCCAAGTCTACTTAATACTTAATTTCACTATCTTCTTAGGAAGCAGTTCTCCAAGTCTACTTAATACTTAATTTCACTATCTTCTTAGGAAGCAGTTCTCCAAGTCTACTTAATACTTAATTTCACTATCTTCTTAGGAAGCAGTTCTCCAAGTCTACTTAATACTTAATTTCACTATCTTCTTAGGAAGCAGTTCTCCAAGTCTACTTAATACTTAATTTCACTATCTTCTTAGGAAGCAGTTCTCCAAGTCTACTTAATACTTAATTTCACTATCTTCTTAGGAAGCAGTTCTCCAAGTCTACTTAATACTTAATTTCACTATCTTCTTAGGAAGCAGTTCTCCAAGTCTACTTAATACTTAATTTCACTATCTTCTTAGGAAGCAGTTCTCCAAGTCTACTTAATACTTAATTTCACTATCTTCTTAGGAAGCAGTTCTCCAAGTCTACTTAATACTTAATTTCACTATCTTCTTAGGAAGCAGTTCTCCAAGTCTACTTAATACTTAATTTCACTATCTTCTTAGGAAGCAGTTCTCCAAGTCTACTTAATACTTAATTTCACTATCTTCTTAGGAAGCAGTTCTCCAAGTCTACTTAATACTTAATTTCACTATCTTCTTAGGAAGCAGTTCTCCAAGTCTACTTAATACTTAATTTCACTATCTTCTTAGGAAGCAGTTCTCCAAGTCTACTTAATACTTAATTTCACTATCTTCTTAGGAAGCAGTTCTCCAAGTCTACTTAATACTTAATTTCACTATCTTCTTAGGAAGCAGTTCTCCAAGTCTACTTAATACTTAATTTCACTATCTTCTTAGGAAGCAGTTCTCCAAGTCTACTTAATACTTAATTTCACTATCTTCTTAGGAAGCAGTTCTCCAAGTCTACTTAATACTTAATTTCACTATCTTCTTAGGAAGCAGTTCTCCAAGTCTACTTAATACTTAATTTCACTATCTTCTTAGGAAGCAGTTCTCCAAGTCTACTTAATACTTAATTTCACTATCTTCTTAGGAAGCAGTTCTCCAAGTCTACTTAATACTTAATTTCACTATCTTCTTAGGAAGCAGTTCTCCAAGTCTACTTAATACTTAATTTCACTATCTTCTTAGGAAGCAGTTCTCCAAGTCTACTTAATACTTAATTTCACTATCTTCTTAGGAAGCAGTTCTCCAAGTCTACTTAATACTTAATTTCACTATCTTCTTAGGAAGCAGTTCTCCAAGTCTACTTAATACTTAATTTCACTATCTTCTTAGGAAGCAGTTCTCCAAGTCTACTTAATACTTAATTTCACTATCTTCTTAGGAAGCAGTTCTCCAAGTCTACTTAATACTTAATTTCACTATCTTCTTAGGAAGCAGTTCTCCAAGTCTACTTAATACTTAATTTCACTATCTTCTTAGGAAGCAGTTCTCCAAGTCTACTTAATACTTAATTTCACTATCTTCTTAGGAAGCAGTTCTCCAAGTCTATTTAATCTCACTATCTTCTTAGGAAGCAGTCCTCCAAGTCTAATTAATTTCACAATGGTATTGCATTCAGGGGACCAGGCTTTAATTTCTAGCAATGTTGAATATTTGTCAACTTAGTGCTTGTGATTTTGGGTGCACTCAGACTCGTGAGGCCGATTGAGTAAATATGTGTGTATGTGAGTAGTAACCAGTGACATCATTTCAAGAGAGAAAAAAAATGGTTCAGTAGACGATTCAACAGATTATTAGTAAAGGAAGCTCTTAGTAATGTTGTGATGCTAACCATAATTTCGAAGAGGTCGTAGGACGCAAGGCTCAATAAATTTTAATATCTATTTAGATCGAGTCAGTTAGTGAAAAAATCATTGATGCAGTTTGCTGTGATATTTGACACACCATCATCATGTCTCAATCCAATACTACTCATGATCAATAATTTTGTTTGCGGGTTTGTATTATAACCCTTTATTGTGAAAAAAAATGTGGTGTAATTTTTGGAAATTTTTTTTATGGTAATAAATTGAAAAAAAGACATTATCATTGACACGAGCGTAAATATTTTGCCTTTAGAAGGGTATGCATTAACCATGCAAGAGCAATAAGCAATGCATTAATGATTTTGATGTCAGTGCATTTAACCTCTCCTTTCTGTCCTATAAAATATAGCTGAATGTGTATAGTTTTAGTAAGCAAGGAGTGGAAAATATGAACATAAAAAGTAAATACCTTTAGAATCTATAGGGTGGTGAATAATTTTATTTCTTCGGTATGGTGTTTCCAAAGAAAAAAAATGCCAAAGTGACACATGGGGTTATTATTTTACTAGCTACCCCCCCCCCCAAATTTCTAGGGCAATATTAGACCCTACATTTTACATACGAGTAAATACCAAATTTCAACTCTCTGACTCTGTGGTGTAATAAGCAAAAATCCAAAACTCTCCAAAAATTCTTTTTGGAGAGTTTTGGAGACTATTTTTGGATTCTACGTACCTTGAAACGAAAAATATAAAATTTTGAGGGGGGTATTTTTTTTCTTGACACCTCATAGGTTTTATTAATTATTGTTTCTCCATTTTTTTTTTTTAAAAAAAAAAACATTTCTGTATGAAATATTTTGAGTAGTTATGTAATATTTTGCATACATCCATTCTGTATGAATACAGTGATTCATGTTGACATTTATGAGTCAGTATCCGTGTCATGCATCATACATAATATAAAATGAATGAAATAAAATGCATTTTTATATCATGGTAATCTACAGCTCCTGCTGGACTACAGGATAGATTTCAGGACGGGATTTCTTCAATGGTATTTTGTATTGTGTTTTAGTAATTATTTTCAGAAATCTATCCTGCTTGAAAAATCTGTTTAACACAATTTTCCTACGATCGATGATGCATCAAGTAAATTAAAACATGTGTTGAAGAGATTGAGCATAATATTGATTGGTAGGGGCGATCGGGCTCTGCAAGCGATTGCAAGCACACCCTACTATGGGCGATGTACTAATACCGGAGATTTCAAGCGACGAGTCAAACTCCAGGGAGATTGGAATCTTGTAGAGTGTGGTCCCTTGTCCCTTGAAGTAACACTTAATGAATCCACTTCTCTCTATCTATTGCCATACTTTTAATGTCAACTAAATGGCGAACATTTCGGCGTGGTTTCTTAGAGAATATCTTGCTTTATTGGTGATCCTTTCCAAGATAGTGTTGATCCTTTACAAGATAGTGTTGATGAATTCATTTTGATAATGTTAGAAGTATTCGATTTTTCTTGGTGTACCGAAATCCATCAGCAATAATAATTTGACCATTTCTGTTTGTTTATAATTAACTTTGTATTACACATTGTTTGAGATTTCCGCATCCTTTGTTCCGTACTTTTTTAAAAATGTCTTCATTTACGGTGGGATTTTCAAATTTTCCAAGTGTCTTCTTCTAAGATCTACCGATTTCATATTGTGCAATTTAAAGTGATATACGATTAGTCAGTTCTTGGGACTGTCCTGAAAATTTAATTCATTATAGGCATTTTAATAACAAACGAAATTTTGATGTTTATAAAAATCTGCCCTGTTTGTTTTGGAATTTTTATTTTTCGTGTTTGCTAAAAATGTGATTTCCGACTCTCTAATGTCCCCTCTTTTTATTTTCCATGTTATCTGTAAAATATATTTCGTTTTTTTTTCAACAACTGCTATCGTTTTCATTTTTTTTTAATAAAAAATGTATATCCATCATTTTGATTTATAAAGTTGCAATTGATTTGAATCTGGCATGTTTGTTTCATGTCCGCTTTTTAGATTTTACAAAATGCTTTAGAGGTCTTGATTTGTTTGAAAATAAAATCATTGCTTGTCATGAAAATAAACGCAAGATGAAGAAAATAAAAATCTTAATTGTTGTTCTTGTCAAAGTGATGAGCAAATGAACTTCATTTATATTACACTTCGGATTTGTAATTGCTGTGATTTATCTGTAAGATGTAGATAAAATTTATTTCGAAGTTTCTGTGGCATTCGTGCATCGCACTCGCTTTGCACCAAGGAGCAAGGAGGTAACCAGTAGGGCCTTTTCTCTTTTTTTTAATTTGGCTTAACGTCTCTTTAACATCTATTAATTCAAGACGGAAGTTTCACCCACCATTCTCTGTTTCATGCAAACCAGCTACCCACATTAAACTCACCCAGAAAAATAGCCAGCATCACGAGGGCGCGAATCCACGTGAATACCCACGTGCTAAAACCTCACTGGATGTTGCTCAACTTCAGTGATCTAACGGGAACTGTGTATTGAACGTGCCATAGACGCTTGCTAAAAGAGTAGGGCCTTAAATTTGAAAAAAGTTTTTTTCTGATTTATTACTAAACTTTGTTCGCTTGTGTTTGTAGGTAATTCGGCCTCCTGAGACCAATTGAGTAGCTATCGCAATAGTGAAAAGTGATAGCATTATAAAGGAGTTGTTAGGTACAGTTCAGTGATTTTCGAATATTACTTTTAATGCTCTGATGTTCACAACATGTTTCCAGAACGAAAAATATTGTTAGGATTTGATCATAACATTGATTCAAAAAGTCAAATAAAGATTTATATAAGTGAATTACCTACTTCGTTTTTGTAAATGCAATCCCGTAGCTGATCTATCATTCAGCTTTTAGGGTCTTTTTTGTCCTTCTTTTTGTAAAGAAATGTAAAATAGATTCCTGTTCGTTTGGGCAAAAATGGGATAAGATAAATTAAATATTCTTGCCTCCGAATGTCAGATTTAATTTGTTCAAAATTGAAAAAGGGGAAATATAAATTTCTTCTTTTTCTTTCATGGTAAATAAGGTGAACTTTTTGAGGTTGTGGGGAAAAACTTTTTAAAGTTATTTTGTTAATTCCTAAACTTGCCTGGTAGCCTATGGTTTCAAAAAATTCTAAGTTCTAAAAAGCTTTAGATGTTTTTCATTTGCCTTATTCGATGGTAGATATTGTTGGTAATCAATGATGAAATCTATCAATGAGTGGAATTAAAAAAATGTGGGTAGAAGAAAAGCTATAGGTAATTCGATCTTGTCGCTTTGTATTATGTCGGTGGATAAACATAAGTCTGACCTACTCAATCATTTTCACAAGATCCGATACACCGGTTTGTGTATTTGACGTGGATCTTTCACCTCACATCCTGAGATCCTGAATCACTTACACGCTGGATGATTTTTAAGCTTTATTTTATCTTAATATATAAATCAGAAATTTGTGTGTACCTATGTATGAGGGGTTGTCTGTTACAATACAACAGCCCAAACTGTAGCAGATACAAAAAATTGATAGGAATGTACCCACCCCACAAAATAATGATCTACGAGCCCAGGAAAATTATCAGAACTAAAATATGTCGAGCCGTTCTCGATTTACGGCCAAATTTATAATTTCTTCTCCAAAATCGGACAATCACGGTCCTTCTTTTAACATTCCTTTATGTTCACTCATGGTCATTTTGGCGTTATATATACCACTTTAGTCCTTATTTTAGGACATTTTCTGCAAAGGTATGGCCAGCCATTCCAGAGTTACGAGTTCGAAATCGGAACGAGTAAAATAAAATTTAGAAAATATTAAAAAGCAAGAATAGCCGTGCTTCTAAGGCGTCTGGTGAAACATTTAAATTTTCATTTTTAAAGGTTGTGATATACAGGGTACACACGAAACAATACCCCACCCCCGGCTTTTCATTGTCCTTGAAAAACAAAAATTGCAATATAAGAATTGTAGCGAAGCACAGGCGAAACAGTTAGTATCTAGGTAATATAAAAGTTTCAGGTACAGAACGGGTCTTTTCAGAAAAATCCATCTATTCTGGATGGACTTAGAATGCTTTTCTCTGGTAATAGATTGTGCAAGACACACAACTGTAATCGTAAAAAGTAATGAAATTTTCCTCAAAAGTCCTAACCCATCAGCGCCGAGAGCTACATATATGGTACACCACTTTTTTCATCACTTTTTCCTTTTTTTTTCTATTAAATTAGAAAACAATATTTTTTACCGTTTGTGATTTTATTTGACATATTTACTAATTACTGTTCCGGAGTAAGTAGAGCTTGAAAGTTGGTGTTTTTTCTGCTGCGTCAGAGAATGGATTTTCGTGGCGAGTAAGTAAATTATTTATAATTCTATTTTTATATGTCTCTTTTTGATTTATTGTTAAGAACAATATTTGTAATCGATTACAAAAAACTGCATCTTTTTATCATTTCTGGTTGCGATTTTATTAAAGGTTGAAAGAGGGTGAACCATATATGTACCTCTCTTCGTTGGCGGGGCCGAAAAATTACAAACATGAAAATTATTCGTGATGTTATTTCTCTCGTATAAAATAGTCAGTTTTTGATCTATTTTGAGTATCCAAATGATTTTTTTCGCTCGTTTCTGTTGATTAGTGTTTTTTTTTATATAGATTATTTCGGTTTTTTAAATTTGATATCTGCAGTGCGGGCGTGGATTACGTAATTTCTCAATGGTGTGTTTTTTCTACTTCTAGGAGGGGTCTTTCTTTAAAAGAGGTTCTACACTTGCTTTCTGATGAACAGATTGATGAGGCGCTTGTGTACATTCAGCCCCCTGATGTCGAAGGAGCTTTGACAGACCAGGATTCAGTAGATGAGGAGACGAACATTATCTTGTTCGATATAAGACTCAGCCAAGATATGCTCGCTAACTAAGAGTTGCCAGCTTAGCCCTGGACACAAGATCTGATAGGACAGACCACCTAGTTGCCTTCATACCAGATGACAGGCGAAGAAGGTGAGTAGGACTAAACTGTACCACAAAAGCGAGAACGATGTGTACTAAGTGTGATGTGGGATGTTGTGTGCACTGTGTCGAACTGTATCACACTCCATGAAAAAACACACTTTGCAGTCTGTACCCCCAATTTACTGTGTTCAGGGTAATTTTTTTTCCCTATTCTTGTGTTCAAAAAACACCTTTTTTCAAAATAATTGTCAAAATAAACCAAAAAAAAAAAAAAATGTTATTACATCATTTGTTTTGTATTACTTCATTTTTTCCCCCTATTTCAATTTTTGACCTCACGATTGACGAGAGGTACATATATGGTCCACCCTTTATCTCAGAAACTACTACGCTAGATATTTTTTTTATAAAGTAGAATTTCTTTAAAATGATGTTTTTAGCAAGATATCAAAAATTTAGCGAAATCGGACGAAAAAAAAAAAAAAATCGGCGCTGATGGGTTAAGTTCTCATTCATTATAGAAAGTTGCGCGGAATATGAACCATGTACACTTTGCGATTGTAATCGAGAAAAGTTATGAAATTTTCCTCAAAAGTCCTTTAAGTTCTCATTCATTATAGAAAGTTGCGTGGAATATGAACCCTGTACACTTTGCAATTGTAATCGAGAAAAGTTATGAAATTTTCCTCAAAAGTCCTTTAAGTTCTCATTCATTATAGAAAGTTGCGTGGAATATGAACCCTGTACACTTTGCAACTGTAATCGAGAAAAGTTATGAAATTTTCCTCAAAAGTCCTTTAAGTTCTCATTCATTATAGAAAGTTGCGTGGAATATGAACCCTGTACACTTTAATACAGAGGATAATTACGATAGTTTTCTTAATGCATTCATAGAAACTTCAACCTAATTATAAGGTACGATAGAAAATTACATAGCACACTCGTAGATAGGGTACCTTATAATTTTAACGAGTAAACTTGGAGCCATACTTTTCAGACGACTTTAATTTGAAATGTTTCTCTAAAACCTCAAACTATTATCATTAGCGAGCACTTTAATTTACGCCCTTGGGCCGTGTGGTATTATAGAACACACTTGTATTGAAAGGCTATTATTGTTTTTAGATGTTGTTATTCAATTAGAGCAAAGAATTATGATTTAGTTTGGCAGTTGTTACACTTCTTCAGCTAATCAATAAATATTAGTTAGGATGCAATAAAGATATTAGCAAAGGATAAATCCTGTAACTGTTTTGGATAACTTTATTATTTTAAATTGGGGCTCATCGTCTCATTTACATCTATTTGTCATTCGGGATGGGAGTTTCGCCTTCATGTAAAGTTACAAACCAGATGGCCACATTAAACTCACCCAGCCTGTGTTGCGCCAGTTACATTAGAACCCTATATTTATCATTTGCTAATTTCTTTAATAATTACAACCTACGGAAGTTGTACACTTTGGAAATCCTCTGACGTTGCCTAACATCAGTGATCTAACGGGATTTGGTGTATTTAACGATGGATTTACTTCTGAACGATTGGTTTACTTCTAATAGACTGAAATTATTATTTTCGTTTTCTTAAATGAGTTCCTCAAATAAATGCTGTTTCTTTATGTTTTTATGTCATAACTTTGGTGCTCACTGCAGCATTGCAGGATTTTTCAAATATCAATTAGGTATTATCCAATTCCTTTGAGGTTAGGAATTAATATACAGGTTAGGTTTTTTTAGAGCATAAGGTACTTTTCAATGAAAGTGCAAAGATTTTCATTTTTTAACTCTTTTAATAAAAATACTATACAATACAGCCCTGAGTCAATATCTGCCGCTTTGTGATAGTATCTTTAATGACTGGCAAGCTTCTTGAAATCTTGATGCACTTTTATTCTTTATAATATTTAAAAGGCAATGTCCTGAGTGACGGATCAACGTAGAGGCGAAACTATTAATGCTACAGACTTGAAATTTGGCAGGGACCTTCGTTGCACCATATAAGTGTGCACTAAGAAATTATTTTGCAAAATTTTAATTATAAGGGGTGGGAATCGCGAAAAGTATACACAATTCCCATACGAAATACATTGGAGCGAGAGAGATAGCATGATACATGTATATACATACATACAACAGCGTACACGCCTACTTTCACACGGGGCATGCCTTTAAGGTACCAATCTATAGTGGCCGTAGCGAAGCATAGGCGAAACAGCTAGTTAACTATAATAATTATTGAACAATGAATTAATTCAAATTATTTTACATTAGCAGACTGTATAGCAGGCGGTAGGTATTTTGGAACTACTTAAATTTTAGAGATAGAGAAAAACATAGGAGCGGAAACAAGGATAAGGCAATCAAAATGATATCTAAAAACCTGTGCATTTTGCGCATAAACAAGCAGTAATGATCTAGTTTGTACGACATTTGGTGTATAAACATCCGACTAGATACATTGTATTTCTATTTGACACCCGACTGTCCCACCCCACACACATCATGTCGAACACACCTAGCTAATTAGTTTTGAATATCTACCTGTCAAAATTTCATAATTAACTCAAAGATTATTATCTCTGTCAGAAGTGTTATTAATGGACACCCATCAGACTTCTTTCATATTTTTCTCTTGTTTTGTTTTTGTTTTGGTGATTGATCGTTGATACTTAACTTTTATGTTTGATGGATGTATATCAGATATTGTAGGGCGGCTCAAGTGGTCTGGCAACAGGAATAGATACAGTTGTCACATCTGTTCATTCTGATGTAACGAGTACTTGTTCACTAAATTTCTTGTTGACCGAACAAAGTGAAGATCTAGAACGACTTATCCGATTGAAATGAAATTTGGTATTGATATTCCCCATATTCATGGAATTTGTCTACTCGGAATTGAAAGGGTCAATTCTTGGTATTAGTTACAGTAAACACCAGTCTTCTTTTAAGTAATTGCTAAAGTTGGCCATCACAAGATGCTATAACTTGTAGCCTACTTTATGAATTCCTACACATATTTTTTTGTTTACACCTATTTTTTTCTGTTCAAAGTACCCAGTAGCGGATTTACACATTTTCTGCCAGGAGGCTATTTTGCCGCCCCTATAGTTCGATACCCAGTTCACAATCATATTATTTACAATTTTTTTTTGTGAATCAAATTTTAAGTTTATGATTTGTGTGTGCAAATCGTCCTAATTACACCACCTTTTTTCCCGTAATTAGTATGATTGAGTACTAGGGCATCAATGTGTCAGTTTCTGGATTATATTTACAACCCAACGATTTAGTTAAGAGTGGTAAAAAAATAGATTTTGGGTATATTTCTGAGCTCATAAAAGCCCAATCATATACCAGTGCAGATTAGAGTATGCGTCAGCCCGCTGGTAAAGCAGGCACTGAAAGAGATAGAATATTTTATTTGGGTGAAGGGAATTTTATAGCCACGGGAAAGACCCATACAATCATGGGACAGCTGAGAGGCTGTTGTTTAAATGGGAAAGAACTTCCTTTCCTACTTTCACACAGCAGCGGAGCTACAGGTCGACTTGATGTTTTGCATAAAAACAGTTCAGAGTTCTGTGAGCTTCAATATACCTACCTGCCAATATGAAGGGGGAATGATTTTGCTGTCCGACGCACACTTCCAAATTCACCTTAGTGGGTACCTCCGACCATAGGGCCTGCATATACAATACACATACACCACTAAATCTGTATATACATACCCTCAAATTCCAAGAGATTTCAAAACAACCCCATGTTTTGAAACAATGAGCTTTTTCGCTTCAAAAAAACTCCGATGATGTTCTCAGGAGAGTACGAAACTAGTTAGCTCTTTAACATCTTTAATATTTTTTAGTCAAGTGAAGATATAGTAATTTTCAACTTTCATTATGGTTTTACTTGACATAGTATCCCAATTTAACCAATTTATTATGAATGTTTGTGTGACAAATACACTCTTACCTCTTACCAATCTCCCTTAATATCGATAAATTCTGAATTCCCTCACATACAGTATGTTAATCGAATTTAACATATCTGCATTAAGTAATGCCGGTTAATAGAATAAGTAATATATGCAATACTTGAGCATGCAATGCACTATCATTACATTGAGTATCTCTATTATAAGATACGCCATCACCGAACGTTTCAAAGATAGTTTTCTTTTGATTTGGTTGAGTGACTGGTGACTAGCCAAAGACTTATTAACTTGATTTTGACATGAGCTTCACAATTGCATTGACACACGTCATTCAATACATCAACGTCAAGGAGTAGAGTTAATTTATTTGGTCGGTTTGATTTGTGCCATACAATGACAAGATTGTGAGTTGTGATTAGGTATTGCTTTAGTGGTCTTTGTAAGATGCCAACGTGCCGACATCTTTTCAAACCGATGGACGTTTGGACAATAACACATTCTATACCAGAATCATCTTTCAACCGATTCCACTGTCTTCTTCATTATAATAATAAGTTGACCGTTCTTTCAATTCCTTTGTTTATAAAAAACACAATATTTCTTAAGGGGCGTTTACACTGCCTGAAAATCCACGAGCATCGAGCATTCATGATCGTTGGTCGCCACTTTTCAACGAGCACGAACACAAACGAGCTCTCCGTTCACACTGCTCGAACATTTCTGACGATCAGTTACTCGTGAAGATTCGCAGCGAATAGGTGTTCCGCATACAGAGAAATTAACAAAAGGCACTTGAAAATGAATTCCCACTCCATTAGTCAAATACTAAAAAGTAATAACACCACACACAAAATAGGAGACGTGTATCCTTCAACAGCTAGGCGAGAACCGAGAACTACATTCATAGAACAACATTCGACGAATCCCGGGGTGTTTACACAGGGCGAGCGAAAAACGAGCGTCCCTTTAATAATTCGCCGGAAAATCGACATCGCGCGGATCAGGCACGAGCACGAACAAGCATACACTTCTACCTTGATCGGCTCGGGGCGACTGTTTACACTGCCTGAACGAATGCTCGTTCGTCACCCCTGATCGCGACCAATGCTCGGGCAGTGTAAATTGGGCTTTTGTACTCTACTTTTGGATCAATCAAATACCCCGGAAGCATTTGAGTAATTTTAGATTATTATGATCTGAAATCTCTTAATATAATGTTGAGCTATATTTTTCTCACCATCAATACTTGCTTTGCAGAACATTTTTCTAGGCATAGTCTCCCTTAATTATGATAAAAAACGTTGTATGTTATTTCCCGCCTAAGGCCGGCCATACAAGTACCGATAAGTCTGTGCAGACTTGTCTGTACAGACTTATCTGCGCAGACAAGTCTGTCGTGTATGGCAGGATCTGCACAGATTTTGTCTCCGATTTTCAGATCTGTACAGATATCGAAATCTATTGATCCTGCCATACACGACA
>CM022874.1:46763630-46794576 GCA_012654025.1 Pachypsylla venusta
AGTGCAAAAACACAACAACCTGCTTGCACAACAATACCTACTGCGATGCAGAACATCCCAGCATCCATGTAATCGTATCGTACAACAACCACCTCCTGTCAGATCCATTCGTAAATTCTTGAAAGAAGATACAACCTTAACAAACGGTATAACACCAGGATTCGAATTAGGAGATATCGAATACAAAAGAGGACTCAAAACAATTCATCTTAACGCCATTGATGATACAGTATCACAACTAAAACCAAACCGTGTACTGGAACAACAACCCCCAGAAGTCGCCAAAGAAGAGCAAACTCTGCCAAGAAAAGCCAGAACAACTTTAGCTCAATTAAGATCAGGCTGGAGCAAAATTCTAAACTCTTACCAACACAGAATAAACAATACTATTGAAAACAAGTGCCCGAGCTGCAATTCAGAACCACATGATGTAAACCATGTATTTAACTGTCCCAAAAATCCTACCAACTTAACCCCTTTGGATCTATGAACCCACCCAAAGGAGGTCTCTCAATTTCTGGGTCTATTGAACGAAGAGCAAGAGGATGGTGGTGGTGGATAAAGGATTACATACCGCTACAACAACAACAACCAAGCAGATACTACCATTCAAGTATCAATACGCCCTTTGTTGCTAAATTTGAGTTTGTTCCTTGGCTCAGAATATAATTTTAATCCGAGGACGTCGAATTCAGTGCTTATGTGATGCCCACTAGACAAAGAAGGACTGTAGTTACTGGAAATCATACCACGCGACTTGCCGTCTCCGATTTATTACTCATTCTCAATGGTTGAATAGCTATTTCAATATAATAAAGCTATAATTGTACCCTTCGGAAAGTCATTGGAAATGGCTTCTATGAGCGAAGTGCCGTAGAAATGAAAACTAGTAGTACCTGTATTAAATACAGATTCATAGCCATCCGTGCTTATGAATGAGAAGAGATGTTCGTCATCTTGTTTTATTATTCTATGATTCTTTATATTAAACATTCATAAAGTTCGTCTCCTTTGCATTTATCCTAAGGGGGATAAGTTAAAAGGTATTTAAATTTTCTTCAAAGTTTGATGAACCTAAGTTATTTGGTTGAGATCCCTTTAAAATTTGTATACTTATATTTATGCGTCATTACGTAATAAATTAGCCGTGGGGTTACTCAAAGAACCTCAATAATCTCAATATGAGATACACTATCCTTAACTTTCATTTGATCTCGAAAGGAGCGGCAAATATACGTCAGAACTTGGAAATGTCCAGTTTAATAAATTTATTATTAAATTATTCTTATTGCTATAATTTTTTATTTGTTCGTACGTGTTTCCATAATAATATCAGAATGAAGATATTAATAATGTCAATAATCAGCAGATTTATTATTTAATCAGCTATCTTGTTGTTTCTGACCAATAAATCATTCTTACAGGGTATATTCTTATCTGGACTATATAGAAAATTGGACTGAAACATAAGATCTGTAATGAGTGATTTTTTTTTTTTTTATTTGGCTTAACGTCTCTTTAACATTTATTTGGTCATTGAAGACGGGGGTTTCACCCTCCATTCGCTGAAAACTTGCAAACTAGCTACGCACACATTGACCTCACCTAGCCTGGGTTGGGCCGAAAGAATATCCAGCATCACGAGGGCGCGAACCCACGTGGACACCCACATAGCACAAACTCGCTGGACGTTGCTTAACTTCAGTGATCTATCGGGAACTGGTGTATTCAACGTGCCATAGACGTTGGCTGTAACGGGTGATTGATAAAATTGATTGCTTTAATGAACTACTGACCAAAACACTCTTCTGAATAATATCAATTGTGGGGATTGTATTGAGATTTCAGAAATTCATTTTTTACGGCTCGCTGTTCTCTTTTTCATTTGCCTGCCAATGGAGGCGTATATGTGTGTTTGACATTGATGAAATGTGTTTGGGGCACAATTAGATTTTAAATGGGACCAACATCCTGCATACCAAATTTCATCCAAATCGGTCAACGCTAAACTGGAGAAAGCGCCACTCTGTACGTGGATATGGTGTAGAGGGAACGGAGGACGGACAATTTGTTAATTCGATTCTTTGGTTCTGCATGAAACGTAGAATATCCAATTTTGGGGGAAGTTAATTATTTTTTAGCCAATGAAATGATGAATGTCTCAAAATGGTTGTTTTTTTCAAAGGAGAGTTTTTCATTGATCAAACTGAAACAAACTCCAGAGAGACATGAGAACTAAATCAAACGGAGTGTTTATAAGACTTATAAAATATTGAAGTGAATAGAACATATGAGTGCAGCATACCTTGACCTCTCATATTATGATTCTAATGTAATTTCAAAGAAATGCAAAAGACAGCGGCACTTCTCCTTTTATTTTGATACGAGAACATTGTAAGTTCTATGCGTATTTACGAGAAATTTCTAGAATGTGAGCTGCGTATTTATGTCTCCTTTCGAGAACGATGCAGAAGGTTATAGGGTGCTTCATGAATTCTGGAATCTTCTAGAATTTTGGTAAAGGATCTATATAAGGGACTTCGTGTGGATATTTGAGTCAGTTTTAAAAGTGAAGTTTTTAGAGTTGAGTTTAGCAAGTTAATTTCAAGGTATTAAATTGTAAATTTTCAGTATGTGAATTACGTAGTTTCCTTGCGAGTTTTGTATAAGGAATTTTAGAGGTTAAACAGTGTATGACTTTTTGTTAACCTTTTAATTGTGTTTTCTTTAATAAAGAGTTTTAAGTTTCTTTTCTAATTTTTAGTTAGTTAACGCGTTTTTAATCAATATTTTAAAGAGTACTTTTCCAGTTGAAATAACAAGAAGATAGATTAAACAACCATTCACCCTGTAGAATCTTGAAAAGATTTCATCTTTCATGCGACAGAAAGAAGTTCATTTTAAATTGATAATTTACTGTCGCATTTACTTTTTTGATAGTTATTTACTTTGGTAAATGTCGTAAATACCTATAATGTTTTTTAATTTAACTTTTGGTCATGGCTACATTGTTGAAACTCTTATTCAATGAAAACCAACAGAACTAGTCCTAATATACAATGCTGTCACATGGGAAGAACTCTGTCAATCTTGTTGCACTTTGATAAAGTCTTTATTGATAAAACCTAAGATTTTGCGTTTCTCCAAAATCTCTTCCTTTGACTTCAGTTTATTGCAGTTTTCCGGCCGTTTTTTCCCCTATATTTACAAGTTGAACTAAGCTATGTAGAGTTATATAGCTTCCCTTGGTATTTCGTTGTAATCGACAATAGTTACTCAGTTTTCAAGGTTGCGTGCATCCCGAAATGATTCCTCTAAATGAAAAATAGATCGATTTAGCACATCTAAATCTACCAATTTTTGGATCACCGTTGGGGGACACCTGCTTTATTTTTTCAGCATATTCAAAACAAATATATTTTTGAAATTTTCATCTAAATATAATAGGTTATGTTATGAAAGACTGAACTATCTTTGCGTTCTCTGACCAATTGCTTTGTCAATATGGTGTCCTCAAATCAAAAAACATTAACTTTTTACAATGCTCCCGTGGGCAAACACATCCTTCAATTCAATTTTGTGAGGAGAATAAAATATGGTATGCACAAATTAATAATATTAGTAGGTATACTTTACGTAATTTCAATTTAAATTATCGGAGAATTGCAATAATTGGCAACAGAGGAGGTCTACCAAATTATGGGCTTACAAGAGATATAAGGAAAAATATAGCCGTTAAAGGTGAGATAAATAATAATCTTTACTCGTATATATAATAAGCAATAGCAGAGTACCTACTATGTACTAAAAATCTGAATGAAAAATGAAGGAGACGACTGTAATCTGCTTAAAGGCGGAGAGAATAAAAGAGCAATAGAAAAATTTGGTGGTTTCCGAGATGGAAATAATTCGTTCGAAATGGACTTTGCAAACAGATAAATTACTAAGAATACTAAGAAAAATATTGAGTTTATGGAAGTACCAAGGAAGTAGATCTTCTGTTCATGTACGAGAAGGTGAAAGGGATGAAAAATATATTGGTTACTAGCCATGTTATTTTCTAAGAACGAAAAGGAAAATAATGGGATCAAAGAAGAAAAACTGAGAGAGAAGAAAATAAGCAAAAAGGAGAAAGTCACGATAATGTACGGGATGAAGGGATCAAAGAGGGTCAACTAAACCTAAATAGAAATAAACTGTGAAAAGGTGTATTGAAAGAAGTAGGATGGATTTACAAAGAAAATGATTGATTGATTGATTAATTATACATCATCTACTTTAAAAATAAGAATAATTATAGTAAGGGAGAACAAATGCAGCATTTGCATTTAGCGATATTTAACAAATGCCAATTCTCTCCCCAGCATTCTGCTACCGGAATTTTTGCTTTTCCTCCCAATATTCTCTACCAATTCTTCTTTGTCTCTATTTCTATTCTTGTGCAGCCGATCCATGTCTTCGTTTACTTCTCTCCGTAGGATTCTCTACCAATTCTTCTTTATCTCCAATTCTCGTCATGTGTAGCCGATCCATATCTTCATTTCCTTCTCTCCCCAGCATTCTCTACCAATTCTTCTTGCAAATTATTTATTGTTGTGCAGCCCATCCATGTCTTCGTTTGCATCTCTCCCCAGCATTCTCTACCAATTCTTCTTTGTCTCCATTTCTCATCTTGTGCAGCCGATCCATGTCTTCGTTTGTTTCTCTCCCCATAAATAGTGACAGAGAAGAATTGGAGAGAACTATTTATAACTATTTAAATTTAAGAATTGGAGAGAACTATTTATAACTATTTAAATTTAAGAATTGGAGAGAACTATTTATTGGACTATTTATATTCTTGTGCAGCCGATCCATGTCTTCGTTTGCTTCCCTCCCCAGTATTCTCCACCAATTCATCTCTGTCTCCATTTCTATTCTTGTGCAGCCGATCCATTTCTTCGTTTGCTTCTCTCCTCGGCATTTCCTACCAATTCTTATTTGTCTCCATTTCTATTCTTGTGCAGCCGATCCATGTCTTCGTTTGCTTCTCTCCCCAGCATTCTCTACCAATTCTTCTTTGTCTCCAATTCTATTCTTGTGCAGCCAATTCATGTCTTCGTTTGCTTCCCTCCCTAGCATTCTCTACCAATTCATCTTTGTCTCCATTTCTATTCTTATGCCGCCGATCGATGTCTTCGTTTACTTCTCTCCTCGGCATTTCCTACCAATTCTTCTTTGTCCTTAATTATATTCTTGTGCAGCGATCCGTATCTTTGTTTCTTTCTCTCCCCAGCATTCTCCTTTGTCTCCCTTTCTATTCTTGTGCAGCCGATCCATGTCTTCGTTTGCTTCTCTCCTCGGCATTTCCTACCAAGTCCTCTTTGTCCTTAATTATATTCTTGTGCAGCGATCCGCATCTTTGTTTCTTTCTCTCCCCAGCTTTCTCTATCAATTCCTCTTTGTCTCCATTTCTATTCTAGTGCAGGCGATCCATGACTTCACTCTGTTGTGTATTTACCTTCTTGTCCCCAATGTATTTTTTTTTTAACTTGGTTGTCTACGTGTGAGTTGTCTTCGTGCTATGTTAGTTCTGCGTTATTTATTGTTCTGGTAAATTGATAAGACTCTGAGTATTTTTACTGGACAATAAAGTTAGTGTTCACAAAACACTAGAGGTAGAATTACTTATGTTTACTTTAAACTTATGCAAATTAATGCGATACTGAACATTAGACAATGCTATTGTAAACAGCTCAGGTTTCTCTTGATAGCTATTTCCAGCTATTTAGATTTATTTATTACTTTTGCTGTTCAGAATATACCGGGTAAATAATAAAATAACCTAAATTATTGTAGATGATACTGAATTATGGATTTTGGTGCAGCTAAGATCTTGGGGCACACCTAGTTAAAATATCCTCCTATGATATGATTTTCTATTATTTAATAAAAATAAGTTGGTCAAGTTTTAGAACCTATAGATATTAGGCTATTTTAAAAAAATTCTAGCATCCCCCGATCGCGGCTTCGCCCACTCATATTTTAAATGAAATCACATATTTATAAGTCTACATGTATCATGCTATCTCTCTCGCTCCAATGTATTTCTTACGGGGATTGTTTACTTTTCGCGATTTCTACCCCTTAAAATTAAAATTTTGCAAAATCCTTTCTTAGTGCACACTTACATGGTGCAACGAAGGTCCCTGCCAAATTCTGTAGCATTAATAGTTTCGGGTCTACGTTGTTCAGTCACTCAGGACAATGCCTTTTATATGTATATAAAGATAAATAATTTAAATGAGTAATTCTATTAACTGTAGACTTCACTCACATGAAAGGAAACTATGTGGCACAAGTTTCTAGTAGGTTATCCATGCCAAGTTTCATCAGACAAGCGCTCGAGAGTTGTCGAGGTTCGAATAACATCCAGACAATCAATTGAAAAATCGTGGAGATAAAACTAGACCTCGCCAAGTTCAATTAATAACATTGTTTCACAAATCAATCTATTTATAAAATGTAAGTACAATACTTCAATTTGTTATTTTCATGACATAATAATTAATATTTTCTCATCCTAATGTAAACAAATTCAGAGGAAATGATATAATTAAAAGTAACAATTGACAGAAAGTCAATCAATCGTAATAACATAATCATGAGACATAACTAGTTAGTCTACTCGAAATGACACATTTAGTGATACATCATAATTCACAACTGTCAACAACTATCCGAGAGATAACCAAGAGTTTGTTCAAAACTTCACTTTATAATCGAGAAGTACCTATATTAAGAGCACATGAGCGCGTTGTCCATAATGTCCAAACTTCCGATGTGATAGATAATAGATGCTGAACAAGCTTTGAGCTATAAGCGAATGAGATTCCCAGTAGATTGAAATTTACGGATTTACATCTTAAAATATACCTAGTTATATGTATAAGCTACACAACAATCGGCCCACCGTTTAAATGTAGTTTATATTAAGCTTGTTCCCTTAATCATCAGTTACCAAAATTTAAAAAAATATTAATCAATCGAAATTTTTTTTTTATTATTTTTAATTTGACTTAACGTCTCTTTAACATCTATTGGTCATATAAGACGGGGGTTTAAAAATCGCTGGAAACTTGCAAACCAGCTACCCACATTGAACTCACCCAGCCTGGGTTGGGCCGGGAAAATAACCGGCATCACGAAGGCGCGAACCCACGTGGACACTCACATAGAACAACCTCGCTGGACGATACTTAACTCCAGTGATCTAACGGGAAATGGTGTATTCAACGTGCCATAGACGCTGGCTAATCGAATCTTTTATTGTCCTTAAAAGCACAGATTTCTTTTTTCGGAAAATCCCAAGATGTTTATGTTGATCATCATAAACATCCATTTTGGATGGGTAACAGCAAAGTTTCTAAATCGCATTTCTTTGGGTGAGGTGTTTACTAGGATCGGATACCGAGCATACCATGCGTTGTTGTCTTTATCGGGGTGCGCAGCATAGTCGAGACAAAACTGAGTAGCTTTTGACGGTTTCATTTAAATAGCAGTTGAGGATATACCTCCGTTCACCTTATAGTTAAAGGATATGCCTTCCCAGAGCTTCTCTAAAAATCAAGAAGGGGTACTTTTGAAAGAAATGTCAATAACTCTAATAAGAGGCAAATTGTTTTAAGATCTGAGCTGGTAAGCGTTTGATTGAAAAATGTATTGCAATAACAATTGAGAACCAGTGATAGTTGTATTTACAATGAAAGGATTCTGCGGCACACAAAAAACTAACTCTTATTTTTTTGGGACATAGAGGTATGTAACAAGCAGATGATCAAATAATGTACCTAGGCCCAGTAATAAGGCTCTGTTTTCATCAATCGGGTATAGAACCCTAAAGAACCCAATATTAAAATTTTCATATAAATATGCTCTCAAAAGGTTGCCAATATGAAATTCGAACAGTTTTTTTTCTTAGTTCTTTAGACTGAAAAAACGTCCCTTTTACCACATGGAGTCTGTAATGAAGTTTATCGAATAATAAAAATGGTATTTATTTTTTAAAATTAAAATATTTTAATTAATTTAGTTATTCAAGCGCACTTAATGCTTCTTCTAACAGATTTACATTTTGCCTGCAGCTATTTTTTTTTTCTTTTTCCCTCTCAATCCTTGTTAAGATTAGAAAGGGTCGACTTTACCGTCAAGTGCTTTTTACTAGCCTTTTATTATGAAACTAGGATGGCTTTAGCCAGCGTCCATGGCACGTTTAATTCACCAGTTCCCGTTAGATCACTGAAGTTAAGTAACGTCCAGCGAGGTTGTTCTATGTGAGTGTCCACGTGGGTTCGCGCCTTCGTGATGCCGGCTATTTTTCCGGCCCAACCCTGGCTGAGTGAGGTCAATGTAGGTAGATGGTTTGCAAGTTTTCACCGAATGGAGGGTAAAACCCCAATCTCGAATGATCAATAGATGTTAAAGAGACGTTAAGCCAAACTAAAAAAAAAAAAAAAAAAAAAAAAAAAAAAAAAAAAAATACGGCTTTCCTATCAATATTGGTAGCTCTGAATACAGTAGACCTCACTCACTTAATATAGTCGTCAATCATTTTTTTCTTTCTTCTCTTTTTAATTTACTACAACTTTTCCCAAATTTTATTTAGAGGCCGGTGCTACATTCCTTATCCTTACATTTAGGTTTTGATCCATCCATTTTCCCATCATTTAGATTTTCTCCTTCCAGTTAGGTTTTGATCTAACATCTACCGACTTTTCTTCTTTATTCAAGCCGAATTTGGAACAACTTCTTTGTGAACAATCTACCCCGGTCTACCCCAGCGTTCCATAGAGGTTTGCTAATGAAACTTTTACTACGAATTATTTTTATTGTGATTTGTCTGGGATGGATCCGCTTGTTGCTTAGAACCAAACAACATATTTATTTATTTATTCTTTTACCAGTAGAGAGTTGGCTCCTTGATTTTATTTTAGGGAAGTTCTCCAATATCGACTCAGTCTCTGAAGATCACCTTTGGTTTTGCTTCGAACATATATTGTTTCCAGACATAAATAAAGTTTATGGTTTTTAAGGCTTATTGTGCAAGTGTATGAGAATTGATAAATGTGTTGTTTGCTTTGAGCACATTTTGCACGGACATTTAAAATTATCTGACAGGACAACCGTGTAGCAGGGAAGGGATAGTTTTTTGGCTTCATCCAGTTTTCAAAATGATACAGCAATTATTATCTATATTTTATTNATGACCGGTCAAAGTAGGATATTAAAAGGAAGAAAAAAATATGCAAATGAGTAAGTAGTCTTGTGGTATTGAAAAGGGTATTTTAATATTTGTTTAATTTTAATAATTCCGAAGTCATTCCCGGGTCGCGTTCAAAGGGTACGGACTTGAAAAACTTCTCTATTTCAAAGGTACGAGATATAGAAAAAATAATAATTAATTACACACCATTGAGCATTGTATGGTGTATAGTCTTGTTAGTTAAGTCGCATTGTGTGAAAAATAATGTATTCATTTTAGGGGTTCTACGAAATCGTCTCTGTGCTCTGGGCAGAGGGGACCGGCAAGAAAAAAGGTCGCACCTATTAATCTTGAACTTTCCAAAAAAAATATTTCAGGAGAAATGTTCAGGATTTGTTTATAAAATTATCTATTAACTTGAGCAGTTTCGACTCGGTATATTAAGAGAAAAAGAATATGGAAAAAAGGTAATATTTATGTTTGAGCTTTGAGAGGACTTCTTATTTTCGTTCAAGAGAAATATATTATATTGTATTGCTCTATGAAATCATGCTCTAAATGGTAAGCTGTTTTGAAGTGTACTCAATAAACACGCATTGTGTTATTGCAAACCTTTGACAATTGAACCAAACACCAAAGTCAAGTCAAAGTCAAGCAAACACCGCATTTTGCATCAAGTGTACCTGGGATTTCCTAAGAGGCCCGGAGAGAAAATTATCATAATGAAATTTTGCATGTTTTTTTCTGCATCATAAATAAACCAACTTAGAAATTTATCGGTAGTGGGCTAATATGGGACAATGGCTATTGCAGGACACTGATTTTAAAATATAGTGCGACATTTCAGCTTGTATAGCAATCATAAATATTGGTATATTTCGTAAACATTAACATCTGATAATAGAATTATTTGTTGCCAAGAAGAAACGTACACGCCTTTTCGCATCAACTATGTGAATTACTTACTTTTATTACTGCTCATACGATGATTTTAGATGGAAGAATAATAGAGGGGCCCGTAAATTCCCCCCCCCCCCCCGGNCCCCCCCGCCCGGATTTTCTGTCTACTATGATGATTTCAGAGTATTTTTGACGAGTTTTGAGATAATGAAATTTATTGATGGGTCGATACAAATTTGATTACCTTTTATCGACGATAACAATATTGTCCACGCGTCCCACTATCTGATTGTTTGTCTGGTGACAGAGCTATTTTGGTGCATTTGGGATTTATAGTGAACTTGTGACATATATGTTGATGTTAGTCATAAAATATTTTATTTTTTGAAAACCCCTTAATATTTAACGGCATGAAATTTGAATAAAGGAAGGTAGGTACTTATCTAATTTTTCAACATGTAAATACCTCTAAATAAGATTTACATCCCCGAACCAACCCGACACCTGGATTATTTTCTTTTAATTTATGCATTCAATTCATTTTTCAATGTTTGTTATTAGCATAAAAACATTAATTTTCTATGAAGGGGGATTATTAGACATCAATCATAAGCCAAGTGTGAACTAGTGAGAGGGAGAGAGTGAAAAAATGAATCAATTAATGTCAGCATAAACAAAGTTGTCAGGTCAGACAAAGTTGTGGAGGGGTCAGAAGGAAAGACATTTCCATTTTATTTTGTTGTTGTTTTATTTTATTTTTTTTAAAAATATCCAGTGCCTCCTTTTATCAGGTGAAACTATAAACGAGATTAGTCTTGAGATTTTCTTGGACATTTCCAACTCAAAACCCCTGGATATGATTGACAATATTGCCGAGATGACATACGAGTATATAGGTATGAGGTGTGGCTATTAAGTTCGTAGACACTTACCATAAAACGATGTGTGTTTAACTTACCCAACTTTAGTAGTTATTCCCTTCAATGTACTCTCCTCCTCTATCCCTACAACGTTCCAGGCGAATTTTCCATTGATCGAAACAGTGGTGGAGGTCATTTTGTGTGAGGCCTTTCATGACTTCTGCCGCTTTTTTCTTAACGGCATCTACGCTGTCAAATCTGGTACCTTTCAGGCAGATTTGATTTTTGGGAATAAGTAAAAGTCGCACAGGGCCAGGTCGGGTGAGTAAGGAGGGTGTTCCAACACTGCGATGTTGTACTTGGCCAGGAACGTCTTCACGAAGAAGGCACTGTGGGCTGGCGTATTGTCCTGGTGCAGGAACCATGTCTTCTCATTCCACAATTCGGGTCGTTTCTTTCTTATTTTCTCGCGAAGGCGAGTTAGAAGTTCAAGATAGTAATACTGAGTGACGGTTTGGCCTTCAGGAACCCATTCTAGGTGAATTATCCAACGAGTGATAATAATCACTCGTTGTTCAACGTTTATATCAATCATAATTTCGGCACAATTAAAAAAGGTGTCTTGCGCGTCGGGCTATCACAACAGAACTAATTACAGTACAGGCATGCGACACCTGTCAATCAAAATACAAGACTTGAAGCTGTCCAAGCATGTTCATCATATCTTCCTATGCACAGATTTTGCGTAGCGGCTCGAGTCTACGAACTTAATAGCCACACCTCGTATATCTACTCCTTCCTCATTATCTTTTCCTAATGTAGTGTGTCGATATTTTGAAGCAGCCTCTATCATTGTGGCCTTATTTGCCCTTTATACTCTTCTTTTTGAAATTATATTTCTTTTGGGCGCGCTATGAAAAAATGATGAGAGTGAAATTTTAAGATGCACGCGTACCTGTAACAAAAAATTATCACCTCATCGTGTAACACAAAATTATTAACACAGATAAAGTTAGTTATGAAAAAATGATGAGAGTGAAATTTTAAGATGCGCGCGTACCTGTAACAAAATATTATCACCGCATCAGAGTAACACAAAATTATTAACACAGATGAAGTTAGTTATGAAAAAATGGAGAGAGTTCAATTTAAATGTTCTATTTTCTGGCAAGGCCTCTGTTCCATAGTTGGTAGGTTCTGAGTTCACTCCCGGGTGGGGATAGTATGATTTTTTGAAATATTATTAAATTTATTTTTAAAAAGATACGCGCGATTCTCACGTGCGTACATAAGTACACGCACCCATTTTTTAACTTGGCTTAACATCACTTTAACATGTATTAGTCATTTAATACGGGGGATTGAAACTCCATTCACAGGAAACTTACAGACCAACTACCTAAATTGACCCACCCAGACCGGGCTGGGGCGCAAAACCCTCACTGGGCGTTGTTGAACTTCAGTTATCTAACAGGAAATAGTGTATTCAATGTGCCATAGACGCTGGCTGGGGTGTTTATTGATGTTATCTTTCCATCTTTTCTTTAATCTTCTTCTTTTCTGATTTCCTATTACATTCAAAATATATGTTGCTTTCTTTTCAACATAATTTTAATCTCTCCTTTCCACATCTTATTTATTATTCTAATATTCTTTCCAGTATCTGCTTAGATAGTTTTGTTATTTTCTCCCAGCTGACTTCAAAATATTATAATTTTGGTCAGCAATAGGGAAGTAGAAGGAAAGCATATATGGACAGACAAACGCCCATAGTAGGGGGATTAGTGATATAGGGGATAACTTCCTTTTCCGTTTTGGGTAACTTTGTGCTTTTCAGAAGCTTTTCACATTCTCTCCTTCAAGTGCCTATCCGTTTCGGATGTCTGCAATCATCATGGTTATTCTAATTTTGTTTGTGGCTGCTCGGAAAAGTCCTGCTGAAGACATATTAAACCAACTCCTCAGATTTGCGAGCCAGGATATTCTTCTTCTACTAGGACCTCTTTTACTGTCAATCTTCCCTTGAAGGATTTGTTGGAGATATGATCTGTTTGTATTTCTCATGATGTGTCTCAGGTATTGTAATTTGCGACACTTTACCAGCTTGAGTAATTATGAGGTTAGATTCATTCTGTTGACCACTTCTACGTTGGTTATTTTTTTCTTCTATGATATTTTCAGGATTCGTCTGTACAGCCAAAGTTCGAAGGCCTCCAATTTCTTCTCTGTTTCTTCCTTCATTGTCCAAGTCTCGACACCGTATAGCAGAACCGAGTATACGTAACATCTTAGAAGTCTGATTTTTGTCTCCAAGGTTAGATCGTGACTCTTAAATACCGCTCTCATTTTGTTGAATGTACTTCTTGCTTTCCCTATTCGACTTTTTATTTCTTGCGAATTGTCCAGTTTTCATTTATAATGGTTCCTATATAAGTATACTGACTCACTCTTTCTATTCTAGTTTCGTTTATAACCAAGTCGACTCCGGGAATGTTGTTCTTGCTTATTACCATGAGTTTGGTTTTAGTGGTATTTATGTCGAGTCCGTAATGATGACTTTTCACATACTTAACCAAAATCTCTACACGGTCAACTACAAACATTTATTCTCTTTAACATTTATTGGTCTTTCAAGGCGGGGGTTTCATTCGCTGGAAACTTGCAAACCAGCTACCCACAGTGACCCAGTCTGGGTTAGGCTGGAATAATAGCCACCAAATCACGAAGGCGCGAACCCACGTGGACACCCACATGACGCAATCTCACTGGACGTTGATTAACTCCCGACTGGTGTATTCAACGTGCCATAGACTCTGGCTAAAACTACAACAGTGACAGTATGAAAATTCACCAAAAAATCTAAATAAAAATTCTCTCAAACTTACCACCATATCTGCTTGATAATTCTCTCAAACTTACCACCATATCTGCTTGATAATTCTCTCAAACTTGCCACTATATCTGCCTGACAATTCTCTCAAACTTACCACCATATCTGCTTGATAATTCTCTCAAAGTTACCACTATATCTGCCTGACAATCCTCTCAAACTTACCAACATATCTGTCTGACAATTCTCTCAAACTTACCACCATATCTGCCTGACAATTCTCTCAAACTTACCACCATATCTGCCTGACAATTATTTTTTTTTATCGATTTTGTCTATGTAAAAAATATTTTATCATTACTATTTATCAATTCAACTATCACACCCATTGCAATAAGAAACTCTACATTGGCATGCAAAACACGCTGGCAGTCAGGATTTCTCCCTTCTCTCACAGTAAAGAGTTATTATTTATGAGTTTTGTATCATCAAAATATTAAAATCATAATTCAAAGTTCAGTTCAACAGAAATTACAAGTGCCATAAATATTATGAGAGATTTAATTCACGCATTTTAATGTAAAATATTATTCTGTCACTTCTGGAAACCCACACAGTTTGTACTAAGTCCTAGGTATAAATTGTGAGAACTGAATATTATTTCTCGGTGCGAGTCTGTTATGCTGTGCCCTGTGCCACGCTGAATATGTTTTCTGAACGGAACGCTCAAGGGTGTTGGGTACACCTGAATTAATAACTATTTTTCTGATATTAATTTATAAGCTGTACTTAATCTTTTACTTCCCTCTTTGCTTTCCCTGTATTCAATTCAATGGAGATTTGTTTTTGGTTTGTTTAATTCAAAATTATCTTGCGATCACTGAAGATAAGCTGGACGTTGCTTAACTTCAGTGATTATATGAATTAACCTACATCTCTTGTATGATTATATGAATTAACCTACATATAATTATTATTATTATTTATTGTGCTTCAGAGGTGTCTAACCTCTGACACATTACAATGAAAATTAAATTTCCCTATTTCTATCAAAGTGAGAGAAAACCGGATAAAATTATAATAGTAAAAGGGGGAATAATAGGTACTTACTGTATTATACTCTGCAAAAAATAAAATGATTAGTTACAAAATAGGTATAAAGTCCTAGGTATAAATTGTGTGAACTGAATATTATTTCTCGGTGAGAGTCTGTTCTGCTGTGCCCTGTGCCACGCTGAATATGTTTTCTGAACGGAACGCTCAAGGGCGTTGGGTACACCTGAATTAATAACTATTTTTCTGATATTAATTTATAAGCTGTACTTAATCTTTTACTTCCCTCTTTGCTTTCCCAGTATTAAATTAAATGGAGATTTGTTTTTGATTTTTTTCATTCAAAATTATCTTGCGATCACTGAAGATAAGCTGGACGTTGCTTAACTTCAGTGATTATATGAAATAACCTACATATTTTGTATGATTATATGAATTAACCTACATATAATTATTATTATTATTTATTGTGCTTCAGAGGTGTCTAACCTCTGACACATTACAATGAAAATTAAATTTCCCTATTTCTATCAAAGTGAGAGAAAACCGGATAAAATTATAATAGTAAAAGGGGGAATAATAGGTACTTACTGTATTATACTCTGCAAAAAATAAAATGATTAGTTACAAAATAGGTATAAAGTCCTAGGTATAAATTGTGTGAACTGAATATTATTTCTCGGTGAGAGTCTGTTCTGCTGTGCCCTGTGCCACGCTGAATATGTTTTCTGAACGGAACGCTCAAGGGCGTTGGGTACACCTGAATTAATAACTATTTTTCTGATATTAATTTATAAGCTGTACTTAATCTTTTACTTCCCTCTTTGCTTTCCCAGTATTAAATTAAATGGAGATTTGTTTTTGATTTTTTTCATTCAAAATTATCTTGCGATCACTGAAGATAAGCTGGACGTTGCTTAACTTCAGTGATTATATGAAATAACCTACATATTTTGTATGATTATATGAATTAACCTACATATAATTATTATTATTATTTATTGTGCTTCAGAGGTGTCTAACCTCTGACACATTACAATGAAAATTAAATTTCCCTATTTCTATCAAAGTGAGAGAAAACCGGATAAAATTATAATAGTAAAAGGGGGAATAATAGGTACTTACTGTATTATACTCTGCAAAAAATAAAATGATTAGTTACAAAATAGGTATAAAGTCCTAGGTATAAATTGTGTGAACTGAATATTATTTCTCGGTGAGAGTCTGTTCTGCTGTGCCCTGTGCCACGCTGAATATGTTTTCTGAACGGAACGCTCAAGGGCGTTGGGTACACCTGAATTAATAACTATTTTTCTGATATTAATTTATAAGCTGTACTTAATCTTTTACTTCCCTCTTTGCTTTCCCAGTATTAAATTAAATGGAGATTTGTTTTTGATTTTTTTCATTCAAAATTATCTTGCGATCACTGAAGATAAGCTGGACGTTGCTTAACTTCAGTGATTATATGAAATAACCTACATATTTTGTATGATTATATGAATTAACCTACATATAATTATTATTATTATTTATTGTGCTTCAGAGGTGTCTAACCTCTGACACATTACAATGAAAATTAAATTTCCCTATTTCTATCAAAGTGAGAGAAAACCGGATAAAATTATAATAGTAAAAGGGGGAATAATAGGTACTTACTGTATTATACTCTGCAAAAAATAAAATGATTAGTTACAAAATAGGTATAAAGTCCTAGGTATAAATTGTGTGAACTGAATATTATTTCTCGGTGAGAGTCTGTTCTGCTGTGCCCTGTGCCACGCTGAATATGTTTTCTGAACGGAACGCTCAAGGGCGTTGGGTACACCTGAATTAATAACTATTTTTCTGATATTAATTTATAAGCTGTACTTAATCTTTTACTTCCCTCTTTGCTTTCCCAGTATTAAATTAAATGGAGATTTGTTTTTGATTTTTTTCATTCAAAATTATCTTGCGATCACTGAAGATAAGCTGGACGTTGCTTAACTTCAGTGATTATATGAAATAACCTACATATTTTGTATGATTATATGAATTAACCTACATATAATTATTATTATTATTTATTGTGCTTCAGAGGTGTCTAACCTCTGACACATTACAATGAAAATTAAATTTCCCTATTTCTATCAAAGTGAGAGAAAACCGGATAAAATTATAATAGTAAAAGGGGGAATAATAGGTACTTACTGTATTATACTCTGCAAAAAATAAAATGATTAGTTACAAAATAGGTATAAAGTCCTAGGTATAAATTGTGTGAACTGAATATTATTTCTCGGTGAGAGTCTGTTCTGCTGTGCCCTGTGCCACGCTGAATATGTTTTCTGAACGGAACGCTCAAGGGCGTTGGGTACACCTGAATTAATAACTATTTTTCTGATATTAATTTATAAGCTGTACTTAATCTTTTACTTCCCTCTTTGCTTTCCCAGTATTAAATTAAATGGAGATTTGTTTTTGATTTTTTTCATTCAAAATTATCTTGCGATCACTGAAGATAAGCTGGACGTTGCTTAACTTCAGTGATTATATGAAATAACCTACATATTTTGTATGATTATATGAATTAACCTACATATAATTATTATTATTATTTATTGTGCTTCAGAGGTGTCTAACCTCTGACACATTACAATGAAAATTAAATTTCCCTATTTCTATCAAAGTGAGAGAAAACCGGATAAAATTATAATAGTAAAAGGGGGAATAATAGGTACTTACTGTATTATACTCTGCAAAAAATAAAATGATTAGTTACAAAATAGGTATAAAGTCCTAGGTATAAATTGTGTGAACTGAATATTATTTCTCGGTGAGAGTCTGTTCTGCTGTGCCCTGTGCCACGCTGAATATGTTTTCTGAACGGAACGCTCAAGGGCGTTGGGTACACCTGAATTAATAACTATTTTTCTGATATTAATTTATAAGCTGTACTTAATCTTTTACTTCCCTCTTTGCTTTCCCAGTATTAAATTAAATGGAGATTTGTTTTTGATTTTTTTCATTCAAAATTATCTTGCGATCACTGAAGATAAGCTGGACGTTGCTTAACTTCAGTGATTATATGAAATAACCTACATATTTTGTATGATTATATGAATTAACCTACATATAATTATTATTATTATTTATTGTGCTTCAGAGGTGTCTAACCTCTGACACATTACAATGAAAATTAAATTTCCCTATTTCTATCAAAGTGAGAGAAAACCGGATAAAATTATAATAGTAAAAGGGGGANACTTCTCGTTCTTACTTTGTTGTGTTTATTCAATTGCCAGATCAATCTGAGTTCTTCATCTACTGAGTCTTATGCTTTAATATCATTAAGTATTTCTTATATGAATGAATCAAAATTAAAGATCTCAGGAGGTAAATAGATAATTGTTATGGGGCCTATTCAGAAAATTTACGTTGATGATACAGCCGAATTTACATTAGTCAAGAAACTTGATACACAGCCGTTTCTTGATTCACAAAATTTGACTAATGTAAATGCGCTTGCATGAAAGATAACATTATTTGACCTTCGAGTTGCGAAACAAACACGGCTATCGTTATATAGAATAGCTCTTCCTTTCACTTTAATTTCGTTGCTATTCTCATTTTTCATTTTTCTGGTCTTCCGTCTGCTTATCTGTCATTAGGTGCATCCCTTATGTCCTGCACGGCCACAATATAATGTCGGGTTTCTTATAATATGTGAATTTTTCCTATTTTATTATTTTTGACTTCATATTATTTTGTATTTCAGTTTTCTTCTGTTTGTTATCCAATATTTTTTATATTTTGTTTATTAATTCTTTCATCTGTTATTCTGTTAACATGACCATTGACAAGCCTTCATCCAGTATAATATTAAATTATTATGCAGCATAATTATTGACATTACAAGAAGTACAGCATAATACTGTATATTAAATATATTATTGAACTTTGTGTCTTTATAGCCTTTTCCGTTAGATATTCTGAAGAAGCAGGCCTATTCTTTACAGCATTTATAAAATAAATGCTGTTTGTTTGCGTTATTATGTCACTTTGGTGCTCACTGTAGCATTGTAGTATTTTCCCAATATCAATTATTATCCAATTCCTTTAATTTTTTCTAGTTTACCTACACCGGATCACTATGTGCATTTATCTCCATAGCTACTCATTGTGCTCACGAGGTCGACTTGGTCCCGAAAACATCCAAACTACAGTGAAAAATTATTGTCCCCGACAGGATTCGAACCTGGGTCTCCCGAGTGCAGGACTAGTGCAATGACGGGCCACGGGAGCTAGCTGGCTTGATAATTATTATTTAGAAATAATAAATCAAAATCAATTTTAGGTCCGTTCTATCATGAAAAGGGAAAATCAAACAGACTCATAATTAGAATAGGTTAATTAATATTTTAAAAGCATCTGGAATTATACAAATTACATTTTTTTTAAATTATAGATCTTTAGAATTTTTTTTTCAATACTGAATGCAACACATTATATTAATTTTGTGATCTGTTGTTGTGTATCTGCTAGAAACGTCGACTAACTTGTGGAATTTCCTGTAATTCCTTGTTACTGTGTATCTGCTTGGTATTAGGAATTATAAATAAAACATTTCCTGAAAGTATTCAACGCATCTCTTTTCTCCTCAAATAATTTAAATATTTGAAACAAATCATAAAAAATAATAAATTCAACTGAAAGAATATTTTTTGATTCATTATCAGGGTGCAAATTTAATGAGGTGGATGCCACTTTAAAATGAAATGAAAAATTCTGTTGTGAAGGATTGAAAAGTTACTGGGACACTACAAGTAATGGAAAGTTTTTTTTTCTTTTAATTTAACGTCTCTTAACTTCTATTGGTCATTCAAGACGCGGGTTTTACCCTCCATTCGCTGGAAACTTGCAAACCAGCTACCCAGAGTGACCTCACCCAGCCTGGGTGGGGCCGGAAAAATGAGCCAACAATACGTGGTGTTCCCAAGCGGTCACCCATCAAAGTACTGACCACGCCGAACGTTGCTTAACTTCAGTGATCTGACGGGAACTGGTGTATTCAACGTGGTATGAATGTTGGCGTATGAAAATTTTAAACATCTGAAAATATTTATTATTTCTGAATCCGAAATAGAGATCAGGTTGTAACATACTTTAAGGCCAGCGTCTATGGCACGTTGAATACACCAGTTCCCGTTCGATCACTGAAGTTAAGCAACGTCCAGCGACATTGTACCTTCTGGGAGTTCACGTGGGTTCGCGCCTCGTGATACTGGCTATTTTTCCGGCCCAATCCAGGCTGGGTGAGGTCAATGTGGGTACCTAGCTGGTTTGCACGTTTCCAGCGAATGGAGGGTAAAACCTCCGTCTCTAACCAATATCAAATTAAATTGAGGAAAGTTTACATCCAAAGCCCCAATGTTCAGAAGGGAAACCAAAGAATGCAGACAACTCAATTCTTGTCCAACAACATGTCTTCACCTCAAGATACATTTCTGATAATTATTTTTATATTATCCATTAATAAACTTCGACCGTAGCAGACGATAAATGAACGGTTAAAAGGAATACCCCATTACGGTATATTTTGTGCCAAGTGCACTCGTATGAAATGAGGCACCGCAATTTACTCCTAACCTCACCACATAATTATGTGAATATAGAACCTCTACCGAATTCAAAAAAAAATATTCTGACATTTTCACCGTCAACTGCATGAAAATGCCACAATTGTACTGCAAGAAGTCGTAGACATTTTCCAGGTAACATCATTTGGAAGGGCATTTTGTTATATGACAGGAAGAATGCAATCATTGTTTCGTAAATTATTCAAGAAGGGTTCTTCATAAAAACAAAGACTTTGTTTTATGTTGACAATGACGCATAAAATAATAGAAGGTTTGATTGAGCGGGCGACTCATAATTCCTATTTGTCGTGTGAAGAAACTAAACGTAGGAATTTGGGTTCGTCTCCAGTCTAGAATAAGTCAGGAACAATCGAATGACAAGATTTCTTGAGAGACATTTTTTTTTATTTCTATTTTAAAAAAATGTCCTGATCTTCAGCCAGAGGAAGATGATTAAAAAACTCTGCCAATGTGACACATGGGTTTATTATTTTTCTGACAAAAAATAATAAACCTTTTTTGGACCCCCCTTAAAAAATGGAGGAGAAAATTAGGGGGTGTCGTGACGAATCAAAATTAGGGGAGTAATTAGACCCTAAATTTGACATAACCACTAAATTTGAAGTCTCTGGCTCTTAACATTCTCTTTTTAGACAGGAATAATGAAAACCGCTTTAAAGCGGTAAAAACCGCCAGTGGTATATTTGATTGATATACGACATACATACAAAATTTAAAATCTCTACCTCTTTTCATTCTCCTTTTAGAAAGCAATACTGAAAACTCCTAAAAAGCGGCAAAAATCGCCAAGGGTGTATTCGATTGCACCCAAAGTTTCGGGGCACAATTAGAGCCCAGGTGGGACCTATATACCAAATTTCATCCAAATCGGTCAACGCTAAGTGGCAAAAGTGCCCATCACGGCGAACAGCGGACGGCGGACAAACGGATTTTTTTTATCCTATTTTTGGATTCTACGTTCCTTGAAACGTATAATATCAAATTTTGAGCTGGGGTAATTTATTTTTCGTGACGATTCCAAAAGTTCATTATTGAAAATAATAAACCAAAATGAGAGATTTTGGATAAAGGTATTAAAATGTATAACAAATAGATAATGCTAATAAAAACATAAACTACCAAGATTTTATATTGTACTTAAAAAATCATCTATTAGAAATTGTTCCCTATAGCCTACAGGAGTTCAGCAACTAACCCTTTTTTAAATAAAATAATTAGACAGTATCGATTCGGATTAATTATAAAGGTGGCAAGCTTTCAATAGTACTCAGACTATCATCGTCAGGCCGATGTTGACTACGGTGTTCAGAGTAGAACACCTTAGAGTCAACATCGGCCTGACGATGATGAGTACTATCGAAAGCTTGCCACCTTTATAATTAATCCGAATCGATATTGTTTAATTATTTGATTTATTTATTATCTTACGATTCTTCTATAAAAATATTTAACCTTTTTTTTTCTTTTTCAGGTACCTACTAATAACAATTTCAGTTTTCTTTACAGGTTCTTTTATTTTTGAAGTTTATTCAAATTTTGTTAATCTAGTTTTATGTTTTGATTAAATATTTTTTAATATCTATTTATATTTTTGTTTGAATATTAGGGGTGGGGGGTATTTTGGTTCCCAAATTTGTTATGTGTCAGCTGTATTTAACCCCCTGAAACACAATAAATAATAATTCCCGGATATTTTAATTTAATGCAAACTTTATACTAGGTGTGTCCGTGGACAAAAACGGGCGGAGCCATCCGTTTCACCTCGAATTTTCGGGCACCACATAAACTTTAGCATATTGCTCCATTATTCCGTTAAAACAAGATTTTTTGAGAATACCGCACCTTTCTTGATTGCATCATGCCGTTGAGTAGTAGGTCCTCTTTGAAACGCAAAATAATCGGCCCAATCGGAAACGGTTCATTATGTCCTAAATTAAGTATTGAGAAGCCACCTAAAACTTTTTCATTATGAGTTGATATGCTGTCGCGACAAAATTTAAGATATCGGATCATTACTCTCTGAATTTGGTAAAAAATCGGAAAATCGGCCAAAAAATCGGAAACGGTTAAAGATATCGTTCTGAAAATAGATATATGCACCCTTTGGTTTATGCAGAATATGAAGAAAAAAATTTGGTAAAAATCGGTTGAGTTGTTTCGGAGGAGTAGGGTAAAAAAGTTTGCAGTTTGTAGGGAGTATAAGGCTACGTTTCGCTCCGCCCAATTATTTAAATATTACGTAATTTTATTGTTTCCTTATGATCCAGTTTGAAAAAATAATGTAAGCACAAAATTTGAGTCAGAATCGAACTCGTTCGAATTCGAATTTACGGGTTCATTAAAAAAAAAAATATTTCCCGGATCGGCTTTCGCATTTTTTATTTTATTAATAAATATATACATAGGTATATATATGAATAGGCGCCCTCTTCTAAAGATTCTATTTCCAATCTTGTGTCGAAGAGGGGGGATGGAGTTGGATTCGAAACAACAGCCTCCTGGTTACGAATCCACCGCCTCAACCAACTGAGCTACTGAGACTATTTACTTTACTTCAGTGTACACCATTTTACAGCTATATGTCTTTCCGGAAACGAGGTAAATTTTTCAAAAATTTCAAAAGCGGTATTACACCCCAGAATCCGGCACAAGAGTTAATGGTTTTAACAACTCGGTCTTTGAGATCGAAGTTCGAATGTACCTTGTTGGATAAATGTGCTTAGAATAGTTCATAAATATATAGCTATTAGAAAAAAATGTTGCTTCAGAATTAGGACAACCGTTCATTTAAATAGAAAATCATTTTAAGCGTGTCACCCTTTGCATCGACTGTTCCTACAGAATAGAATAAGTAAACAAAAACAAAAATTAGGGGTTTGAGAGCTTCAGGCTTCAGATTGTCAATTTTACTTATGTTTGATCTTTTTCTAACGAGTTTGTATTCCATTTATGTAATTGGATCGTATATCAAACTTGTCCTAACGAATAAATTTACAACTCCATGTTTTGTGGGTGGTTTATGGTGCCGAATTTTTTGTCGGCTTTCAAATAGAAACATTTTTTATATGACACCTAATAAACTTCACCTAAGTATTTGATTTCATTGTTTCTTTTTGTCGGTGTTTTTACCTAATGTGTGTGTGTGATTTTGTTTTTCCTTCTTAGTTGTCTAATTTTAATTTCAACAAGAATATGATTCCTTGCTAATGTTCGCGTTTGATTAAACACAAACATAGTCATTAGCCAATTTGAGCCTCTATACTATAGTCCCAATCTCTCCAGGACCTTTTGTGGTGCATATTTTATCAAGCAAAACGTTAGTTTTGCAACACCAAGAAATATCACTTCCTTTGTGACCATATTTTTAGGAGAGATATGTAAATGTAAAATGTAAATATATATTTCCTTGTGTTATTATGTCACAATGTTTGTGGGCATCATAGCATTACAAGTATTTTCAACATTCACTCCAATATCACTCAGCCTAAGCTACACTTTTAACAATTTCCTTATAATGCTACCACTTGGCGCTATTACCATAGCTACTCAATTGTCCTCAGGAGGCTGAGTTACCCACAAACACAACCAGACCAATTAGAAAATTCGAAAAAACCTTTTTCAAATTTTCGACCCGTCCGGGAATCGAACCCGGAACCTCCGTGGTGCAAGCCGAGTGTGATGCTCACTCTGCCACGGAGACTTAGGAGAGATATAAGCCACATGAATTTTTGGCTCTTTGGCGGAAACACTTTCTTTGCGCCTTTTTGCTCACGAAGGGTTTTTTGGGGAGGTTTCTAGTTACCAAGGCAACGATGTCTGGTTTCCTTTATTTTGATTTTTTCATGTATGGAAAGCTTTGGATGTTCATCACTAAAAACATTTGGTTTGAAGAAGTATTTTTTTCTTAATTTGACCCGATTACTTTGTTCTTTCATCAAACATTTGAACAAACCTTTCTTCATAGTTCTGTAGTTTTACATTATTTTATTTAGTCGTATTCTACGTCGCAACTTTCTTTCCAAAAATAAATCGTGGTTGATTCCGAAGGTTCATTACTTTTTAAAATAATAATCCAAAATATCTCAAATTTTTTTGAGATGATACAATGTCGATTATTCACATTTTATTTTGAGGAGGAAAAAACGGTTCAAAACCCACTCTGCGGTGAATGACCCCGAAATCTGTATTCCACGATTTATCAAATCCCCAGAATATCAACTGCAATGACAGATATAAGATTGAATATATTTAGCGAAATTTAAATTTTGATTTATATTCATTTGTGATTTGCAAAACAAGATAAGAGCATCGTTCCAATTTATTGTTTTATATTTTTGATAAGTCTGTACAAAGTTCAATGAAATTCAATTGTATAGATGATAGCTATTACCCAGTTTCATTCTCTCAACATATTTTTTTTTTTTTCAAAAAAAGTGGTTTGGAAACTCATACTNTTTTTTTTTTTTTTTCAAAAAAAGTGGTATGGAAACTCATACTCCTTATGACAAGCAAAATGATCCTTTCCAAAATAATATTTCTTTAACGGAATGATGCATTCAACCTGCCATGAATCAGGAACGTATGTGCAATTTACTTAGAGTTTCCTTATTTCTACCTGATCGACTCCTGATACGATTGCGTCTAGAGCCCTTTATGTTTTGACCGAACCAAATTTCCTGAAGCCTTTTTGGGGAAAAAGGCCGCAGTGAATTTTTACNCAACATTTTTTTTTTTTTTTCAAAAAAAGTGGTTTGGAAACTCATACTCCTTATGACAAGCAAAATGATCCTTTCCAAAATAATATTTCTTTAACGGAATGATGCATTCAACCTGCCAAGGACGCTGCCAATCAGGAACGTATGAGCATTTACTTAGAGTCTCCTTCTTTCTACCTGATCGACTCCTGATACGATTGCGTCTAGAGCCCTTTATGTTTTGACCGAACCAAATTTCCTGAAGCCTTTTAAAAAGAGGCTGTTTTGGGGAAAAAGGCCGCAGTAAATTTTTACACCATTATAAGATATTAAAAGTTGAGAACTAATCATAATAATTTTCTGTTAACATCAGAGATCCCACATATGGAGATTGGTAGCGTGAAACTAGAAGCCGAGGTGTGAAATGCGGTAAATTTGAATTCGCGTACTTTGATGTAATATTTTCGATTTTTTTCAAAGAAAAAAATCGAAGTATTTTTACTGTTATTAGTGTTGTCATATTTTAATTATGTTAAAAAAATATTTGAAAGCAGAGTATCCTAGTGGGATAGTATTAAACGTAATTGTTATTAATTTATTAATTAACTATTAATTAAAAATTTCCCGAATGGGGCAAAAGGCCACGCTTCTATAGAGGTAAAAGCCGCAAAATTGTTGTGATTTTTTTTGTCCCATTTTGGATTTGGAAGCGAATTGATGAGAAAGAGAAGCCAGTTTATCATAAATGTTATCATTGAACAAAATTGGGACAGAAAACGCAGCACGGCTTTTTGGCCCATCATATGAGACAAAGGGCTGCAATAGAATTTTTCAGTTTTTTCCTCTACATTTTTTTATTTAGAAACATTTTCGAAAATGGAGAACAAAATTTTCATCTTAAAAATAAATGTTTCGTTATTGTATCTCTAAGGAAAAAAATTACAAAATTCTCATCAAAAAATTGCGGCTTTTTGCAAGCCTACCCTATATGAATAACCTCAATACTTGAATAGGTAACTTTTTTTTAAAGTAACAATTATTTTTGATCAATCAAGAACAAAATGTCGGCGCGAACATCCTCGCCGTTAATAGGCTTAATCTGACAAGAAACGGATTATTGTTCATGTATTCTGAGATCTAACAGCAGATACCAGTACTGAATTTATTCAAAATCGAACAATTATTATTAGCTATGAACAAAGAAAATATCTAAATGATAAAACAAATATACTTAATCCCCAGACAAATGTTTCATGCTGGTTGGAATAAAAGAATATAAAATCAGTATCTGGTATTTATTTTATTTATTGGACAAACACAAGGGATTCTATTATTAAAAAACAAATAATGTACAGGGCTAAGCAAAATATGGACAGATTTTATGAAAGGTGATGTTTTTAAAAATGGCGATAAACAATCCTTTATTCGTTTTACAATTACAAAAATCAAAACGATAAATTTACCTACAGAAAGAACAAAGTATTCTCTACGTTTACAGAGATTGCCTCGAAATTTTCCTGATTGAACGATGGAAAGATCTTACATTAAAGATCTATTATTCAAAATTAAAAAAAAAATATGTTTGATAGGCTATTCGAGATGAACCAAAAGACCAAAAGGGTTCATTCTAGATTGCGGTGATTGTCATGGTTCTGCGGGTTCATGTCAATGTTATTATTTGTCAGCCTCCAAGATTACATTCATGTTGGCAATTCAAAACTTTAACCCAAGGCTTAATTTCCTCCAATCCATTTATGATTTGTTAAATTTTCATGAGCAAAAGTAAATCATACTTGAGATTGTGAGAAGTTACTTGAGGCAGACATCTTCACGGGCCGAGTCCACCTGAGCTGATGGTGTAAAATAACACATAAAGCAAGTCTGTAATATCATTATGTTAGTAACTATCGTGTAACTGACGTAATTATATTAAAGTGATTGACAATGTTCTGGGGGCCCATGTCAATTATCAGCCTCCAAGAACAGATGTCAATTAAAAATTTAGCAGTAGACTACAAGACTACAAGCTATATGAGACAGCAGGTCTCATATATTTGGCTACCATCGGATGCGATGATGCCACCATTGAAGTTGTATTAAAAACTTTAGCAGCTTAAATATAACTACTTAATTCTGTTCTATTCCATAAGAAATAGAACAGAAAGTGAGGTAACTTGCGTAATGTATGCCATGCGGCAGGGGGTAAAATTCCATTGCCAATATAAGTAAACTTGTACAGTAGAGTCAGCGTTCATGGCACGTTGAATACTCCAGTTCTCAATAGATCACTAAAGTTAAGCAACGTCCAGCGAGATTGTACTATGTGGGTGTCCACGTGGGTACACGCCCTCGTGATTCTGACTATTTTTTCGGACTAACCCAAGCTGTGTGAGGTCAATGTGGGTAGCTGGTTTGCAATTTTCCAGCGAATGGAGGGTAAATCCCCCGTCTTGAATGACCAATAAAAAAAAAAAAAATTGCAACTGAAATTCTGATCTATTCCATAATAAATATAACAGAAAGTGAGGTAACTTGCGTAATGTATGCCATTGCCAATAGAAGTAAACTTGGACAGTTTTGGAGTCGTCATTGATGGAGACTAAAATAATCATTCTGGGTTGCATACTCTAATGTAGGTATAACAATAATTATGTCGTTGGTTGCTATGTGCAGTCTTATTACTCTCTCCTACTCTGGTGTGGCGCACTCTAGTGGCCTTCCACTTAGGGAGAATGAGTTTACACATTTTTTGCTCCATTCNTTTTTTTTTTTTTTTTTTTTTTTTTTTTTTTTTTTTTTTTTTTTTTTTTTTTTTTTTTGCTAAGCCCTCTTTTATAATAAAAAGAAATAACAAACGCTTCAAATGTTTTAGTCTTTTAACCCTAGAATGTAGAATTGTACAAATCACAAGCATAGTATAAATTCAATACATTATCAGTACGTTTGTTTATTTGAACAAGTTTGGGAAACGATCTATCGCCCAATTTCATATCAGCGGAAACCCAGCTGATAAAAAGTAAATAACTACAAAGAGAATTGATGATAATTATGTTATTTTCATCCCACCAAAAAACATTTCGTGTGCAAAAAATAAGGACAAGAAATTGTTACCAAAAACACTATTTATAATTATTTATGAAGAAACTAGTTTCGAATCATTCGATTCATCATCAGTCTAGTCGTTGTCAACTTCCATCCTTCGACTCGACTAGACTGATGATGAATCGAATGATTCGAAACTACTTTCTTTATAACTAATTATAAATAGTGTTTTTGGTAAGTGTTTTGTTTTTATTTATTTAAAAGTTAATATTTTAACACTTATAATTAACATGTTATTCAAAGATTTACAAGAAATTGTCCCCAACGAAAGAAAAAAAAAATTCAAGTTCATCTCCTTCCTAAAAAATATTTGCACAAAGGAGGTGATATCATATGAGTGCCAAGATACCAGATCTGCAAATCAATAGTGCAAATGTCTTGATTGAAAAAATAATACTTATATGCGTCATGCAAGAACATGATAATTATGTTATTTTCATCCCACCAAAAAACATTTCGTGTGCAAAAAATAAGGACAAGAAATTGTCCCCAACGAAAGAAGAAAAAAATTCAAGTTCATCTCCTTCCTGAAAAATATTTGCACAAAGGAGGTGTCATATGAGTGCCAAGATACCCGATCTGCAAATCAATAGTGCAAATGTCTTGATTGAAAAAATAATACATCCCACCAAAAAACATTTCGTGTGCAAAAAATAAGGACAAGAAATTGTCCCCAACGAAAGAAGAAAAAAATTCAAATTCATCTCCTTCCTAAAAAATATTTGCACAGAGGAGGTGATATCATATGAGTGCCAAGATACCAGATCTGCAAATCAATAGTGCAAATGTCTTGATTGAAAAAATAATACTTATATGCGTCATGCAAGAACAACTTAGAGTACATTGAAATTCAACCTCCTAGTTTTGAGTTTTATAACAAACGCATTGTTTGTTATAAAACTCAAAACCAGATGATTAAAATTAGACATTGTTTGTAGTAGAGCAATATAATATCATCGCCTCAATGAAACTGTGGAGCTCTATGCCCAACCATAGGCACATAGTTAGAAATAAGCACCTAAAATCTTACCCTGTTTACCCTGAAGACATCTGGATTGCAAGCGATTAGTTGACTTGTGGAAAAATCGTTTTAGTATTCATCTAAGTAGCATAAAACAGAATCTTATTAAGATTCATCAGCGCGAACTATCATCTATTGCATATTCAGATTTGACTGTAGCCATGGCACGATGAATACCCCAGTTCCCGATAGATCAGTGAAGTTAAGCAATGTCCAGTGAGGTTGTGCCATGTGGGTGTTCACGTGATTTCGTTCTCGTGATGCTGTCTATTTTTCCTGCCCAACCCAGGCTGGGTGAGGTAAATGTGGGTAGCTGGTTTGCAAGTTTCCAGCGAATGGAATATGAAACCCCCGTCTTGATTGACCAATAAATGTTAAAAAGACGTTAAGCCAAATTAAAAAAAAAAAAAATACTCTAACCTTTTGAATGTAATCCAAGCAACGTTTTTTCTGGAAAAGAGAAAAGAAATATTTCTATAATATATTTCTTTAAAACATTTAATACATTTCTTTAATAAATGTCTTTGATACATTTCTTTAAAAAGTTACTTTCTGATAAATTTTTAATCCATGACAAGAAATCATCTTCTCGCCTAAATCCAATTTGCCACAAATGGGGAAGTCACAAATCACAAACGGTTCTAGTTATTCTTTTCATTTCATCCCATAATTCTCTATGTACCTCATTTGTCCCGTCCCATTCTATTTTAAGGTTAAAATAAATCTGACATGTTCTATTTTTTGTGCTGTCAGTACCTCCTCTCTGATACAAAACACAAATAAGCTTGGATCAGGTTACAATTGTAACTTATTGAGTTTACAAATACTAGAGAGATCACTCATTGTACAAAGGAACAATAGGACAAAATCTCGTTCAGGTGGGGGAAAAGTGTTTATTGAGTTCTGAAAACTCAAATTTCTTTCTGATTAAGTATTTCATTTTCGGAATAGACATTTTATATAAGAGTAATATTTCAAGGCAATTTTTTTAAAAATATAATTATATTTTATTTAAGGGTCTGGTCCACCGATACTATTCTACTAATATACTTTATACAATAAAATAATAGAAGCTGACGGTTTACCAAGTTGGATATACCCGTTCACTGCAGTTAAGCGAAGTGGTGCGTACTCGGATGGGAGTCCGCCAAGGTATATAGCGTAAAATCGACTTTATCGGGATGCTTTAAGTCTCGATCAGCCTTTGTTTTATACAGCGAAACGGCACAGTAGGCTATAACTTAGTCTGTTATAAAAGAGATGCCTTTCCACAGTTACTTAAAATGAAATAATAGCTTTTATTTCGGTCAGAATTAGACTAAAGAGTTAATGGCACAACAACCTTTTGGTAGCAATGGATTTTTTCCTCTACAACCTTACTCGTATATTAGGAAATCATGTCGAAAAACCTCAGCAACATGAACAAAGATTCAAATCCCATTCCACAACTTTTCCCGCACTATTAAATCTTATTCTCAGCCAACGATCATACCACGTTGAATACACCAGTTCCCGTCAGATCACTGAAGTTAAGCAACGTCGGGCGTGGTCAGTACTTGGATGGGTGACCGCTTGGGAACACCACGTATCGTTGGCTCATTCC
>CM022874.1:46809449-46824090 GCA_012654025.1 Pachypsylla venusta
CTTGCCGTTCTTGAGATATCTTGTCCACAGACAGACACACACACGGACCATTGGCTGAAACGGGTTCTGGGGACCCCAAAACGTGTTTTGGCATTTAAAACTCGACATCGAAAATTTCAGCCCATTACAATATTTTCCAGGATAATAAGGAAAAAAAAAAAAAAAAATTGAAAATATGTAGAAAAAAAGTTAAATTGCCCTTTGTTATGTAAGTATCCCAAAAAGTGATTACTGCGTGACATTGAAAAAAAAACATAGGGTTAGATGACATACTTATCCCAAAAAAAAATTTCGGGGGGCTACAGCCGGCCAGCCCCCCCTTGTGTACGCCCATGGGATGATGTTTTCACATGTATTTTCCCAGTAGTGTTTATTCGAACATCACAAGAAATTTTTGATTTCTAATTTCTAGCCCAGAATCTTCGAATTTCTTTTTGAGAAAACTTTTTCATGAAAATTTTAAGGTCTTTTGCATGTCTGAAAAAGTTAGTAAGTCTTCATTTGACGTAAAAGAAATGCTTCTTTAAAATGATTGATTTGTATTGGTGTGTACAAAATATTAATTATGGTATGATATCTATCTTGAAACTGAAATTCAAAAGTGAGATATTTTCTAATCACTTGACATGACGATTAATCAAACGAGAGACTAGAGGAAAGAAATAGAAGGTAAACACACAACAAAATTAATCATTTTGGTTTTTCGGATGACAAGCTATGATAAATGGGAACCCTGGAGCTAATACGACGGCCTCTTGTACTCGTCTAAACCACCCACTTTTATTTTTTCCTTCTTTTCTCTTTTCATCAGGATCTTGTTTTCTTCACCTTTCTTTATTACTTCTATTTTAACATCTCGTTTGGCATCAGCTGCCTTTTGGGTTTATTCAATTTTTGCTTTTTATTGCTATCACCAGGGAGGATTCCTATGAAAATCAGAGGTTTTATTGTTCCTCTGAGAGATTCATTGCCAGATGCAGAGGTAAAGCTATGAAATTTAAACTCATAATTCACTCATGTATAGCACGTATCTTGATAAATATGTCACTCCTACTAAAAATGCGAAAGTGTGTTTGTTGGGTTGTGCTTATTTCACGGGCCTGGCAGGTGAGTTTATTGAAATTTAATTTCAAAACCAAGCTCCTATTGTTTGAATAGTTGTCAAACTCAATTTTTATAGTTTTGGGACCATTTTTACTATCTAATATATTTCTATTCATCACCATCGATTTCTGAAGGTCATGCTTCGATAGATATCCGTATACCTCTTTCAGTTGCTTAGCGTTTCAGGAGTCCATAGGGCTAACAACTCAGCGTTGTGCAAAGGTATTTATAAAATGATTGAACGACCTCTATACAGTTTCCCCAATATTCTGCTTCGAAAATGTTGGTAAGAAGTTACCGTGCTACATCTTGTATTGATCTTTTCTTCTTCTTTTTAATTTGGCTTAACGTCTCTTTAACATCTACTGGTCAAGACGGGGGTTTCACTCTCCATTCGTTGGAAACTTGCAAACCAGCTACTCACATTCACCTCACCGAGCCTGGTTTGGGCCGGAAAAATAACCAGCATCACGAGGGCGTGAAACATGGTACAACCTGGCTGGACGTTGCTTAACTTCAGTGATCCAACGGGAACTGGTGTATTCAAAGTTCCATGTACGCTGACTGGGACCATTTTTACTATCCAATATATTTCTTTCATCATCATTGATTTCTGAAGATCATGCTTCGATATGATAGGCGTATACCTCTTTCAGTTGCTTAGCGTTTCAGGAGTCCATAGGGCTAGCAACTCAGCGTTGTGCAAAGGTCCTCTACACAGTTTCCCCAAGATTCTTCTTCGAAAATGTTAGTAAGAAATTACCGTGCTACATCTTGTATTGATTTTTTTTTCTTATTCTTTTTAATTTAATTTGGTCATTCAAGACGGTGGTTTCCCTCCATTCACTGGAAACTTGCAAACCAGCTACCCACTCCTCACTCAGCCTGGGTAGGGCTGCAAAAATAGCCAGCATCACGGGGGCGCGAACCCACGTGGACACACACATGGTACAACCTCGCTGCAAGTTGCTTAACTTCAGTGATCTAACGGGAACTAGTGTATTCAACGTGCCATATAGACGCTGGATATTGCATTTATTTAATTTTCGTCTTAATAAAGTGATTCATCAAAGTTCTTCTTTCTCTCGTGTCTGATATAGTACTTGATCACTCGTCTATGAACAATTCCCGCTTTTTCATCTTCTTGCACATAATTATCTCCTGCCTCCCTGTAATTCATCATTTCTACCATGAACCATATTTTCAATGTTTCGGTTGATCTTCTTTTAAAAATATTTCCATAAACCATTCAACCCATTCCTATTTTTCAATAAAATTTGAAATTTTGTTATTGCAAAAACTTAGCCATCAAACGCAACATTTTTCCATAAATAATGTGATTTCGGGAAAGCTCAAGACATCCTATGGCGTGTAGAGTTTCATAAAAAAAGATTTCTCCTTCCCGTTCAAGATGAATGTGTAGGGTTGAATCAAATAAAGTAATATGCTAGAGGAACAGAGAACACAGAATATATTATATGCAAGAAATGAAATATGATTTATAAGAGCTCTGTGAATAAAACACAAATGTAGGCAATATTTCATCTCCACTCAGCCCTCTTCTGAACTCACTTAGGGCTGGCGTTAGTCATAAATTCTAACCTTCGTATAACATTGCTTTCCATTGATCTTTTTATGAGACGTTTTATTCATTTTTTTTCTCTTCTCTCTCTCTCTCTTCTTTTCTTAATAAATCAAAGCAACATGATAAATGTCTTTAGATTATGATACATCATTTCTTTTATCTTCTTTAATTCTTCTTCAGAATGATTCTTCAAAAAAAAAAAATTGTATTACCTCCTACGATGGAATTGTACAATTGTTCAGGTCATTCCTTGAACATAAATCAACATGCGTAATATCAATTAACATTATAAAATGACCTCACCTAATATGCATTGGGTGATTTAGCAATTCCTCTGTCACCGTCTCGCTTATTCACATTTATATTTCCATATGTTTGTATAATATTGTTTCGGAAAAGATTAATTTCCTTTCAAGTTTACTTATTTGTAAGGATGAAATGAATGGAAATTTTGTGTAAACTCAAAACATAATTTATGTTCTTCTTCTTTCTTTCTTTTTTTTTACTAGAAATGCCTTTGTGGAAACAGATGGTGGATTTGAAAATATGGAAGTCATCCAAATTGCAAACACAATAACAAACATCATATTGTAAAATGCACTCTCTTCCTACTTCTGTGTCATGAATTCTATTCCTAGTTGAATGTTCTTTTTGAAGCAAAATATTAATTTTCTTTCATTCTAGTTCGCTGTCGTGTTTTAATATATTTCTGGAAATGAATTTGCATTTTTATAAAACTTTTCCTTTTCGATATCAATATTAAATAGTTTGGAATTCTTTTCCATTGGAATATTATTGCAGAATCATCTTTTTTGTGTCTAATCAAATTTAAAGTTGTACGTATTATGTTTCCTTTTTATTCAAACCCCGAACGTTATACACCAGAGACTATGTTTTCAAATCTGACTTTTCATTCCATTAAGTAGGTACTGTCAGAAGGAAGCTTGGCTCCCTCTGACAAACCTAATAAACCTCAGCCAAACTTGCTCCCAAATATCAGTAAAGCAGAGACACCCAGTCACTGTCGAACTAAGATAGAGAAGCACTGTTCGACATCATCTCGAACATGGCAAGGAAAATAAACAAGAGAAATCATATTGCCAGAGATGAAGGTCGACAGCAGTATAAAGTCCTAGGATATTTCCTAAGAGGGATCAGATCAGTTTTAGACAGCAAAATTATTTACTCTCCGAATTACTAAATCCACCGCCTGTTTCTCCATCCTTCTTATAAGATCTAATCAAGTGTTACATCAGACTTCCTTCCACCGTATCCAGCAAACAAAGGTCCTCTTTCAAACAACTCACAAATCTCTCACAGTACAATTGCGTCTTGTATCTTTGGTGTCAAAAGTCTGATTAANTTATTATCATTTTTTTCACTCATCTTCTCGAAACGAAGTTCGGGTACTCAGCTAGTATAAGTATAAAGATGTCTTTTTCTCCTTTTTCTTAAAATTCGTCGAACACCTACTGGAATCTATAACGTCGTAAAAAATACAGATTGAAATTCAGGCAGATGGGAATGAATCTTGAATATATTGTCACGGAAAAATGTTTTTCTGTACAAGGCTCCTCGTGTACCTTTACGTTTTGCTTTAACAAACAAAACAGTGTATGCGTCATGAACACGCGCTTTAGAAGAACCTGAATCAGCTTTCAAAGATAAAAAGTGGTATTATTCTATGTAGTAATCATGAGTCAACTCAACGAATTTGGGACATAACTCCGAGCGGCTCCAAAATGTCCACCAAAACGTATCTAACTTTGGTATCGTAAATTAAAGAAAATGTTACTTTTTTACCACCATGTCTGTTACCAGGGATTTATTTGGTTTTCATTTTTTTTTTTGAGTAAATTGTAAATCTCCCTCCATTTCCATTTGTTTCATTTTCGCAAACTACTTTACCCAACCCAAAATGTTCAATTTATTACGAATACCTACTTGGGAAATGTTTTATGAAATTGTTTTCAATATTGATTGTAATTTCTTCCAATTAAAACTGTCAAGTGGGATTACTGTTTCCATTTTTATTTTTAGCAAACTGATATGTTTTTTTTTTTTTTTTTTTTTTTTGCAAATTAATACCTCTTGACTGTTGACATATCCGTTACGATATGAAGCAGATAGTGAACAGTACTTATGTTACCTGTCATCTTGTACGAGTGATCAAATAATTAGACATATCTATTATTATCCCTATTAGGTACTCAATAGCTATACCACTTACAATAAAAACTGATCTCTGTGAATTTATCGGATATCTGCGTGTTCTATGAAATTATCGGATATCTGCTTTTTCTTTGAAATTATCGGATACCTGTCTTTTCTTTTAAATTATCGGATATCTGCTTTTTCTTTGAAATTATCGGATATCCGTCTTTTCTTTTAAATTATCGGCTATCTGCGTTTTCTTTGTCCTACTTACTTTCCGCGTCCAGTTCCCAAAATTTCAAATTGTGGTGTTGAGTTCCAATCTAGGAATGACTGGCTCGAGTCGTTCAAAATAAAATGAAGTCCAGTTTTAACACCTTTATTATTCTTCGTCCGTTCATTTTCTGTTTGTCTATTGTTTCTACGATAACTTCGTGAATTTTTTGCTCCTATAGGTAGTCATTTAATATTATTGAGGTCCACAGTTCACAGACTTTCAGTAGTTATTTACGGAATTAGTTGTTGTTACAAAATACTGTTGTGTAGTGTTTATTGTAAGCATAGATGTACATTCCAGTCAACCGGTAGGCTCCTTCCTTGTAACCCATCATATTGGTCTGCGCACTTTGTTTGGTCTTTGTGCACTATAAACTTTATTGGCGTGGCTATCCGACCCCCAGAGTGTTCACCGCTCCTAGTTAGAAAATTCAATATTTTATTCAAAGATATGACTTTTTGTACTTCGGAACACCTTTGTATCAAATTTTCGCTTTCTCGCTCATCCCGAAGTGGTACTTCCCAATTCCGATTTTTTGTTGGTGAAAACCGTCTATATAGCGGGGAGAAACCGGAAATTTTCAAATTTTATATTTTTTATGGGGTCCTTTTATAATATTTGGGGGGTGGGATCTATTTTAGTTATCTCTTTTAGTTGGCTCAGAAAAAAAATTGCAAAAAGACCCGCTAAATAGCCTCATTTTTGGCGGTGACGTGCTCCCACTTGAAATTTATTTTTTTTCCTTTCTTATTACGCACCTACATACTAAAAGGACCTTTGTGCCAAATTTTAAGTCTCTACGTTTAGCCATCATGGAGCTACGTTGATTATCAGTCAGTCAGTACGTCAGCTAGTATACCAACTGGGCTTTGCGTTTTATAAGTTAGTATAGATTGTGGCTTCGAGGAATACAGGTACAATATGCACTATTTAGATAGATCTTGTGCCGCGCGGTTCGTCGTACCGCGCTTTAGTCTGAACACAGTATTAGAGCTCTATTTTTATGTGGTCAAATACTTAAATTAATGACGCAAAAATCCTGCCTCTGCTGGGGATCGAACCCACTCTTATTAGGCGAGCGCTTAACCACTGAGCTAATACCGAGGCATTTATTTTCTAATATCTTTTATAGGGTACACGTTCGAGACAAGTACCTTTCTGATACTTTGCTACCAGATAATGATTGACTACTGTAATTATTATAGAATAATCTCACCTTATGTAAAGATAACGTAAATCATATTAGGTAGTTACCTTCCCATACAAGAAGTATCCTAAGAGAAGTGAACAATAATCCGAATGTGGCATCAATCAGGCTGTCAGTAATTAATTATTAAAAAGAAGATAATATAATGTAGCCATGTAGCATGAATCATCAAAAATATAATATCTAATCCACCAGGTGACGTAGGCACAAATAAACCTCATGATAAATGATATGTCAGGCCACGCAATAGAGAACAACAAAAGCAAGTTCATACATTACGGGAATATAAGAAAACACCAGGGTCATTTTTCATAACAGCTTGTGCGAGGGGTTCATTTTTATTTCTTTCTTTTTCTTCTTCATCTTCCAAAAGAAAAAAAAAATCTCGGATGATTTTTATTCACACGACTTCTCCTTATAATCTGTACACGCCAAATAGAGCAAATAAATAGCACTTATATAAAAATCTTCAACTCAGTNGGGGGTTTTACCCTCTATTCGCTGGAAACTTGCAAACCAGCTACCTACATTGACCTCAACCAGCCGGGGTTGGGCCGGAAAAATAGCCAGCATCACGAGTGCTCGAACTCACGTGGACACCTACAATATACAAACCCGCTGGACGATGCTTAACTTCAGTGATCCAACGGGAACTGGTGTATTCAACGTGCCATAGACGCTGGCTGAAAATGTTTTAAAAATTATACTTTCGAAGGCTTTGAAAATGAGTTGGTCAAGATCAGAAGAGTACAACTTACGTACTGAATTTGGTTACTTCTTTATACTAATTAAGGAAAGTAAACTCAAGGAAAGTAAACTCAAGGAAACTGAATAAGAGGAAAAATTGAGAAATAGTCAAAGTTTAACGATTTGGGAACTAGAAAGATACGAGTGAAGTGGATAAATTTTATTCCCTATTTTAAGTTTAAGATATTGATTTTTTTATGTCGAACGCGTAATCTCTTCAGAACTAATCATGATTCCATAATGAAAATAGCCATATGCCATATATGTAATTGAGATATTACAAAAGATTGATATCCTCACGGGCGAAGTGTATGCTGACCTGACCTGATCATGTAAAATAATAAAGAAAGCTACTCTGGATTATAACATGGACCATGGCAATAATGAACCTCAAGGATTAGATGTTTGATGAAAATTTAAACTTTAGCAGCAAGAAACAATTTATTTTGAACGTTAGTGAACTCCACTTTTGACCCCAGTACACATCCTGAAATACACTTTTTGTATGTGTGTAGGTATATGTATATGTTTGTTTGGCACGCGATGCAAGCCACAATTTTCATCCGATTTTGACAAAATTTGGTATACACGTTTAGGACATGAAGGAAATTTGCTGTATAGTTTTTGGGGACCCACGGGGCCTAATATTGTGTTTTTTGATAATGAAAGCGGTTTATTGTAGAAACGTAAAATTTTGAAATGTTATGGCTGATGTTAGGGGATTTTCGATTTATGAAATATTTGGAGGCCCTAGCTTCCCACCGAGGGGGGGCAATATGTTTTTTTTTTTTTTTTTTTTTTTNATTTTTTTTTTTTTTTTTTTTTTTTTTTTTTTTAAATGATAAACAAATTTGATATGTTATGGATTTATGAAAAAATTTGTTATTTGAAAATGATTTTTTTAAATTTGATTAATATATTTTTTCTATAAATGACTACAACACTAACGAGAACACCTGATCATCTTGATCCTCTAGTTATAGCGGTATTCTTATACTCGTACATACAACTAACATCGGAAACGATGTTGCCATTATTTATTGATTGATTGATATGTATAGAGAGACGGAAAATATTAGTATTTTATCGTCAGAATTCTTACAATATGTATCTGTATTTTTGTACTTGGATGTCTGAGCCATACATAATTTGTTTCCAAATTTTAAAAACCAGAAATTTCAGTCCCAGACATACTCCTATATTTGCCATATTTATTTTTCCTTTTTCATGCCTATTGCTTTCAGATTTTCGTTTCTTGTTCAGCTGTTTGGTTGGTTGGTTACATTCACCCTCTGCAAGTTTGCTGATAATTTATTGTTATATTTCCTGCCACTTTATCAACGAGATTTATATTTATTACCATTTTTATTATATTTTATTATTTTATACTTCTTGTTTACATTATATTATTTAGTAACGCATATAAACTTATGTTTTATTAGTTTTCATTTGGTTTATCAATAGTACCGCGTTTCCTTTTCTTTAACACGATTCTACTTTTTTTTTTTTTTTTTTTTTTTTTTTTTTTTTTATTACAACCGCAGGACATGGAAAACATTAATAATCCTATATACTTTTTTAGTTTATGTTATGAGAACAGTCATTTCTTTTATATTTTAATTAAATTATAAAACTTATCTCATTCTTTGAATCTAACAATCTAATTAACAAGTTTAATTTTTGAAATTTGATATAGTATCATTGCAATATTTTTATTGTAATGAGCGAATAAAAGAACAAAGAGATAGGTACACGTAGAATATGTAGATAACTACACTTGTGTTGCTAAACCACCAAGGATGCGCGGTAACGAATCTTGCTCTTTAAAAGGAATTCATAGGAACATGAAAACAAATACTAGCTCCTGAATTGCACTCTTTGGGCAATATCAAAGGCATTCGTGGTCCTGAAAGAGGAATAATCTTTGCTCAAGGATATATTTTTTGACATATTTAAAATAAGAAGGGAAAATAAAAGCGAGCATTTTAATAATAAATAATATGTGCCGGTGAGGACACAATAAAACTTAAGGAAATATTAATAAATTTTTTTTAAAAAAGACGATTACAATAATTGTTCAGACCAGGGACGTAGCCAGAAAATCTGGACCGGGGCAAAATTTACCGTCCCCTCTATCATTCTTATTCTAAAATCACCGTATGGGCAGTAATAATAGTGAAAATAGACAATTCACCTAGTTGAAATGAAAAGGCGTGTACCCTTCTTCTTGACAACACATACTTCGATTTCGAGATGTCATTGTTTACGAAATATGCCAATATTTATGATTGCTGTACATGCTGAAAGGTCGCACTATATTGTAAAATCACTTTCCTTCAATAGCCATTGTCCCTTATTAGCCCACTATCACTAAATTTCTGATTTTGTATGTTTGAATTTTTTTTCAAAACTTTTAAGTTGATTTATTTATTATTCAGAAAAAAACTTGAAAATTTTCATTATGATAATTTTCTTACCGGGCCTCTTAGGAAATGCCGGGCCTAAGGGAATTCCCACCATTCTCCCCTTCTCGTCGGGCCTGGTTCTTCGAAAAATAAAAAAAATGCGTTCAAAATAGCTAAGCATAGAAGTCAAAATAGAAAAAGGCTGAAGAAACAAACAAAATCAGATGAATAGACATCGTTAATTAATTACAAAAAAAAAAAAAGATTCGAAATTATAGCAGACAAATTTATTCCACAGAATATTGAGGTATAGATTTCGCGGCCAAAGTAAATTTATCTAAACATTAGGATTTTCTGATTCCGTTTTTCACCATCAGTATACTCACATTCGTTGATATATCAATAGAAGTGTAGTGATAGACAACTATTGTAAAATACTACCATCGCGGCGTCAAGCATAACACGATTCAATATTAATCATCGCTATCATGCCGAGAACAGACAGTCTACATAACAATGGTGTTTATGAGTTTGGAGCCAAAACTAATTATCATTCAACACCTATCAATCTGATAACTGTTTGGTCCCAAATTTTTATTTTATTGTCAGGTTCTATTGTTCATTGTCGGACCACAAGGTAAACAGACCGAATGTCTGTTTCGAATGTAATAATGTTTATTTATTTTATTAGAAGTGTCCAATTGAAAAATTGAAGAATAGAGAGAGAGGCAATTAAATTGAAACATGAATGTTACCAACATACCAACTGCTGATAGAACCATTTATTTAATTACTAGCAGAAGCCGGCTTTCTTGCAAAGCACCTTGGAAGCATTTTATCAGGATATAAATTATATGTCATTCTAGCCAGCGACTATGGCACGTTAAATACACCAGTTTCCGTTAGATCACTGAAGTTAAGCAACGTACAGCGATGTTGTTCCATGTGGGTGTCCGCGTGGGTTCACACCCTCATGATGCCGTCTATTTTCCGGCCCAAATCAGACTGAGTGAGTTCAATGTGTTACCTGGTTTGCAAGTTTCCAGCGAATGGAGGGTGAAACCCCCGTCTTTAATGACCAATAGATGTTAAAGAGACGTTAAGCCAAAATAAAAATAAGAAATCATAAACTATAATCTCTGTGCAACCTAATACATATCAGGTTCTACCGAACAAAGGAATGTCCAATGATAAGGGGCAGAAATGTATTTTTGTGTTGATATCTTTTTTTGGGTAACAGCCATTTCGGTTTATTTTCCCACAGAGTAAAGTTATAGGCATAAAGATATTCACTTCCTTTACTACTAAAACAGTTTACAATATTTAACACTCAACATAAAACACATAGATAATAAATAATTGGTGTTTTAAAGAATAAGAATAATTTGAAGCAGGGTTTTCAGTTTGACGTAGGTATTTAAATCATAGGAATTTTTTGTTATAATTCTTGTTATCTTTACCTATAAAAGTGAAAATCTATCCAGTCGTGCGCCCATCAAGCTTCAACTACTTGATGAAAAGTCGTGAAATTTTGTACAATGATTCTACACGTTCCTGAGAGTGTTTCATTTTAATAATGAAATATTTAAACTTAACCGTGGCGAAGCACGGGGTAGATCTGCTGGTTGTAAATATTTTTTGCAGATGTGTGGTTTTCATTGTGCATATATCTTCCACTAAACGATATGCCTCGGTCAAAACCATACTATCAATCTTCATAAATTTATTTTAATCTGGCTGGGTATTAATTTAATTGTTACATTTACTCTAAATTCCACTAAAGTGGAATCAAGACTTCACCTTTACTAAAGGAACTCGCAAATAAGTAAGTATATAAATATGCAAATTTCCAGAATATTATTTCTCCTTTATGAAAGTTAGTAACTCATATGCAGATTAAAATAATTCACGCCTCTTCCCTATTCCTTAGATAGGTTGTACATTTATCATCTTAATTGCTGATTAGCCAAATGTTTGTACAAATGATTAATGTGCTGATTTTTTTTTTTAGATTCACAGTTGATTTGATATCTTTAATATAGCTTCTCACACATTCTTCCCTTTCTTTGATTCTGATTTGCAAAGTTGTCTAATCCAATGCTTTCACCTTCACTTAAAATTTATACTTTCAAAAATCACGAAGTGTCAATAGTTTTTTTTTTTCAAACTAGACATTATGTTTATTTTTTAAAAAAAGAAACAACTGGAAAATAATGTTGCTCCGTAAATCATAAAGTGAAACCAAACCTCTTGTATATCTTCTAAAAGTTTAACATTAAAATGAATAATGATTTATTTCCTATAGAATTAAGAATATTATTTTCAGGCAATATTTTAAACTTGAGTTTAAAAAAAAAAATTGGTTAACTTGGTGTGTGTTATGTAAAAATAACATTGCAATGGGTGTGATTAATATGGACACAATGATGAATGAATGGTTTCGTTTAGTAGATATACTCGTACACGTTAACATTGTAATTATAATTTTAACCAAGCAAGTACCTAAAGTAGTTGTTAGTTCACAACAAGTCGACTAATTGGTCGTTTCATTCATTAATGAAAGTGTGAAATAAATTACTCTCTGTATTCTTTTAGGAATCGCTTGATGTTTAATACAACCTCATGTGCTACGAGTGGCATGAAAGTGAATTTTTTTTACAGCGTGTTTCTTTTTTATCTGCTATTGGAATTACAAATAATGCATTTTGGTATAGAAATAGTCACAAACGTTGAACCTTTTCAAGTACTGTGATGATATCGATAAAATCGAATGTTTTTTCCTCATAAGTTTTCATCATATATCATTTCATTCTGTTATGATGAAACATTGGTGTGTACTGTGTTAGTTGTGTCCTCACACAGGGCACAACAAAAATAAATACAGTAAGGTAGACTTTTCTTTGTGTTATTTTGTTACAATTTTAGTGGGCATCATAGCATTACAAGGTATTCTCAACAATTACTCCAATATCATTCTAAGCTACACTTTAACAATTTCCTTATAATGCTACCACTAGTCGCTATTATCATAGCTACTCAATTGTCCTCAGGAGGGTGACTCACCCGAATCACAATCAGGCTAAGTACCTAGAAAATTAAAAAAAAAACTATATCAAATATTCGAACCCGGAACCTCCTTGGTGCAAACCGAGTGTGATGCGCACTCTGCCACGGAGACGCCTAAGAAACGACAATATTAATACAGTTATTATGACCTCCTCAGCCTAATAATGCAAACATGTGATTTAGCCAGCGTCCATGATACACTGAATACACCAGTTCCCGTTAGATTACTGAAGTTATGCAACGCCCAGCGAGGTTGTAACATACGCGTGTCCACGTGGCTTCACGCCCTCGCGATGCTGGCTATATTTCTGGCCTAACCTAGACTGGATGAGGTCAATGTGGTTAGCTGGTTTGCAGGTTTCCAGGAAATGGCTGATAAAATTCCCATCACAAATGACCAATAGATCTTAAAGAGGCGTTAGCCAAAAAAAAAAAAAAAAAAAAAAAAAAAAAAAAAAACACGTGATTGTTCAAAAAAGAGAAAAAATCAGGAATGCACATTTGCGACTGAAAAACTATAATTTAATTTGGCTTATATCCTCTCTTTAACATCTATTGGTCATTCGAGTTGGGGGTTTTAACCTCCATTCACTGGAACTTGCAAACCAGCTACCCATATTGACCTCACCTACCCTGGGTTGGGATTGAAAAATACCCAGCATCACGAGGGCGCGAATCCACGTGGACATCCACATGGTACAAACTGTAAATATTAAATTCATTGCAAAATTGGCTGAAAATAAAGAAAATTCAATAGTCATGGTTTTCAAGTTATCGCAGAAACCAATATTTTTAATTTTAAAATTCAAGCACATTTAACATTTTAGTTGACTCTTTCTATTTACATCTGTCATGGAGGAATTGGGTTGTGACGGCGAGGACTGTATGGCCCTCTGTGGGCTGCTGTATTGTTGCAATACGCTTATGGGTTGTATGAATACTTGTATGATGTGTTCATCATTTTTTGGAAGAGGTCGAGCGAGTGACTATGTTGGTGAGGGGGGCGCCCAAGTTCTTGGTCTTTGTTTCCTGTGTTGCGTTTGTATGTGTTATATGCTCTTTTTTCTGGTTATTGTTGCATACATTATTGCTAAGGCGAATCGACCAAGAAGGCCCTACCCACCACCACCCCGCCCTCATCCAAATAAGACCAGAATAGGATATCGAGAATTTAATGATACGGAAAATATGAACTGGATAAAGTTCGTACAAGTAAATGTGGACAATATTACAAATTCAAGAAATAATGAAAGCAGTGATCCGATAGGAAATTTTACAGCAACTGATCTAACAACCCCTCAAATATTGGTTCAGTTACTGGCAACTCCAATTAGTACTCCTGCAAATTTATCACTCACATAGGAAGTGCGGAAATACAGGTATGCTCTATTAAATATAATCACTTTTAGATGAAACCGACTACAGGCAATTTAATAATAGCATCACCGTATGGTGATTCTCTCTTTAACAAAATCAATTTACACCTTGTGTTGTTCAAACGTAAATATAGTAAAAATCGTAGGTTTCAGACAGATACTATTATTTTTTTTTAGAGCGATTTACAAACCTAAAATGTGGTTTAATATAATTTAAAAAGTCTTTTTAAACGTTTTAGGGGTGGGAGATTAATTGATTCACTTTAATTTTAATTTATTTTGAAAAAAACCTTTTTCTTCAGTATTTATTGAACTATTTAAATATATTGAACTGAAGCAGACATAGTTGTACCAACATGAAAAAAAAAAGTCCAGTGCTATTTTGTTTATTTTATCAATATAAGCGATAAGATGAACGTCCCCCCCTCCCCAACTAGAGAGGTTAGGAAACATTTTGATCGCCCATGCCTCGAATAAACTTTTTCTTCTCATAAATTCGCTCCCTAAAAACTCTTGCCCCATTCGGAAAAAAATTAAATTAAATCAAATCTCAATGATTTTTTTTTCTTCATGTTACCTAACCTCTGTGAAATAAACAAAAATAAAACAAATTCTCTTCATATTTAAAAAAAATCCGAATAAACATTTGATTTCTCCAAAGTTTCGTCGATTTTCAAGCAATAAAATTGTGAATTAAACATTTAAAAGTGAGTTTTCTCG
>CM022874.1:46825438-46844164 GCA_012654025.1 Pachypsylla venusta
TTTTTAAATAAAAGTAAACAACAACAAAAATTTTCATATTTAAAAAAAATACGAAAGAATATTTGATTTCTCCAAAGTTTCGTCGATTTTCAAGCAATAAAATTGTGAATTAAACATTTAAAAGTGAGTTTTTTCGTATTTCCCACCATTTAATCGTGAAAATTAACCTTCTACTTTCATTTAATTATATTTTAAAGTATGTAGTTGCTGAAAAAAAAAATTAATAGTATCTGTCTGCTCCCAAATCCTACTCTCTATGTCCTGGCGAAAATAAGTTTTTAAATATTTTTTTTAGTTTTAAAAAATAGTATTAAGAAAATGGGGGATGGAGAACAACATCAAAATTTTTTCGTCACTTGCTAGTAGATATATAATTATTACTCATGCATTGTAATATCCAATACTACGACTCTTCTTACTTTTAGTTTGCTCCCAGATGGATATTTTCGGTGTATCTTCAATTTACCGATTAAAATTATGAGACATTCGCTGAAATTCGGCTTCCACTAATTACTAATTTGAAACAAATTACCTTTTTCTTTTCACACCTGACTAACCAAGTCCATCAACCTTGATAGTATTGTTTCTTTCCCTAGAAATGATTTCATTAATTCTTGGGAATTTTTCATTTACAATAATTGAGATATCTAATTTAGTTCTCAAGTCAATATTGTTTCTTTTGATTTACAAGGGTCATTGTGTTCTACTTGTTCAATAGGTCATTTGTAGTACGAATTGTTTAAGTAACCTTTACCTTAATTTCTCCTACACACATTAATAGTGACATTATAATTGTTTGAGGTTGATCTGTTCGGAGAAACCTTCATGAACTATGTCACCTTTTGCTTTAATACATTTAAAATTAAATAGAAAAACAAAGACAGTCCTCATTATTGTGAAAAACCAAAGAATTATTTTTATCCATTGTATAGAATTTTCTAAATGTACTTGCTGTCAGTATTTGAATTATTCCAATTTTTTATATTTTTAAACTTCCAAACAAGAAACAGAAAAAGACAAAAGATTTTAAATTGTCTGAATGTCATGTCATCTCTTTCTTTTTGTGACAGTTTTATGCTTTGTTTAATGTAAACAAATATATTTTTAATTATTCTTACATTTGTCAGGCTTTTTGTGTTGGTTTTCTTTTTGTTATATGCTTATCTAGAAAACCTTTGTTATTACTTTGATTTCTTTTCTTTCTTACCTACCTCAAAGCTAAAACGGTATTATTTGTTATTATTATTTCATTGTCAAGTTTTTTCTTCCTGATGTTTCCAGAGGACATTGATGATTTCTATGTCTGAGAATTTCCTTTCAATGATATAATATCTATTTATAATATTGATATTTGAACTATTTTTAAACCCCACTAGAGCAAGTTTCCCTTTGTCTCGTTTTATCTTAATTAGTCCAATTTCCACAGATATTTCATATTTCACAGGCCGCAAAAATCCTTACATCCATACTCCAGCCTATTACACCTAGTTTTGTTTTGGGCGATGTTGTTCCTGCTCGCACTTCTTTCAGTACGATTTTTTTTATGAATTCACACACTTTATCTAGGTACCCATTTTTTTCTTGGTCTCTCAAATGGTCTTATTACCTTGTTCTGAATATTCAGAGAATTATTTATGTTTGAGTCATTCTGGACCCTTGCAACATATTATGCTATTACTTTTGAAGGAATTATCAATGTTGATATTTATTTTTGAGATGTCTGTTTTACTTCTCATAGAAAATCATTTCTCATATCCGACTAGGCATCTACCCAGAATAGGAATAATACCAATATCAGCCAGTGTTTTTTTTTCTTTCATTCTTAACGTCTCTTTAACATCTATTGGTCATTAAAGACAGGTGTTTCACCCTCCATTCGCCAGCCAGCTATCCACATTGACCTCACCCAGCCTGGGTTGGGACGGAAAAATGGCCAACATCACGAGGGCGCGAACTCACGTGGACACCCACATGGAACAACCTCGCTGGGCGTTGCTTAACTTCAGTGATCTATTGGGACCTGTTGTATTCAACGTGTCTTAGACGCTGACGACCCAGTGTTCATACACAGTTTTGTGTTGGTGTACGCGCACAGATGGTGAGGAAATAGGCTTGGCACAAGCTGGAACCCCTCTTCACCGATTAGATGACAGAGAGAGATATATAAAACTATCCGCACTAAACCACCTTCCTCCGTTTAGAACAAAATTTTTCAACTCGCCCGGCTTGAGATGTTTGGATGTTGATATCCTACACAACGTGTGAATCGATTTTTGTTGATTTACACTCAAATTACAACTAGCTTATGAAATTGATATATGTATGATAAAGTTTTCGCAAGCATATGTACGTTCATCTGTCATAAATTTACATCCTGAAAGGTTTGTCCAATATTTACCTACTAGCATTCTAAACTTTTTTGGTTTCTCTCTTGGATACATTTCGTTTTTAGGTATCAATGTTATTTCTTATTGCTTTTGACCTTTCCTAATTTTTCATTTGACTCCTTTTTTTCCTAGAAAAGAAATATGTAGTTGGTTCTTTTTTACTCTATTTTTCATTAGTGAATTCCCACTGGGTTCATTATTAGTCTATGTTAACTGACGTGTGCCTTAGCAAACATATTATTCTTAGCATGGACAATATGCCTTCATTCAATGTTGGAGGTCCTTATGGTTTTACTCTAAGTTGACTGATTTGTTCTATTATATTCTATACAAAGTCAAACATCTATTGATTCAATCGAGCATGAAACATGTCAAGTTTCTATTGAATACGTTTCTAAATTATGACCATTGTGTTGTGAATTCTTATACTTGTAGTGTGTTCTTTTGTGTCTGAATTATTGATAACACATTGCCTTAAACCAAGTCAATAAATTTATTTAAATGATTATTATTGTTATTGCCCATATTAATGTAATGTGGATTAAATTTAAGAGGGATATTAATTATTGCAGTAGCAAATAGTTCATATTTAATGTGATCAATAGTTTACCGTTGGAAAGTCATTTTATCTTTAAAGGCATGCAATCGTGACTAATATGTCTCTTAAATTATCTTCTGTCCCATATGCTGTATGGAGTATAGAGTAAGACGACGGTTTTTTTCTTTTTATATTTGATAAACTTCGGTAGTAAATTTTGTAAACTTGATCCAACGTGTTCTCAGGCCCGATGAGAGGGGTGAAGGAAATGGGGGAAATACCCCCATGCCCGGGATTTCCTGAGAGACCGGTGAGAAAATTATCATAATGAAACTTTTCAAGTTTTTTTCTGAATAATAAATAATTCAACATAAAAGTGTTTAAAAAAATTCAAACACACAAAATGAGAAGTTTAGCGATAGTGGGCTAATATGGGACAATGGCTATTGCAGGAAACTGATTTTAAAATATAGTGCGACTTTTCAGCTTGTACAGCAATCATACATATTGGTATATTTCGTAAACATTAACATCCGATAATTGAATTACTTGTTGCCAAGAAGAACTTTTACTATTATTACTGCCCATACGGTAATTTTAGAATAAGAATGATAGAGGGGACCCTAAATTTCCCCCCCCCCCCTGTTCTGCGTGTTCCTAACATAAACTGACATTCTATAAGCTGTTCCTTTATTGATTGCAGTATTATATCTAAATATCATCAGAAAATCAATTGATCTCGGAAATAAATCTACTTATATACATTATATAACAATGATAAGCGGGATGTGTGGCGTTACCCGGATGAATAAAATAAATAATAAAAGAATCAGAAATACAGTAACTTCAGAGGAAAGATGAACTTCAGAAAGATGACTTCAGTATTTTGGGCGATGATCAGGTGTAGATAATCTCAGCACAAGTCCTGTGAGAAATATTGTGGAAAGAAAGTAAGATCCATGGAAGTACCTGATATATAAAATATGTGAAGAAAGAAAAAGCGATGTATCGATAACATCCGAAGGGATCTGAAAAACAAGATAGATCAGAATGGCGACTCCACTTGTTGAAATGAAGATGAATCTAACAATCGATCTAGGAAATAAATCTAAACATGATATGAAAATGTATTGATCTAAGGATAGGATTTTCGACTCACTTAGGTGAGTCGACATGACTCGACTGACTCACAAATATCATTCGACTCAGTGACAATTTTCAAAAATGCCTTATTTGGTCAGAAAGACATAATAAAACCAATTGACAAAAGACATCACAATCAATTGTCACCAGAATACAAGAAAAATTTCAGTAAACAACACAAATTCGGAAAAATATTTCTCCCTTTATTATCTTTATCAGTCAACAAAAAAAGCTACTACGAGTAGTCGACTCTTTGAAGAGTCGACTCATTTCAAAAAGATGTTTCGACTCGTTAGCTAGTGAGTTCGTGAGTCGACTCGTGGATGACTATTTGACTATAGCCCATCCCTACTCGATTCCATTGATCTTTAAAAAAATCTATATTGATTGACCGTGGAATTAAAACTTAACGTACCTAATTTCTGAAAAATAATTTCGATATATTATTCAATTTCATTATTCAACTTAAATTTGCCATTAATCTTATCAATGACATCCAGGATTCACTTAAACAAACCAGATGATAGATGAAATAAAATATGGCCCAACAAATAAAACACAAAAAATTAATTCTGAAAGAAGAAGAAAAAAAAAAGATTTCAGCTATTTTTTAGAGGCACAATAAATTACGTCGGAAATAAACAGTGCTGGAGAAGTTGTTAATTTGTATGTTTATGGAGCATCGCACCATGTTGTTAATAATTTATTAGACGCCGGATGAGAATGATAAATTATGACTTTTTAACATACCCCCCATCGAGGATATGTATATAAAGTATATCTCTACTAAAACGAAAATTATTCTTTCCTAAGTAATAAAATATAAGATTTTCGGACCTTTTTTTCACTCTTATGTTAAACAGATATCTCCTCTATTCTGATTGACTTCTATTATATGCTTCAATTTATCACTTCTATGTGCTTCCTCTCAATGATATTCGGTATTGACAATTTGTTTGCAAAAATTATAAATGGCCACTTCATTTAATGTTGCCTAAAAATTCAATTTTTTTTTTGGCTTAACGTCTCTTTAACATCTATTGGTCATTCAACACGGAGGTTTCACCCTTCATTCGCTGGAAACTTGCAAACCAGCTACCCACGTTGACTTCACACAGCCTGGTTGGCCCGGAAAAAATATCAAGCATAACGAGGGCGCAAAGCTACTTGGACACCCACTGGCTACAACTTCGATGGACGTTCCTTAACTTTAATGATCTAACGGGACATGTATTGAACGTGCCATAGACGTTATTTAATCCTTAAAATTCCGGCATCGCAATTTATTTCCGTTGAAACTTTATAAATCTACTATTTTATAGATCGTATCGGTACGGCCAATTTGGCATTTATACAATGGGTTTATCATTTTAATTTATATCAAGTAAGGAAAGCTTTCTACCTTCGAACATCAACTCGACCGTAAACGGGTCCTAATACATACCAAATATCATTATGATCAATAAATGTTAAGCATAATAAACTGACGGTGTATGAGGTGCGAGAGATATCATTTTTTGGGATCTGCGTACCTCGAAATTAAATGTCAAAACTAGAAAGGACATATTTATTTTGACTCCACTGAGGTTTTACTGAAAATGAATCAAAATCAATATAAGAAGGGTCAGATAGAGGATTTTCCTTCGAAAAAAGAAGCACTCGGTAACAGAATCAATACACTGTGCCTACGATATTTTACCAATTTTCTAATTGGCGTCAAACATCAAATATAAATAGGTGTTCAATTTATTTGAGTTATTGTGTTACAGCATTTATTGAGCATCACAGGAATTCGAGGGAGTTCACACTACATTATCATCACTGTGGTACGTGCAATTTATCTTAAATTCCACCACGCGCTACTGACACCAATTTGAGATCAAACCATTTTTCCAAACGCTCGTGCAAAGAGTAAGCATTGTGATATCGGCCAATGGCAGTTGTTGAGAAACTGCTTTTCATTGATTCATTATCTGACATTTTTTTAAGTCAATAAAGTAGCCGATTTATAATCAATTTATCCGCCTCATAAATTATTAAATTTTCAAAAAGCATTATAAAATGGAATGAAATTCATTCTATCCCACTTCCTTGATAAATATCTTGGGTTGAGGTATTACCTTATTAATCACAATACCTGGAATACAAATATTTAACAGATTATTTTGGTTTTGATTTTTTTCATTGGGTTTAGATTAAGTATTTCAACAAAATTTAAAATTCTTTAAATCTTCAATTTTTATAAGAAAGGATACTTTGCACCTTTCCTTAATTTTAATCTGGAATCAGATTTTCCTTCCGTGCCAATATTTTCTGTTTGCTGTCTCATCACTTTTGCATTCTTTGCTCAGGACTTTCTCCTTCTATACTTTGGTTTAGCAGAAGGCTCCTACACTTTTATCTACCTCCGAAACACTCCGAAAGGAAAGAGATAACCCGTACGTTAAACACTAGGCGAGTTTATCGTTGTCCAATAAATAAAGTAAATCAATAGCGACATCACCCTTTACGATTGTAGAATAAATAAAGTCAATCTAGCCAACGATCATGCCACGTTGAATACACCAGTTCCCGTCAGATCACTGAAGTTAAGCAACGTCGGCCGTGGTCAGTACTTGGATGGGTGACCGCTTGGGAACACCACGTATCGTTGGCTCATTTTTCCGGCCCAACCCAGGCTGAGGGAGGTCCATGTGGGTAGCTGGTTTGCAAGTTTCCAGGAATGGAGGGTAAAACCCCCGTCTTGAATGACCAATAGATGTTAAAGAGACGTTAAGCCAAATTAAAAAAAAAAAAGTCAATCAATAGTGACATCATCCTTTAAGATTGTAGAATAAATAAAGTCAATCAATAGTGACATCACCCTTTACGATTGTAGAATAAATAAAGTCCTCCCCCCTTACGTGACCGCCCCCCTTACGATTGTAGAATAAGTAAAGTCAATAAATAGTGGCATCATCCTTTACGATTGTAGAATACATAAAGTCAGTCAATAGTGGCATCATCCTTTACGATTGTAGAATACATAAAGTCAGTCAATAGTGGCATCATCCTTTAAGATTGTAGAATAAATAAAGTCAATCAATAGTGACATCATTCTTTACGATTGAAGAATAAATAAAGTCAATCAATATAGTGGGATCATCCTTTACGATTGTAGAATACATAAAGTCAGTCAATAGTGGCATCATCCTTTAAGATTGTAGAATAAATAAAGTCAATCAATAGTGACATCACACTTTACGATTGTAGAATATATAAAGTCAATCAATAGTGACATCATTTTTAGTGACATCCTTTTTTACGATTGAAGAATAAATAAAGTCAATCAATATAGTGGGATCATCCTTTACGATTGTAGAATACATAAAGTCAGTCAATAGTGGCATCATCCTTTAAGATTGTAGAATAAATAAAGTCAATCAATAGTGACATCACACTTTACGATTGTAGAATATATAAAGTCAATTAATAGTGACATCATTCTTTACGATTGAAGAATAAATAAAGTCAATCAATAGTGACATCACCCTTTGCGATTGTAGAATATATAAAGTCAATCAATAGTGACATCATTCTTTACGATTGAAAAATAAATAAAGTCAATCAATATAGTGGGATCATCCTTTACGATTGTAGAATAAATAAAGTCAATCAATAGTGGGATCATCCTTTACGCTTTACGATTGTAGAATAAATAAAGTCAATCAATAGTGGCATCATTCTTCACGATTTTAGAATAAATAAAGTCAATCAATAGTGGCATCATCCTTTAGGATTGTAGAATAAATAAAGTCAATAAATAGTGGCATTATCCTATATATCAATCGCCGATATTTTTTAAATTTAAGACCAAAATTTTTAGGACCTTTAAAAAACACTACCGTTATTTATGACGAGGATTCACTTACTTCGTAGACATTGAAAATTTCTACGAAGAACACGAAACTCAAGTCGGAAATGAAAAGTAAGTGAATCCTCGTCATAAATAACGGTAGTGTTTTTTAAAGTACCAAAATACTCTTTTACAGTAATGGTAACACTCTTACACATTTTCCAGCTTATTCTAGTGATCTTCGCCACAAATGACATTCTTATCAATTTTCTTTCACGTAATCGTGGTAGAAAATCGTTTACTGAAATTTGTTTTTCCAAAAGAGAATATTATCTTAATATATAAATCAGAAATTTGTGTGTACCTATGGGGTTGTCTGTTACAATACCACAGCCCAAACGGTAGCAGATAGCGAAAAATTGATGGGAATGGACCCCCCCCAAAATCATGGTCTACGATCCCTATGTCAAACCGTTTTCGAGTTACGGTCAAATTTCTAATTTCTTCTCCAAAATCGGACAGTCACGGTCCGATATCTTAAATTTTGTCGCGACAACATATCCACTCAAAGCGAGAAAGTTTTAGGTGGCCATGTAGTCCTTATTTTAGGACATTTTCTGCCTAGGTGTGGCCAGCCATTCCAGAGTTACGAGTTCGAAACCGGGAAAGGGTAAAATAAAATTTAGAAAATACTAAAATGTAAGCATGGAAGTGCCTCTAAGGCGCCTGGTGAAACGTTTAAATCTTGATTTTTAAAGGTTGATATACAGGGTGGACACAAACCAATACTCCCCCCCCTCCAATTTTCATTGTCCTTGAAAAACAAAGATAGCAACATAAGAAAAAAAAGCGAAGCACGGGCGTTTAGCTAGTTTTAGAATAACTATTGTTTCTTCCTGTTTACCTACATTTCGTTTTAATGTTCTGGACAGAATGGTATACGAGTATTTAGTTAAGTGAGTTTGATATACCTAGGGGAGTGCTATTTGGTGAGACATGTAAAATTTATTTTCTATGAGGCAATAAATATTCCGTAGGTAGAAACTAATTTACATTTATTTCGAACATTTTTTTGTTTTTTGTTTGTTATACATTTTGTTTCAAGTCAAATTAAGCTTAATTAATTTAATTTTATTTATCATGCAACAAACTTTATGATCCCAGTTTCGTAACATTAATAAATTATTTAGTAACATTAATAAATTAGATTCACGCAGGTCAGTTTGAACATATATATTTTTTGTGATGTATTTATTTGACTCCCAGAAATAGTATTTTGGTCAGAACTGAAGTTTATAGGTAATGGAACTCGACGGACCATTTCAGAAAGATGATTTAGATATTATTAGTAGAATCGAATGCAAACAATAAATTAAGAGGGGATGATCATTGGAACTTTAGTGTAAGTCTATGATAGAGGCTTTCCCGTTAAGTCCCATTCTTCATAACTTCATCGTTGAGTTAAACTTACAAATATTGGTTTATTATTTTCAATAATAAACCTTTGGAATCGTCACGAAAAAAAAAAATACCCCCCTCAAAATTTGATATTATACCTTTCAAGGTACGTAGATTCCAAAAATCGAATAAAAAAATCTGTTTGTCTGCCGTACGCCGTGATGGGCACTTTTGCCATTTAGCATTGACCAATTTGGATGAAATTTGGTATATAGGCTCCATCTGGGATCCAATGGGTGCAATTGAATACACCCTTGGCTATTTTTGCCGCTTTTTAGCTGTTTTAAGTATTACTGTCTAAAAGGAGAATGGTACGAGCTAGCGATTTGAAATTTTGTATGTATGTCATATTTGGAGTTATCTCCGAAACTTTTGGGTTCTATCATATATACCGTTGGCGGTTTTTACCGCTTTAAACAGTTTTCATTAATCCTGTCTAAAAAGAGAATGGCTCTTACGCCAAAGACTTCAAATTTAGTGGGCTTGTCAAATTTAGGGTCTAATTACGCCCCACATTTTTTACATAATATTAATATATATGACAGTTTCCGAAGTAGTAAATTCTTCCAATCCAATTATGACTCACTTACTTCCTTAGTGACAATAGGTCATTCCTTCTTGAGATTATGAGATGTTACTTGAAGATGACATCCCCAGTGTCATAGTCCACCTGGGCTGATGGTGCAGAGTATTACAAAAAGCAACTCTGCAATATAACATGGTTTTTTACAGTTATTAACATGGTACCTCCAAGATTATATTATGTATAACGAAATGTTTGGCAGCAAACAACAACTTTTTTAGAGCTGCAGTCTCATACATCCGTTTACCATCGGAAACGATGATGGCACTATGTATTTACTGATAATAAATACTCCCTCTATTCTAGAGTATTTCCTTTGATTCTAGAGTTTGCACACATCTGACGTACTTGAAGATACCGGAGTTAACAATATCGGTTACAAATGTAGGATATGTGTGACTGATATATATGTTGATTATTTTTGGCTTAACGTCTCTTTAATATCTATTTCAGATGCATTCTCCGTGATGAAGCTCCTAAATTGACCGAAAATCAGATAGAAATAAACCAATCAAACTAGATTAACACGGTACATTATCTATTACTAGGTATATACTCGTCGTATATAAAAGTGAATGTCTGTTTGTTTGTTTGTTTGTTCGCTTATAACTTACGAACTACAGCACGGAATTGCACGATACTTTGCACACTTATTTGTTTTTACCCGGGGAAGGTTATAGGCACGGTATTGTCCGGCCATTTTAGTTACGGCCGATTTTACGGCCGATTTTCCAATTTCTTCCTCAAAATTTTCCGAATTTTGGCCAATATCTTAAGATTTGTCGCGACAACATATCAACTCAAAGCGAGAAAGTTTTAGGTAACATCTTTATCCTTCATTTAGGACATATTTTGCAAAATTGTGACTAGCCATTCGAGGGTTACAAGTTCGAATCTGGGATCGGGCACAATAAAATTTTGACAATACTCATTGTTTAGCCAAAACGGTAAGAGATATAGAAAAATTGATGGGAATGAACCCCCCCAAAACCATAGCCTGAGACCCCAAAAATTATCACAGTTCAAAAATATATACAACCATTTTCGAGTTACGGCCGATTTTCCCATTTTTGTATGGGAAATCATAGAATACTATAAGAAACGGTAATAGATATAGAACATTAGATAGGAATGGATCCCCCCCTCCCAAAGAAAAAAAAAACAAAGACTGGGAACCCAGAAATAATATCAGAGTTGAAAGACCTCCAACCGTTTTCGAGTTACGGCCGATTTTCCAATTTTTGTATGAAAATTCAAATTTTTGTTTGATTTAAATAAAATTATGTACAAAAGTGGTTAGTGCAATGCCGATATAATTTAATAGAATTGAACACCAAGTTTGTTGGGTAGAACGTGTTGGGAGTAGTATTGGCACGCATTTTTTTTTTTTTAAAAAAAAAAAAAAAAAATGCATGTTGAAGTCTGCGCAAGGTGAACCAGCCTAAACTCAGCAGTTAACAAACCTGTATGTAATATGTAATATATGTGTATACTCTGATCGCGTTTAAACGGTTGTACCTGGGTGATATGATTATTTATGTGGGAGTCAGATTTATTATCATTTTTTTTCTCTCATCTTCTCGAAACGAAGTTCGGGTACTAGTATATTATATTATCCATTTTCTTAAAAGTAGCAATTTGACTTTACTTCTAAAAATAAATGCCCAATGTTTGTGTTTTAGTCTTCAAATCTTTTGAGCTATGTTCGGTGGCAAAATTTACAATCCCATAAACTTACTGCATGACTCAAATGACTGTATATTTGTGTATTTCTTTCGTTAAAGACATTTAAAACAAACTCTATGAAACATAAATCTGAAACATTAATATTTGTGAGGATAATTGGACAAGAAAAATCATAAATTTTATTATAAAAGCGTTATGACATAATTTATTTCAACTTTTTATTGTTTAGTTTTATGTTTTACCAGTCAACATAGGCGGCAGTCGTAATAATGGCTCAGAATGGAACTAATTATGTGGGAGAGTTAGTTACTTGATGGCTTTACAACTTATCTCTGGATAGATCAAGGTTTTTTTGGTGAGCTAGACCGCACCAATTATTAACAGAATAATGTTGAAATAAGAAAAAATTAAAAAGCTTTTATTTCGTTATGAATCACCTTTAAGGTGTTTTTTTCCTTGAAGCGGATCTCTCCCTAACGAATGCAGCGGCCATGACCGAAAGGAAATAGCTTCATTTATTTGCCCTAGAGAGAAATGACGGAGTTACTCATTGTCATTTGCAGGTCTGACATATACCTCTTAGACAGATATTATTAATAGAATATTATATACGTACAACAACCGGTGGTTGTTGACACAGTGCAATACCTGAAAAAGATAGTATTTATTTCTGCAAAAATTAGAAATTAGAATGCCTGAAATAGTGCGATACATTTTATTCGAAATAAATTATTTCAAATACCTTTTGAGACGTCTGAAATGTCTGTATTCGAAATAAAGCTTTAAAGAGTTGAACAAGAAACTAATCGACGGATTTTATCTCCACTCTCCACACACCTAATTGTAAAGGTTTTTTGTTTGAAGGATTATTTTAAATATTTTAATTTTATTCTGACTGTTTCAAAACAGATATCATTACATATAAAATAGATAATTGTAAAGGGGTAAGTATCTTCAACACCAATCAGCAAAAACTGAACGTCGATTTTCATGAAATTCGCACCCCGTATTCTAGGATTAAAGATAGAAAAGATAAAAGATAGAAAAGGAAAATCAAAGAAAGAAATCCTTTAGGACACTTGGTAAAACTATCAAATACAAGAATTCAAAATGATTAAAAAACACTTGACTTTACTTATATTGTACAATTTTAATATATTATTCGATACGCGTATTTCGGATTTTACTCCATTACCAAGAATGAACATTATATTCTTAAGGACTAACTTATATATAAAAGATTTAAAAAAGAAAATNAAAAAAAAAAAAAAAAAAAAAAAAAAAAAAAAAAAAAAAAAAAAAAAAAAAAAAATCTGATATCAATCTAATTAAAAACAGTAAGGAAATTTACAATTAACACATGGATAAATTAATGGAATTAATAAAACTAAAACAATTGCGGTAGGCCTTTGATGATGATGATTTTTTTTTTAAATTTAGATCTCTCAAACAATGTTGTATATCACCCACCAAAGACCTTATCCCAAAGGGGAAAATTTTATATTGTTCTCCAATTTTTTTTTTTTTTTATATAAATTAATGAAAGCTATAAAGAAATCTGTAAAATCCGAAATACGCGTATCAAATAATATATTAAAATTGTAGACCATAAAGTCAAGTATTTTTTTAATCATTTCTTGTAAATTAGATAGTTAAAATTCTCAATTTACTTGAACGGAAATTATAGTAGACTAATAAAAAAATTTAAAGGGAACACATATTTATTATTACTAGTAATTCTGTGAACCGTACACTCACTTGATATGGCTAGCGGTTGGATCAAAATGGTTTTACAGCTAATTGTGATCGTTAGTGAACTTCACTTTTGACTCTCATATACATCCAGAAATGCACTTGTATATGTATATGTATGTATGTTACGCGATACAAGCCACAATTTTCATCCAATCTTGACGAAATTTTGCCCCCAATATTTTGTTTTTTGAAAATGTTTTTTCTCTTTTTAGTGATTTGTTATAGAAACGTAAATTTTGATATGTGATAGCTGGTGTTAAGGGCTTTTCGATTTTGAAAAACTTGGGGGCCCTCCCACCGGGGGGAGGGTCCCCAATTTTTTTTTTATATTTGAATAAGATATTTTTTTTCTATTAACCATAGGATTGCTAAGCTCTATTCAATTACGTGCATTGCCAGGGGGGGGGGGTACAAAGTACCCGCAAACAAAATAAAGGATAAAATCATTTTTTTTTTACTACAATAAGTCGCTATTACTTTATTAAAAACTAAAAAAATATAAACTAAATCAATTATTATCTTACAAATAAAATTAAATCCCAGGAATAAAATAATGTAAATGAAAATAAAAAAAAATCGCTAAACCCTAGGAAATCTATTCTGAACCAGAACTTTGTCCATCCTGACATTCCACACAGACAAATGTCTTTTGACTTATTTCTTGCAGGTGATACATAATAGACATTTTCGACAATTTATGGTAGCTTTTAATGGTAGTTTTAGACAATCAATGTATTGGCTAAATGCATTACCGCAGTACTTGCGCCCAAAGTTTGACTTCAATATCATCCCTTAGAAGGCTTAGAACATATACATATTTTTATAGACTATGATGGAAAATATTGTTTGTGACAATTATTAAGGGTCTCATTAAAATAAGTGTCATAAATTGATTACTATGAGCCTTTTGCTAAAACGCGGGTACTTTGTACACCCCCCTCCTTGGCAATGCTAGGGTTAATGACTACAACACTAACGTGAAAACCTGATCAGATTGATCCAATAGTTCTATGAGTATTCTATTTCCATACCGAATTACCTCACAAAATCAGTTATTGCGTTAGTATTAGAACCATTTTTTCTATACATAAAAATTGCTAAAATTACACAAATAATATAACAGGGGAAGCCGTAACGGGGTAACAGCTGGTTTATTCATAAATAATACGGCTGTCAGTATGCTTGTCCATTGTATGGCTACATCATATACCAACTTGTAACCTGTCCTCGTATTTTTTTAAAATCCTAATTATAAATTGTTTGAAGAAATCTTTCTCATAAATAACGTTTTAAAATAGGTAATAACCATAAATAACTCGACAATATTGATTTATGTTTAAATTATAAATAATCTCCTTCTTACTATGTCACAATAGAAATAACTTAATATAGCAATAAATAATATTTTGCATCTCGTCATGGCGCAGTAACTGTTTTGTTGTTGAAGAAGAAAAAAAAAATATTTACATTGTATACTTGAAGATTGTATACTTGAGGATGCTTTCTATAAGCTCGGCTCAAAAGTATCACTAGGTACCTGAGCTGCGTAACACACAAAAATGTAGTCACTTCTTCTCGAAGTTCCTAGGAATGAATCTTAAGCCAAAGCAAGTCGCATTGGGAAAATATTGCTACAAGACAAGACCTAGTTGAATTATTGCTGAAAGAGACAGGAATTTTAGGGTAAGATCGATCCGCTGGTAGCTATATCAAATATCAATATTATATGGTTGATATTCTATACGATTTTCGTTCATTTTATTAGCTACTTTCAAATTATCGGTTTAGCCGCAGCGTCTATGACACGTTGAATACACCAGTTCCCGTTAGATCACTGAAGTTAAGCAACGTCTAGCGAGGTTGTACCATGTGGGTGTCCACGTGGGTTCGCGCCCTCGTGATGCTGGCTTTTTTCCGGACCAACCCAGACTGGGTGAGGTCAATGTGGGTAGCTGGTTTGCAATTTTCCAGCGAATGGAAGGTAAAACCCCCGAATGACCAATAGATGTTAAAGAGACGTTAAACCAAATAGAATATATATATATAAATCGGTCAAAAAATATGGCTGACAAAACGAAGTAAAGTTTTTGGTAGTGATGGCATCTGAGCACTTTCAACAACTCAATCGAGAAGAATGCCGGACGCCATTTCTTAGCGTCACATTTCCCTAATTACGACAAGTGTGCGCTTATATAAACTCTTCAGACCGTAAGCAGCAAGTTCAAAATGACACTGAGACGTAGAGCTCCCGAATACGAAAAAAGTTATCATTAACAAAACTTTCTTAATTAGTTTCATTTCAGAGAAAATTTCCAATGACGTTCCAATACGGAAGGCTGTCTGAGTCAAAGATCAAACTCTTTTGAAAATTTTAGTTCCCTCTAAAAACATTCCCAACATGTTTCCTGTAACAAAGAGAAAATCTGGAGATGAAGGGGCTTTTTGATAAACTAATTACCCCAAGGGACTCATTAACAAAATGTAAATTATGACTACCAGAAGAGATTGGTGTGTTATTTTTATATTTAGAAAGTTTCACAAGAATCGTTGCTTTACTATCTAAACACGAGCTCATAAAATATTATGCGTACTACTGGGTGTTCTTTTTGGGGCCATCACTAGCTCACAATATTAACAACGAAATTTTGTGAAAATTTATATTTACATACGTCACTCAAGATATAAAATTGGGTAAAACTATTGCGTTTACAACACTAGCTCAGAACAATGATCAAGCATAATCAGTGAAAATCTGGTGTGAATATCGCACGACTTTTGTTACAAATAAGAGAGTATTATAATGGTCTATTTTTTTTATTTCTAACTTTCAATGTCATAACGCGTTTTGAGGTCCACAGAGCCCAAAACTCGAGTATCAGCGATTAGTCCATGTTGTTTCTGAACTTTGGGATTTGTCCGATTTGTCAAACATAGGACTTACCGATCTAGTCTCCAGAACTTACCGATCTTTTTTTTAGGCAGGATTTGCTTAAATCGCCAACGGTTGATGAAATTTCAATGAAAAGTTTAGTGGTTCTTCCTTGGAATAAAAATTATTACAGAATAAATTATTTCAAGTCTCTAACACTTACCTACCGTTCTTGAGATATCTTATTCACAGACAGACATTCGAGACAGACCAAGGACTGAAATTCGAGATTTATTTACAGAGAGACCGATGGCTGAAACTCGAGTTTTGGGGACCTCAAAACCTGGTTTGCCATTGAAAACTCAACATCGAAAATTGCAGCCATTAACAATACTTCTTTTTATATTAGAGGTTTGGTCAGAGAGAGGAGACCGATGGCTGAAAGTCGAGATTTGGTGACCTCAAAACAGCTTTTACCATTGAAAACTCAACATTGAAAATTGCAGCCAATAACAATACTTCTTTTTATAGAGCTTTGGTCACAGAGAGGAGACCGATGGCTGAAATTCGAGATTTGTTCAAAGAGAGACCGATGGCTAAAACTCGAGATTTGGGGACCTCAAAACGTGTTTCACCATTGAAAACTCAACACTGAAAATTGCAGCCAATAACAATACTTCTTTTTATAGAGGTTTGGTCACAGAGAGGAACCGATGGCTGAAATTCGAGATTTGTTCACAGAGAGACCGATGGCTGAAACTCGAGATTTGGTGACCTCAAAACGTGTTCCACCATTGAAAACTCAACAATGAAAATTGCAGCCAATAACAATACTCCTTTTTTGAAGGTTTGGTCACAGAGAGGAACCGATGGCTGAAATTCGAGATTTGTTCACAGAGAGACCGATGGCTGAAACTCGAGATTTGGTGACCTCAAAACGGTTTTACCATTGAAAACTCAACATCGAAAATTGCAGCCAATAACAATATGACTAGATTAGAGATGATGTGCATTCTGCATGTATACCTTTGTGGTAAGGAAATAACATCCACTTATATTGATAAGTGGACTGATTTTAATTCAAAATCGTATGCACACTAATTATATTCATTTGAATGACATAATTAGCATCTGAAGAACCGGGCGGCCCCATAGACTTCTACTGATAAAAGAATTTGTTTTTCATAATTATTATTGTTGCTTTTAAAAAAACACTTCCCTGATTACTGATAAAGATCAAAACTTGCTCATAGCAATCTTCAAAAACTTTAAACTACCACCTTGTAATAATGAATTCAGATTCTGTGAACAATTTATGAACCATGGGGAGGTGTGTCAGAGGGCAATTTCTCATACCTGACACATTTTGATATAAATCTTAGCCACAATTCACATTATACGGCATTAAGTATATACAAACAATGTTGTATAATGGTATAATTATCCTATAAATTAAAAAAAAAAAGGTAATTTAAATGTAATACGCATTCATTAGAATATCAAGACTCTCTCGCTGGATCTCCTTCTTAATTTTAATGATTAACACCTTACTTTGTTATTAATTATTTATGGGAAATATGTTTTGCATAAATATGAGCTTCTCATAAAACAAAATATAATTTATGGAAGCATAGAATCTTGAAAAAATATAAAAACTTGAAAAAATAATTTTTATTAGGAGGTCATCAGAAACCAATTAGTTTTGTCAATAGTAAAACTGAATAAGGCAAAACCTAATTAAATTGATGCCGCCATAAAAGTAATATTATATCAGAGTAAGAAAAACTAGGAATCCTGGTAGATCAACTATCAAATAAAAGATATGAAATTTAGTAAAAACATTTGAATTTATTAATTAAAATTATTTGAAAAATCGTAAGATATAAATATATAGATAATTGACAATATAGATTCAGAGTTCAATGAATTAAATTAGAAAATAAAATGAGAAAACCAAAATTAAAAACTAAAAATTAGAATCTAAAAAATAAAATATTCAAATTAAAACTAATACCTTAACTTAACTTGGTGAGCTTTCAACAGTACTCAGACCGTCATCATCAGACCATAGTTATGATAGAACGATGTGAACACTTTCACAACTTGACACGAAGCTATCATAACTATGGTCTGATGATGACAGTCTGAGTACTGCTGAAAGCTCACCAAGTTAAGTTAAGGTATTAGTTTTAATTTGAATGTTTTAATTTTTAGCTTTTTATTTTAATTTTCCAATTTTAATTTTCAGTTTTTAATTTTCTCATTTTAATTATTTAAACTCTGAATCGATATTGTCAATTATCTATATATTTGAATTTATATATATTCGAGTATTTTGTCTGCCGTGAGCGGTACTTTTGCCACTTTGGATAACATGTTAATTATAAGTTTTAAAAATATTAACTTTTAAATAAATAAAAACAAAACACTTGCTAAAAACACTATTTATAATTATTTATAAATTCAAATATA
>CM022874.1:46845833-46896472 GCA_012654025.1 Pachypsylla venusta
TTATTTTGAATGATATAAAATAATGGCATTCAATGTTATTTTGAATGATATAAAATAATGGCATTCAATGTTATTTTGAATGATAGAAAATAATGGCATTCAATGTTATTTTGAATGATAGAAAATAATGGCATTCAATGTAATTTTGAATGATATAAAATAATGGCATTCAATGTTATTTTGAATGATATAAAATAATGGCATAAACTGTTATTTTGAATGATAGAAAATAATGGTTTAATGTTATTTTAAATAATTTCAAAATAAAACCAAGGTAATAATAAAATATTGTAAGATGCACAATCTGTATATCTTCTTAGTGTAAACCACTTTTGCCTTAAACAGCATTCTGTTCCTCGGTCGTCCACGGGCGGTACTCGCTTCTCTACCTATAAAGCCTCTTTAGTTTTCAATAGTGACCAAAACAGACATTTTCGTTCCAATGAGTATATACGAGTGTGCCTGAACTGGTCTTCTCCTTCCCCCTTTGGTGGACATTCTAACATTTGTCTTGGCAGTCTACTTTCGATCACGTGTCCAAGACAATTTAGTCGGTGTTTTTCTTTAGTTCTATCTGAACGATATCTCATTGTGATTTTTCGTTTCTTATCATGTCTTTCAGTATGTAAATATGTATAAAGCAGGGTCCACACTTATGTTGAAAATGTTGCCCAACATATGTTGTACAACATTTGCAACATAATTGTGGGCCCTGCCGATGTTGTCCGACACGGTACACGTGTAGACTCTGTGGGGAAGAGGAGGAAACTGCCTCTCACGTCATTTTTGACTGTAACTCCCTACTTACATTGAGACTGAGCATGGGACAGCTACAACCCAGGCTCGACATCCATGAAAAACACCTGGCCAAAAGGTTGATCAAGCTCGCGCGGATCTTAGACCCTAGCTAGTGAATTAGGCTACTCTCCAAGCACAAAAAGCTAACCAGAGGCTTAGGTGCAGGGGCTTACATAGCCCCAAAGAGGAATTTAGCTCACGAATATACGATACACGTTCCACCCTTTCAATGAGTTTCTAAAATGTTTCTAAGAAATTTTCCATATTTTTGAAAACATGCAACATGTTGGACAACATTTTCTCAACACGTAGAGACTTATGTTGCAATGTTGTACAACATAAGTGTGGACCTTGCTTTATAAAGTACTTATTATCAATTGCTATCTTTTACCGTTAGATAGAATCCTATTTCCTTTTCCATTTTTTGAATTATCAGAACTTGTAATTTTCACGCCTCTTTCTAAGATTAACCCGCCGCCACTGAAAATGTCAACACTAAGTTAAGGTATGCCTCAATTTATTGTATTTTTCTAAATATAGATGACATGCCGTACAATAAATTACCACACTGAGTGAGTGACACAAAACATTCGAGTCAGAGTCAGATGTGGGGGTGTTTAGTTTATATCATGTCAAGCTCAATACACACGTACTTGTAGATACGTACGGAGTGCGTATCTTTAGGTGATTACGGCACTATGTATTCCTGAACAAAATGTCATAATTGACAAACGTGAGATTCATCTATTAATAAGGGTGTAGCAACTATGTTATATCGTAAAGTTTTCGAAATATCAAACTATTTGATATTTTGAAGGTACATTTTTGGGTAATACAAAATGGATGAGTGAGACTCATAGGTCTCACTGGACTGAAATTTCAGGACAACGACACAGCAAACAAATGATGGCCGAACCATCAATATCTCTAACTGTTGATCTTCTTCGCTTATGTCGGAATCAAATTAGACTTGTCACTGGACTAATAAGGGGACATTGTGGTCTCAAAAAGCACCTACACAATATGGGAATCTTTAGAGAAAACCCATTGTGTACACTATGTGGGGAAAAAGAGGAAACAGCCTCACATGTGATCTTAGATTGCAATGCCCTACTCAATTGGAGAGTGAGTATCATTGTGTTATTAAACCCCAGAGAGGGACTCGTCCAAAACAATCTGGTAAGAAGACTGCTCAAACTCGCTGGGTAGTTGAACCTTAACTAGAGAAATAAACTTAACCAATACACAAAAAGCCCAGGAGGCTGAGGTGTAGGGATTCCAAGCCTAAGGGGTTAAAGTTTAATGAAATGAAATGGGTAATACAAGAGGATTTCCTCCAGCTCTTCCTTAGAGAAGAAGTGAAGTATACAAGATAATATATTACTAGAAGATATTTGGGGGTGACCCCCTCATGGCCCGAGCACACCTAAGTTGATGTGGTGTTAAAATTTGATGTAAGCTTCGTATTGATTTACATTTCATTTTGCGAAAGCGGGATGAAGGAAACCAACCTATCAAGCAAAACGCTAGTTTTGCAACGCCAAGGAAAACAAAACGAGCGTGGTATACAATATACATCAATTCATTTCTGAGACAAACTGGTCTATCTCCTACCTGAAATGAAAACTAATAATGCCTTGACTTGGCCAATTGTTTGACAAAGAATTAGGTTGAAAAGAATAATTTTGAAAATTCAAATAAATAAAATTTTCCTAAAACCATCTAGGACATCAGTGAAAGACTGTTGTACGTTGAATACACGAGTCCTAATACAAAGGTTCCCAAACTGGGGCGCGCCCCCTTTGGGAGGGGGGCGTGAAGGCAAGCCAAGGGGGTCGCGAGATCAAATGATGTTTAGAAAATTTGAATGACATAGCATTCAGCAACACATTAGCGTTATGAATGAGATAGCATTCAGCACCGATACCCAATCATAATTTATAATGTAAAGGGGAGGGGGGGCGTAGGAGGCTTTCATTTCAAGGAAAGGGGGCGCGGAACCAGAAAATTTGGAAACCCCTGTCCTAATAGAGCATTAAAAACAGGAACAGTGTGCCATACTTAGTCAATTGGTTCGAGTCCGCTCATCCAATCAACTAAGATAAATGAAGATCTGTTTTCACCAATTCTCATATTTTATTATAAACCATTTTTAACATTTTTTGTGTGCATCTGACTTAAACATATTATTTCCATAGATAAAACTGACACACATGTTAAATACACTTTGTCATGTAGACATCCCCGTGATAAAAAAACATATGAGTTAATAAATAATGGGACTTGTTTTTTTTTTAATTACCCGGTAATTATCAAAAAAATCGTTTTTTTTTAAAAAAAAAAAAAAAATTGTCGAGCTGTAATGTAATGAATGACTACTGTCAGAATGTATGAGGAAGTGTGAACATTTCATTTTGTTCTTTTATATTAGACACTTTGAAGTTCTTTTGGAGTTGGGCGCTTTAATTAATAATGCAGAAGATATGTCCTTGCGTCGATTTCTCAAGATTACATATAGGTTGATAATCCATACTAATATTATAATAAATGCGAAAGTAACTCTGTCTGTCTATCTATCTGTCTGTCTGTATGTATGTTACACTTTCACGCTTAAACTACTGAACCAATTTTGATGAAATTTGGTATNCAAATTTCATCAAAATCGGTTCAGTAGTTTAACCGTGAAAGCGTAACATACATACATACATACATACAGACAGACAGACAGAGTTACTTTCGCATTTATAATATTAGTATGGATGTTAATTTTTTTAAACATACAGATTGATAATTTTGATATAAATGTTAAATCTTTAATATTTATATCAAATATGTTAATTTTTTTAACACATACAGATTGATAAATTTTAGGTACCTGTGACCTAGTATGTTCAGCATCGGCCAGAGAAATTTCGAAAGTGATGGATTTTTGAAGGTGAAGGGAACAGGAGATAATATGGCACGCAGTGATATGTTCTCCGCAACCATAAATAATCGGGGGCGATTTACGTAACTGTTATAGTTAGTCTGGTGTGGCCGATTCCGATCATGTTCAATACAACCTCTCCAGAATGAATATCCCTAAAGTCGTTGGGCCAAGGGCATATTCTAGTTGGTTTTAGGTTCTTTAATTTAATTTAGCTATGATCTCTAGTATGTGTTTTAGTCATTATTATATAAATATTTTTTAAAAATACTTCAGAAAGTCGTGACAGACGAAAGTGCTCGTGACTCTCCACCTTATTATTTGTAGTTGATACAAAAATTATTTTCTAAAATTTAATTTGTTATGACAAATGAGATCCACAAGGGCTATCACATTAGTTTGTTTTACATTCTATGTATAAATCATTTGATTAAAATTATTTCGATTAAAGGACAATTTCTTATTTTTTATTAACCTAGTTGACCAATCAAAGTCAAATTTTTTTATAACTCCATGATTTTTTATATCTCTTGTCATACTTTGATGGAACTCTGTCATAAATTGACTGATTTTTAGTTCAGTAGAGGCCTCTTTAACCACATGTAGTCCATTATTTCTAAAAGTTTTAAACAATTGGATGCTTCGTAAGGCTATTTCCAATATCAAATCATTTTGTAGATCTTTCTATCTTGAAAATGAGGAAAATATGTCTTGAGCATATCGGCCACGGGTACGCCACAATTAATGAGCAAACATTTTCCTGGACTTCGTACACACGTAAAAACAAAACAGTATATTCATTACCAAAATTCTATACACACGCAGAGAAAAACAGAACCTATTTCCAAATCTGGTACACGCGTAGTCAGGGCAGAGAACCCGGAAAATTAATGAACGATCTAGTTATATTTTATGTCAGTAAGCATTTTTTCCTCTTCCTTGAAGGGGCCCCATTTTCCTTCTAAATAAATTCCCGTTATGAACAAAAAATATTTGATGTGAACAATAATTCCTTGTAGATTGCTAATATTTTTAATGAAAAATTCTAAATTCGGTCAGAATTTCCTTCCATTTAAATTCGAAATGTTTCTTTTGATTTCTTGTTTCGACAATATGACAAGGATTTGAGTAAAATTATATTATCAACATCACCAGAAAATGAGCTTAAAAGGATAATAGTCCTTAGTTATATTGACCGAATAGGCCTGAAGATTCCCTCGACACCGCCATTTTTTGGGTGATAATATTATATGGTAAATATCAATGGGCTGGCTGGGTTTGAACCAACATCCTACTATTTGCCAGACAGAGCGTCTCACCACTACAGCATCAACTTGTAATTTAATAGTATTACACCTGAAAATGACTCTGCCCGTAAAGACGTTACCCATAAGTAACTTTTTACAATCTCGTAAACGATCTATTTCTGTTACAGTCTCTAGTTACTAAATTATACATATACCTACATCGAGTACAAGAATTTACATTTTCGGTAAAACGTTTATGAAGATAAAAATATTGCGGTAATCAGAGTGTGAAAGATGTAAAACAACAAAGTAAGGAATCCCACAAGTGAGTTAAGAACAAGCATTAGCAAACAAACATCAACGTTGAAGTAAATAAAAAACAAAATGAATTTTATTGTTCCAGACACTCAAACATATATACTCAACAAAAGCCTGGAACACATACAACAAAATAATTACTGAGAAAGCATACAAACAAGAAAACACACATAAAGTAACACTAAACAAGACGGAAGACACTTTGTGCATTTGTTAAAGGAAATGTTTACAATTAGCTTTCGACTTATTTAAGTCAAAAGTAATAAATCTTTTCTCTTGAAAGAAACGAAAAAAAAAGGAGAAAATAAAATATATATGAAAAAGGTCGACAATGGTGGCTGATAGAATGACTGCCGTAAATTACAACATTCGTCTCTCTCTCCCCACTCTTGTTCTTATATCCCAAAGCTCAGTATATTACTGCTAAGATATATTAGCTACTTTTTTTCATTTCTTTTAGCTCTTTTTTATTTGTTTCTTTTAACCATCTTAAAAACTTTTATGATAATAAATTTGCAAATATGACACTATATTTTTTGTGTTCTCCTTCCCTTTCGTATGAAAGATTTTCACCCTCTCATAAATCTGAACTTTGCGGCTCATTTTGTAAAATAAAATTAAGTAAACACTCGAATCAGACAGAGGAGTCTTGGTGTTATTTTAAAAAAGAAAACTTTAAGAGAAAGGAACACACTAGTTTTTTTTATTTTTTGTTAATTTAATTTGGTTAATTTTTCATTTATTTGGAGGAAAGCCTACGATTTGAGGCTAGGGTTGTTTGACCTGAGCCCGGTGAAAGAGGATTTATTGAAAATTAATAAGGATGTATATACAAGTTATAAAATAAGAAAAAGTTCGAAGTTGCAGTTCGAACAATATTATTTGTATACAAAAACAATATTAGAAAAAGTGTGATGTCAAAAGTTAGAGTTGTAACTCCATAAATAAAAAAACGAGAAGTTAGAATATATGATCGCTACACACTCCCCTGCCAGGGATGAAGTAAGATGTTTCTTTTCTTAATTTAATTAATTAAACTCTGAATGGATATTGTCAAATCTATACATAATCAATACATATATTTGTTAACGTTAGTGAACTCCACTATACATCCCAAAATGGACTTGAGAACTTGTATATGTGTACTGTTATGTAAGCTACAAAGTTCATCCGATTTTGACAAAATTTGGTTTAGGGCCCAATATTCTGTTTTTTGAAAATGATATATATCTTTTTAGCGGTTTGTTGTACAAACGTAAAATTTTGATATATTATGGCTGATGTTAAAGACTTTTTGATTTTGAAAAATTTGGGGGCCCTGCCCCTCCCATCCGGGGGATCCCAGGGGGCCCAATATAGTGTTTTTTTAATAAAATATATATAATATATAAATTTTGTTGGAGAAACGTAAAATTTGGCTGGTGTTAAGGGTTTTTCGATTTTGAAAATTTTGGGGACCCTTGCCTCCCCCGGGGAGGACCCAATATTTTGTTTTTTGAAAATGACTTTTTAAAATTTGATTAAGATATATTTTTTCTATAAATAACTACAACACTAACGTGAACACCTGATCATCTTGATCCACTAGTTATAGATATTATTATTTAGATGAGACATCTTTATGAAAGCAGTATTTGGTATACCCGAATTAATATATATTATGTTCCTTGAATTTAATTCTTATAAAAAATACAGATGCGAAACGAGATGTCCAGCCTAAACTAGAAGAGGAATTAATTTCTGTCTATTAGACATAATTAGTATAAACTGCAATTTAATTTATACTGTCAGAGTCTGTACCGAAAGTAGATGTGTCATTAATAATTATAATTAACGTTCAAAATCTAGATTGATGTCCTAAATCCAACCAATTAATTCATTTAAATAGATAATGACCTATGCAAATAAATGTTCAAATTATTGGACAGAACATAACGTCATGCACTCTGTATCTTACTCACATTATACAGGGTGTAACATAATTCGATGTCAATCAGTAAACCATATTATTGTTTACTGATTGACATCGAATTTCACCAAAACAAGATGATTTCACATTAAAAATCCATTTCCGAAAATGCTAACTTCACGATTTAGAAAGTATCTTCGCGATTTATAAGACAGAGCGTCATAGCCTGGAACTTGGAAGGAAATTGTCGTTTTTTTCTATAACTTTGGTTTCACGTAATTATTTTATTTTTGATTATTATCAAACAACTTCCAGCGTCTTTATTCTACACTTTATTCTACATTTTTATTGATACAAAGTATAGGTACAAAACTAGTTTCCAATGCAACTATTTAGGTACATATACTAATGTACAATTTACATGTGTAATTCCCAAGTATTTTATGTATATGTATCTTTTTTTACCCTTTCGAATAATCGAATTATTGGAACAATCAAACAAAACACGTTTTTTACTTACAAAAGGGTAATTATCTACTTTGTTCTACATTTTTTATCGATTCAAAGTATACAATAAATAGTTTCCAATGCGATTATTTAGGTACATATACGAATGTACATGTGTAATTCACACGTTGAATACACCAGTTTCCGTTCAATCACTGAAGTTAAGCAACGTCCAGAGAGGTTGTACCATGTGTGTGTTCACGTGGATTCGCGGCTTCGTGATGCTGGCTATTTTTCCGGGTGAGGTCAATGTGGGAATAGCTGGTTTGCAAGTTTCCAGGGAATGGAGGGTAAACCCCCCGTCTCGAATGACCAATAGATGTTAAAGAGACGTTAAGACAAATTAAAAAAAAAGATATTTTTCTTACAACTTCCAGCTTTGTAGCATTGAGAGGAAGCATTTTCGGAAATGGATTAATAGAGCGAAATTATTATTATTTAACAAATTTATATTAGACATCCTATTGGTAACTTTAAAAAACACTACCGTTATTTATGACGAGGATTCACTTCACTTTACTAAGTAAGTGAATCCTCGTCATAAATAACGGTAGTGTTTTTTAAAGAGCGAAATTATCTTATTTTACTCTCATTAGGTATATGTGGTTGCCGGATTGACATCGAATTTGGGTACACCCTATATAACTTTTATCATAGTTCTGTCCATATTTTCATGGGTTTTACTGATAATTGCATTTGTTTTCAGAGAAAGTTGGATTTCTTTAGTTACTTACTAACTGCATAATGTAAACAAAAATATTGGACCAATATGAAAAGGTAAACATTTTCAGAAGCTTGAATCAGCTAAAGTGCAAACACCTTATGTTTGCACTTCTTGGTGGTAAATGAAATACTTTAGATATTTCATTTATTAAAATAAATCTTTATAGAAATTATTAAATAAAACTTGAGAAATAAGTTTTCGGAAACAGAATTTGGTTTGAATAACGTCCTCTACACCGTCAATTGGCGAATTTTCTTTTTAGTTTTGTAAACTTACATAACTATTTCTTTTCAAATATCAAGCAATTGTTATTATTTTAAAAGTTTTGTTTCTTTAAAAAGACTTAGTAACCTCAAAATACACAAGCAGCCATAAACATGGAACAGAACTTTTAAATCCGGTGTATACTTTACTTACAAAGTTTGCAGTCAGGTAAATTAAGTAATATTAAAATTTATTATTTTATAAAAAATATTTCATGTCAATGTTAAGGAGAAAGTTCATTTTCTTTGAGTAACTTGTTAATATTCGTTATTTATACATTAATTCATATTTATGAATTACAAGAGAAGAAAATTAATGTGTAATGTTTACTTTGTCGCTCATGTAGAGTGGCTCGGGTTTCTCGACAATTTCTTTTTTTCAAAGATATTCCTTTTAAAAAAAAGTGCTATTTATTTTCGGTTTATTATTTTCAATAATGAACCTTTGGATTCGTCACGAGAGGAAAAAACTCTGCCAATGTGACACATGGGTTTATTATTTTTCTGGTAAAAAATAATGGACCTTTTTTGCCCCCCCCCCAAAAAAAAATGGGAGGGGGTTCTCGTGACGATTCCAAATCTGGGGCGTAATTAGACAATAAATTTGACCTACTAAATTTGAAGTCTCTGGCTCTTACCATTCTCTTTTTAGACAAGATTAATGAAAACCGCTTTATGCGGTAATAACCGCCAGCGGTATATTTGATTGGACCCAAAAGTTTCGGAGCTAACTGAGACCCCAAATATGGCATGCATACAAAATCTCTAGCTCTTACCATTCTACTTGTAGACAGCAATACTGAAAACCGCTAAAAAGCGGCAAAAATCGCCAAGGCTGTATTCGATTGCACCCAATCACGTTTGGGGGCACAATTAGAGCTCAGAATCCCAGATTAGACCTATATACCAAATTTCAAATCGGTCGACGCTAAGTGGCAAAAAGTGCCCATCACAGCGTACGGCGGACAAACGAATTTTTTTTATCCGATTTTTCGATTCTAAGTACCTTGAAACGTATAATATCCAATTTTGAGGGGGGGGGTATTTTTTTTTTCTTGACGATTCTAAAGGTTCATTATTGAAAATAATAAATCAAAAATTACCATCCCCCTGAAAATTTGATTTTTTTTTTGTTTCAAGGTCCGTTGAATCCAAAAATCGAAATAAAAAAAAAAATCCGTTTGTCCGCCGAGAAGATATAAGTAGAATGATCTGAACTAGTTTGTTTCGTGAACTTGCTCTTATGTGTCGTGCATTTCCTTCCAGACAGACTCTTGGTAGAAGGATTTATAGAATGCTTTATAATGAATGCTGCCCGAATTGCAAAACTGAGAAGATATAAGTAGAATGATCTGAACTAGTTTGTTTCGTGAACTTGCTCTTATGTGTCGTGCATTTCCTTCCAGACAGCCTCTTGGTAGAAGGATTTATAAAATGTTTTAGTAATGAAAGTAATCATTTTATTTATTTGTTAAAACTTTCGTGTTTTCCGGATGAAAGAACACCCTCGGCACTTACAATAATAAAATGTGAATGTACACAAATAAAACAAATTTCCAAAGAGTTTGTTACAAGTCTATTGGTGTCTAACTGAGGACCATCACTTCGTGTGAAAGAGGTTTTTTTATATTTTCCATTCTTACCGTGATGCGGTAATAAACACAAGTACCACAGAACGCCCAAGTTATAATGTGTCGGCAATAGAAATAATTTATAGAAAGATGATTATTATCACTTCTTTTTTTTATAATGCTGTTATTTATGTGGCAGCTGACTTAGGTTGTTTAGAAACTTATGTATATCTGGTTGAAACATGGGTGTGGTACCAATAGTTTCTACAGGGTTAAGAAAAAGTCTATATTTAATGTGTTCGGGAGTATTGCCCCCGTAGAACCGTAGAATATCATAGTGGGTAAATGCACGTATGAGGACTTGGGATTAAGAGCTATATGTTGTGGGTTGTGTCTTGTGCATGAAGCTTCTCCTTGATTTTGACTTTCATGGCTGGATGGTTTGGCCAAACAGGTGGTGTCTGTGGTCGGACATCAGCATAAGTTGGTCTGTTTCAGCAGCTACCCTACTTCGTATGAATGGGGTACTATCCCTGCAATTATTCTGGCTATCTAATTGACTACACTGTCTACTTGTTTGATGNGCTATCTAATTGACTACACTGTCTATTTGTTTGGTGTGAGATGATTTTCGCCAAATGTTTTATTTCAAAATAGAACAAAGAAGAAATTTTCAGTTTTTCTTTTCATCGTCAAAACCAATGGACCATGCAAATGAGACATCGATGGGAATTGCAGGATATAACATCATTTTATGAATAGTGTGTAAGAGGAGTCATGTTTGCCAGAGGAAATTTGATGTTGCCTCATTTTGTGTATAAGTGGGTACTTCCAAGATGATGTCCATCCCAAGGAAGATGTTCTGAATGATATTGCAAAACATAGTGCATTTATTGTAAAATATTTTACACTAGTGGATCAATATGATCAGATTGATCAGGTGTTCACGTTAGTGTTGTAGTCATTAATAGAATGAATATTTTATTCAAAATTAAAAAAAATTTTTTTAAAAAAAAAAAAATTTTGGGGGGCCCTGAACACCAGCCATCACATATCAAAATTATACGTTTCTGCAACAAACCGCTAAAAAGATAAAAATCATTTTCAAAAAACACAATATCGGGCCCCTGGGGTCCTCAAAAACTATACAGTAAATTTCCTTCATACCCTAAACATGTATATCAAATTTCGTCAAAATCGGATGAAAATTGTGGCTTGTATCGCGTAACATACATACATACATATATGCAAGTACATTTCGGGATGTATGTAGGAGTCAAAAGTGGAGTTAACAAATAGTGTAAACCGTTTACATCGCTGGGGCAGGAATAAAGAAAAAGTAAAAGAAGAAGAAAATTGTGCAATGGATTTTTTACCTAATTGAATAAATTAATAAACACTTTATTTACATAATCTATTTTCCATACAAATTTATCGTACTTCAATAGATTACATTTTGAACAAATTTTCTTTGAATGTTAAATCTTCAATTTATTCTTTTTCGCCCCTAGTTTTTCTTTAGCAAGAGCAAATTTGATGTTGCGTAATTTTTGGTAAAGTGACAGCGAAATTGTACGTTCGAATACAAACATGTAAGGTACAATTTAGCATGTAGGTATGTGAAGCGCATTGTGACCGGCATTCTTCTTCTTCATGTCCATATACGTCGGATCTCATTTCGGCTATTGAATTTTTATCAAGAACCATCTGGAAAAGTGTTTCATTGGACTCGTTGTACCACTGTCTCAAATGACTGTGACGGGCATTAGCTTAATTTAATTTAGTCTTGTTTTTGTCCATAACTTTTATTTCTTTTTATACTCCATCAATGTTCAGATTCCGACCTTTCATTCAAAACACACAATTTCCCTTCGTGATCTAACTGGGAGAATAGGTTTTCCAGTTCAAAAATAGATCCATTTCATAAATGTTCCGCTTATCTTAGCATCACACTAATCAAACCGTGTTCCAAGATTTCTCATACAAAATGCATAGGTACTCTCCTTATTTCTTTTACATTTGTTACATCAATTCTATGTGTCTATATCTCAAAGGCATCCAACATAACAAGATTAGTTTGCTAGTCAACCTATTATTATAACTGTTAATGATGACATTTACATGTAAAGTTAGCGTTAACATGTTAATTAACATAATACAGATATAATCAGCATTTCTTTTTAAAATTAATTATTATTTCACTTGCGGTTAGAGAGAGTAAACGAATAATTATTTTACTACTCTCTTCATTAGAGCTTACAAGATTTTCACCGCAACCTGTAGATGGAGATATAATTCTCATATTTGAATGGATTTGCTTGCGGAGTGCTAAATAATATTTTATAGATAAATCATAAGATTTATTTATTATATTGTTGTTATTTATATTTAAATTGGAAACATCTTAATGAGATTTATTATTTATGATCCTTGTCAGGTTAACCAATTCCTGATTTGCGAATGTTTTAACTCCCAGACTATAAATGTTGAATCCTTACAGTATATTTTCGAATATTTTGTCTTTCTTTAAAGTTTTGATAATACTTTAGATTCTCATCTTGTGTGTCCAAAATAATCTCAATAGGTGTTAGGAATAGTTATACCTAGTTATAGTTAACAAATCAATTTAATGTGAATACCCGATAAACTTTTGAGTGAAAGTTAAGCACTAGTTGATGTTATATCCGATGCATTTTCTACCACCTACCTGTTAGAGCTTTATTTTTGCTGTCAAATTATAATATTTTTTGTGTAAAATTCTTGCTAACTATACTGTATTACCGAGGAAAGTTTTTGATAACTGAACTATTTTAAATTTGGTTCGTTTAGGGATTAGTTTAGCCAGCGTCTATGGCGCGTTGAATACACCAGTTCCCGATAGATCACTGAAGTTAAACAACGTCCAGCAAGGTTGTGCCATGTGGGTGTGCGCTCTCGTGATTCTGGCTATTTTTCCGGCTCAACCCAGGCTGGGTGAGGTCAAAGTGGGTAGCTGATTTGCAAGTTTCAAGCGAATGGAGGGTGAAAGCCTCGTCTTGAATGATCAATAGATGTTAAGAGACGTTAAGCAAAAAAAAAAAATATATATATATATATATATCAATTTTTAAGTTTAGACAACATTAAATGAACAGTGGCCATTTATAATCTTTGCATTTTTTTTTTTAAAAAAGGGACTAGTTGATTTTCAGAGTTGTGAGTCATATCGGAAAGTTAAAAATAAACAATGTATAAAGTTGTCCTTTACTTTTTTTCCAAATCTAAAGAAAACACAAGAAACTTCATCAGTTAAAAGACCATGTCTCTTCGTTTCGTGAATTATTTTTCAAAAATTATTTTAAAAGATTGATAAAAAAGCTGTTGTGTACAACATACGTAATCACAACTGTATTGTGATGGGCTGAAATTTTAGATGTTGAGATTACAATGTAAAACGTCCCTAAAGCCCAAATCTCGAGTTTTCTTTGAATAATTATGCATTACAACTAAATGTAATTCTGTAGTACATGTCGTTCTTGAGATATTTTCTTCACTGACGGAAACATATACGAAACAATAGCTGAAAGTCAATATTTGTGCTCGGGGACCTCAAATTGTGTTTTGACATTGAAATTTCAACTCAATAATTTTAGCCCATTACAATAAAATGAGCTTTTTATAAGAAGAAATAAATCTAACCTTTTGTTTTATTGAATGTACAATAATTGCGAAGACCATTATTTATAAAATTATATTTTATTTCCATGTCTAGTAATTTATTGACGAAATCTTAGATCTGTGGGAATATCTTTTAAAAGATCGAACAATTTTCTAGAATAGGAATTATTCATAATTTTAAAATTATTATGATCCAGTTTCATTCTGAGACTGTGCGAGTACAGTTATTGCAATCGACACAAATCTGATCTAATCAGATTGAGCGTCATAAATAATATTGCACTGACGATAAGGATGAATTATTATGAAAATTACATATTTATATTATCCTGGACAAGAAGAAACTTATTTATCGTTTCAGTGCTTTACCACCTGGGGGTATTCGGACTTGAACAACGAGAGTGTGAATTACTGCATTTGAGAAGACATGAACCAATAGACCGGTCAGTTTTTAGTTCGGTGTAGTGTGGTGCTATAGAGTCACGACAGTGGGCTGTTACTACTCTATAAAGTAATTTATGACCGACTATCCATTTGAGTTATCTTTTCATCAGAAATAAGTCTTGAATCTCCCACGGCCTCTGGTTTATTTCCTTTTCTGTTGTTTTCAATAATGACAAGCTAGATTGTATTTCAATTGATTATTTGATAATGTCAACTCTATCGACATTCGTTGCACACAATTTGAATGTCAATCTATATTTGATTTTTAGTTTCTTAAATGTTATGGGTACAAACACTAATCTGTTTGGTGAATCACTTCTATGTGTTTGATGAAGTTGGCATCAAGTTCTCTGTTCAGAGCACTAAATCTAGGTTTTCAATTATTATCATATTGTGGAATTCTTATCGCCAGTGATTAACGGGCCCTGGACTGAGTCTGTATAAGCACTGTATTCAGCACTATTATTTCATTCAGACGTACTCTCCTTCCCTAGGCCCATCTTCAATGCTGAAACATATCAATATTGAAAACAGCCCAAACATGTTTTTTTTTTTATATTTATTTAAGTGTAATCAACAATGCATTTTTATATATAAAAATAGTTATATACACTGTAAATAGGGTATTACAAAATAAGTTTGGTCTTATTTAGGAAGGAATCAATCTTGAAAATGTCCCTCCTCAGACAAGAGAATAGGTCAGATTCAAGATTGAGACCGTTTCTAACAGGGGCAAATTTTGGACATTCATTAAGAATGTGTTTTACAGAGATTCTGCAAGAACAGGAGTCACAGATAGGGGGACTTTCCCTCCTCATCAGAAAACCATGTGTTAGTTGGGTATTGTTGAATAAATTTTTAATTTTCAACATATTTTAGGTATGTCATTTCGGTTTATTATTTTCAATAATGTATGTAAATGGCACGTTGAATACACCAGTTCCCGAAAGATCACGGAAGTTAAGCAACGTCCAGTAAGGTTGTTCCATGTGGGTGTCCACGTGGGTTCGCGCCCTCGTGATGGCAATTTTTCCGGCTCCACCCAGGCTGGGTGAGGTCAATGTTATTCACTCTCCTATTCTAAAAGAAATTAGACTAGTATTTGCCCTTCAACCATTCCAGGGTATTATATTTTAGCATCCCTGCTGCTTAGTACAAATCCTTCACACTCATGCACTTCATTCAATGCTATCCTATTTCGTTTAACTATTTCCTCAATTCAACATTGAATTGGCATATGTCTGCTATTTTATTTACTTTTGTGATATGAAATATGCTTATTTTGTTGGTGAATCCTTTATGTGCATACTTTTGAGATAACTGTTGTCCTTTATGTGTATACTTTTGAGACAGTAGAGAGAAGTATACAAAAGTGCCGCTATCTTATCATGCCGACTCATTTAGCAGCAGCATTCGCAGACCGCAAGGATCTATACTTACAAACTCGTATATACATTTCCTACTACTCTGATTTTCAATATTTTGCTCTTTTCTCCGTAATTGAGCTGTAATGAAATTATCAAGGATGTTGTTAAGTTTTCGTAAAAACATCCGGTCATGATTTGATTGCAATCAACTACCTCCTAATCAAAGATTATATCTGCCAGCGTCTATGGCACGTTGAATACACCAGTTCCCGACCCAACCCAATCTGGGTGAGGTCAATGTGGGTAGCTGGTTTGCAAGTTTCCACCGAATTGGGGGTGAAACCCCCGTCTTGAATGACCAATAGATGTTAAAGAAACGTTAAGCCAAATTAAATAAAAAAATTAAAAAAAATACCTTCCTCCTAATTTTATATTTTACTTTTCAAGATATACGCAAAATCCAAAAATTCGTACGCCGTTGACTGCGTATTTTACCATCATATTGTTAAAGATGGATTTTTTTTAGCTAGCAAATCATGTGTTTTTTCTAAAAATATATATTTACATATACTTACAACTATCTACAATAGCTACATATTCGCATTCATTATGCTTGTCAATTATAATATATGTATATGTGATGGGCAAACTATCAGCCATTATAAAACCTTTGTTTTCTATGTACCAAATAGTTTATTTTTCCAAAATGAGAACATTCTGAGTGCCCTTTCAATCCAAAGTGTATTGATAAAGGTATTTATAAAGGTCAAGTGGTATCTAGTATAGCTTGATCACTCTACCACAGTCCTAGTCATTCCACTTATTAGTATGTAAATAAAGCTCTGCTGAAAATGTTTAGGAGTACATCTAGGTAGTATTTTTTAATCTAATCTACCTCCATATCGACCTGTGAAAACCGCATTGAAATACGAACATCATGTTGGCCGGAATAACAACATGAGTGTAAGGATGTTCACAGACAGTCTCATACTTATACTTAGCTTAGAATAGCACATATACATGCAAAGATGTGTGCTATATGCAATAAGATAAGTAAGTATGTGTCTGTCTGCGAGAACCCTAGGGATAAAACACATATTTATATCAGCACTATGTCAAAACAGTAGAGACTAATATATATATTTTTTGAATGGACAGGAAAACGAGCGCTCCTCTTCCGTCCGAGTATTTACCAACCTATCAAAAAATAATGAAACACATTTAAAAAGGAAAAAGTATACAACGTTTATTGAAAAACATAAATCAAGTCGGTACAACGCACACGATATATGAAAAACGTTATTGAATCCGTTCCCCCGCTGATTCTTACGAATTAATTAAAGATTTAATAGAGTCCACATGATGATGATGTGTGTGGAGGCAATGATTTATGATGCTTAAATTGTTTGAAGCAATCAACCAAAATATCACATACGATTAGGTCCATGTTGGATAACACAAAATTCAAGCCTGTCATAATAATTGAGAAAGATAAGTTTATGGATCATGATTTATTTAAAATCTGTCAGCTGTAAAAAATTAAAAAAGAATAATAATATAAAAACGCACACTGATAAACATCCCGTGAAAAAGTAATTCTGATCGCTACTAAAAAAAAAAATCTTTTGTTCGAGCTCTTGTCATAGATTACCTGAGAGATTGAAAAGCGTAGCACATTCAGAAAACTATCTTATTACATACTCTGTCGAAAGGATCGGCTGGTGCTGCAATACGCGTAAGGTAGTTTAATCCTACAAATTCGTGATTTTGAAGTATTCTCGAATGGTTCACTCAGCGAAGAACTCGTTTTAGGCACTTTTATGAACTCGATCTGCGATTTTTTTTTCAATCGTTATATTGGCTCGATACGCCCAATCTTGGGAAAAGATTATTTATTTGAGTTTCTGGGCAAAATTGGTTCGTTCAAGCATGTCCATATAGCAATTTGTTTGTGGGTTTCTTTTTGTAGAGTATTCAAGTCTTTTGGGACGAGCCGCGCTGCAACATTTCCAAATTATCGATTGAAATCGCTCGATCGCCTTTGTTTGAAATAAAGATATCTATCATCTAATATGCCTAACCGAAAATAAATAAATAAGAACAATCTAGAATAATTTTATGAACAGAAACATTGTTTTGACTTCGATAGTTTTTTAATTGAATCAATTTTCTGATATTTCGCTCAAAAATAATTATCATGTGCTGATAGGTATAATCTTTTTTTTTTTTTTTTTTTGGCTTAACTTCTCTTTAACATCTATTGATGATTCAATACCCTCCATTCGCTGGAAATTTGCAAACCAGCTACCCAAATTACCGGTAAAATAGCCAGCATCACGAGGGCGCGAACGCTCGAGGACACCCACATGGTACAACCTCGCTGGGCGTTGCTTAACTTCAGTGATCTAACGGGAAGTGGTGTTTTCAACGTGCCATAGACGCTGGCAGATTCAATCTTCGATTAGTAAGTATAGTTAGTTGTAATCAAATCATGATCGGAAGTTTTTACGAAAACTTAAACAAACAACAACATCCTTGATAATATTATTACAGCACAATTACGGAGAAAAGAGCAAAACATTGAAAATCAGAGAAGTAGGAAATTACTGGAGTTCTGATGTTTGTAAGTATACTCGTAGATCCTGCGATCTGCGAATGCTGCTGCTAAATGAGTCAGTATGATAAGATAGCGGCGCTTTTGCACTTTTATCTCATCTGTCAAGTATACACATAAAGGATTCACCAACAAAATAAGCATATTTCATATCACAAAAGTAAATAAAATAGCAGACATATGCCAATTCAATGTTGAATTGAGGAAATAGTTAATCGAAATAGGATAGCATTGAATGAAGTGCATGAGTGTGAAGGATTTGTACTAAGCAGCAGGGATGCTAAAATATAATACCCTGGAATGGTTGAAGGGCAAATACTAGTCTAATTTCTTTTTCAACGTGTCAATGTCGGCTGTCAGCTAAAATAGAAAGAGAAAATAATGACTGCCAATGGGTTTTCACACTAGAATGATTTTGAGTGCTTAGTTTCACCTGAGTTATAATTACGTCCTTTTCATAAAAAAATAGAGTCTTACGGGTTTTACCCCCATCATGTATTTTAAGTATGAACATTGAGCACTATCACCCCCCAAGAGCAACCAATTCAATAATGTATAATTTCAGTCCTATTGAAAAGATGATGTGAACTGTAAATAAATGTACTTAGGCGTTCTTTAGTCTATAAAATAAATATAGCGGATTAGAAAATAAATGAAAAGTAAATTGCGTTACGGTGAGAGAGGAGACCCTCAGTTCTCGGTAAATAATTTTGCAATTGAGCACGGGAGAGATATAATCCATAGAGCCACAATTTGTATGCAAATATGAGATCCAAGAAATAACAGGTAATATTCATATTGGAGATAAAATTAGAATTCAATAAGGAAAAAAATCCCGGCAATATGAATATCCTAAGTTTTCCTCCTCCACCGAGATGAATTTAAGGTGTGATGGGGGAAAATGTGTAAAAAAAGGTGTAGGTTTTCGATCATAAAATATAAACCACTAAATAAATCCATAAATCACTTCATATTCATATATATCCCACGACTGAAAATTATAACATTTCGAGTGAAGAAAGCTTTCTGTGATTAACATCACTTCTGGTAATAGCGAGAAGTAATGCTAATCACAGAAAGCTACTCGATTGCCCTCAGGAGGCTAAGTTACCCCCTAACACAACCAGACCAAGTAGAAAATTTGAAAAAACCTCTATCAAATGTTCGACTTTCCAGGAATCGAACCCAGAACCTCCTTGGTGCAATGCGAGAGTGATGCACACTCCACCATGGAGACTTTTAATTTTTTTCTTAAAAGCATAAGTACAAAACATGTACTTTTAAGGCTTGGTTCACATGACCGCGCGTAACCGCGTGGTATCATATGAACAAATCGATGCAAATTTGTAGAAATAGTTCCGCGCGGCACCGCGCGGTCATGTAACCAATTAGCACTATTTAGATATATCTAGTGCCGCGCGGTTCGTCGTACCGCGCGGTCATGTGAACATAGCCTTAACGGCGTCCCTTAAAATGAACAATATAATTACTGTGCTCAACAAATATCGAATAATGTATGCAATGTGCTTAACATAAACGAAAAAACGCGACCTAGGTAGTCCTCATATGCTCAAATATTAATCCGTCAATTTGCTGAAAATAAAAAAATATCAAAATCTGAAATAGAAAGAAAAATAGATAGGTAAAACAGTGTAGGTGGACAGAAATAAAGGATTTTTGATTTTTTTTTTTTTTTTTTTTTTNTTTTTTTTTTTTTTTTTTTTTTTTTTTTTTTTTTTTTTCGGGGCGCCCATAAATTACCCCCTCATGTACCTAATTGTTGTATGTTTTAAAAAAAATTGAGGGTTCTTCTTATATTTTAGCAGAAAAAAAATAAGATTTCGAGATTATCGTAAAATCGGCAGTCTTAAACACAGACCTCACTAAATGGAAAATAATATAATACATTAAAAGAGTTTAACAAGCTTCCAGGTTTAACGTCACGTAGGTAAATTGATTGACATCACAGTTGTTGCGGCACTAAACATAATTATTAGGAAAGCCTTAATTTTTGTAAAGGACATGGTGCCTCGGTTCCAAACTCTTAATTTGTATGCAGAACTGATAATACGATAGAATTTTTATTTTACTTTCGATGACTCAACACTATTGTCCAACTGAAACAATCAAAAAATATTCATCAAGATAATTATTTATTTCAAAAATTATAGTCAGCTACCGGATTACCTGCTGGCGCCAAAAGATCTTTTATAATGTTAAACTAATCAAAAATATTTCCATTTGATAGGATGCCGCTCTATGAAGTATCAGGGTGGGATTGTTCTTTCTGGCGTGGAGTGGATACTTGACAGGTCCTTATTATGCATATGACAGGCCATGTTCCCCGTGTTCATATCTTAAAGAATAGAACCTAACTACTATGACACGACGCTTTTATGTTCAAATCTTATTGTGTCTGTTTCAATTACTTCCTCTTTGACATTTAAGATAAGCTATCATTCTCAAAACTTCATCATCATCATTCAAATTCATTGCCATCCTACTAATACTGTTCTGTTATCTAATTTTAGACCTTCTTGTAGCAGGGGCGTACACAAGGGGGGGCTGACCGGCTATAGCCCCCCCCCGATTTTTTTTTCGAGATAACTCATCAAATGTGAAACACGAGTGTATATCATCAAACCGTGTGCTTCTTTCTCTATTTCATCGAAAACACTTTTGGGAAAGGTGTTTCATACTTACATAATAAAGTGCAAAGTTAGGGCGATTTAACTTTTTTTCTAAATATTTTCAAATTTTAAACAGTTGCACCTACCTTGCTTTTTATTATATTACCTATTATTATTTGTGGTTTGTGTTATGTGTTACCTATAGTTGAGTAGAATTTTTAATAATTACATTTTTAACTAAAATAAGCTGGGTGGGTTTCACCAAGAGACTTAAATGTTAACATGAGAATTAACAGGCAGGTTTTCATTGAGCCGATCTGAGATTTCATGTGAGGACAAAGCTAAAAATTTTCCTCTTCGATCGGTCAGTGGGATTTTTGTTTGTTACCTAATTATAATGGTAACTTTTAAACAAGGCCGCCAAATGGGGGGGGGGGGCACCGAGGTTTTAGGAAAAAAAATTTAACCTACGTAGCTTAAGAAAAAAAACCTGCCCAAATGTTTACTACATATGGAGGGAGAAACATTTCTCGAAAAAAAAAACCTATTTCTTGGGCGCTTTAGAGTACATCACCTAATAGGCAGAAGCACAGGAACGGTAGGGCGAACCGCCCCGGATGCCGGTCATTACGCTTTTATCTATAGAAACATTCGATTATCGGGGGGGGTTGTAAAGCCCCCTTTACCCCCCCCGCGATTTACACTTTGTTTACATTATCTCACTGTGAAACTAGATGGGTTCAACACCACGACGCTGTCATGGTACCTACTTGGTTTATCCAGCCGCCCCCCCGAAAAAAAATTCTGTGTACGCCCCTGTCTTGTAGAATGACTTTTTTTGCTGGGGCACCAGTGTAAAATGTCAGTCGTCCTTTTGAAAGCCTTGGATCAAGTGAACAAATCGATACAATTTTGTAGAACTAGTACCGCACGGTCATGTAGACAATATGCACTATTTAGATAGATCTTGTGCCGCGCGGTTCGTCGCACCGCGCGTTCTTCTGAACATAGCCTTATGTGATGAAGACAAGTCGGAAGCCTCACACTCCATTAATTGGAGACTGAGACTCTGCTGAGCAGTTTTACCTTTAGCTAGAAATCAAAGCCGAACCTAATTTCACACAAAAATTATCAGCTTGACGTAAAAGAATTGAACTATCAGTTACACTGAAGCGTGTCGATCTTACAGCGGTGTTGCTCTGTATACTTACGGACCGTACCTGGTCCCATATTACAGGGTTCTTAACCCTGCAACACCTAATCATCATCATTTGGTCCACTGGGGGCTCCCGTCACCCCAAGTATAAGAATAGGAGAGCGAATATCATTGAAATGAACCGCAGACGCTGTTCAGTTGCAATAAACACTGTGTTGATATTTCAGCACAAATTTAGGCCGACGAATCTTTAACACAACACATACCACAACGTAAAAGGACGTTCAGTATTTCTTTTTTGTTCAATCAGCAATCCCATAACAAATATCAGAGTCCTATCCCTTCTCCACTGGGCTGTTATAAAACGGTCCATTTTATTTGTTTCAAATAAAGAAACCTCTCCATTTTATTTGTTTCAAATGAAGAAACCTCTCCATTTTATTTGTTTCAAATGAAGAAACCTCTCAAACCAGCTTTCTTTGATCATACACGTAGATACTGACATTTTGTAAAAGTTTTTACTAAAATTTTGAAATTTTCACTTCACGGTATTGGTGTATGTTTTTTTTGTAAAGTTGAAAAAAATAACTAGAAAACTTTGTGCTGTTCTGCCTAGATGTTATCATTGAAATATTGAATATGGAATCACATCTTAAGTACTTTTTGGTTAGCTGGTGGTCGTCGAGAACAATAAGATATCTTAAGCCTGTTTTCATTTCTTTGTCAGCTCGTTTAGAAAAGAAGAAGTGAACACACTAACCGATTGAACCAATTCGTTCAAATGAAAATTCAATTTTTCCACAATAATAAGAATAATTATTATGGTTTGATTTTCATTGTTGTTGAAGAACGTGAAATGAAGACATTAAGATGGGAGGTAGATGTATGCTTGTAGGTAGCTGTGAGAGAGCTCAAATTTAATATTTTTGAAGACGGTGGGATTAGTGTCCAAACATAATAACAAACAGAATTGGTTTTTCAATAGGAAATCAAATTTAATTTTTGTAATTCAGATTGAAGAACGAGCTTGATTTATTTATGTGTATTTTTACCTAGGTACAATAGCTAAAATTAGAATCCAATTGAAATAATATCTGCTTTACTAGTTTACCTTTTTCATGAAAAGGTAGGTGCTTTCCAAAATCCCAAGGCTGTACCAAAGTGGGATGTAGAATTGTGCTTTGTCGTCAATGAGATTGGAAATAAATAAGGAGCTAACAGCAAATTTGGCCATGTTGCCAAGAAAGATATATTTTTTAAAAAAAAGAAAAAAAAATTGGTTTAACGTCTCTTTAACATCTATTGGTCATTAGAGACGACGGTTTTATCCTCCATTCGCTGGAAACTTGCAAACCAGCTACCCACATTGACCTCAACCAGCCTGGGTTGGGCCGGAAAAATAGCCAGAATCACGAGGAGGATTTGGTGAAGAATGCAATGACGGAAAACGAATTGGACAGAAATGGAGGTAACTAGGATAATGATTGAGAAAGGCCTCACAGCAATACAAAATCCCCACCAAAAATATCACTGCGTGCTATAAAAATTTCCCGCCAAGTCATCACCTCAAAAAAATATAAAATCTATTTGGGGCCCCGCTTCCTTACTTCGAAATAAATAATGAGTTTAAACTCCGACCCCACCCCAAACGATTTCAGAATTTTAGTCTGATTTCCTCACTCTCTTCACCAACCAACTATTAGGATGATGGATGAGATTGGCCTCTCAGCAATACACAATCTGTGAAGATTTTACGGTCAAATTATTCACGGACATTTTTTAACCGATTTTACGTTCTTGGCTTCCATCGTAAATCTATTATACTATGGACATAAGAAAAATGAAGTAATTCTAGGTCACTAAATTTAATTCAAGATAAATTAAAGAGCCTATAATAATAATTACCATAAGCGGACTATGGATTCTCTTCTCGGCCATAAACCAGGGGAATAAAAAGTTTTACGCGAAAGATGTTTACTAATTAACTTTCTGCTTCAGAGTTAATTATGATTAAGTTTGTATGAATTCTATTAGTTAATTTTACTACTTGGAGAAGGCTATTTCAATTTAATTTGCACCATTTTAACTAGGTACCTGTACGTACATAGAATTAATTTTTACATTGCAGCTTCAAACAAAGTGCTTATTATTTTCAACGCAAATTCTTCTTTTTCAAGCAAAATTATAAAATTCTAATAAATTCTTGAAGATAATATTTTATTCAGGAAGGATGAGCTGTGATAAGTACTGAATTTTATTAAACTTATTCTCATAAATCATTTTTTAATAATATTCAGTTTGAAGCTCTATCTGCTCGTATAGCAATGAGAATCCTGCCTGGTGTAGCTTATCCACGTACCAAGAAGGAAGTAGCATGATGATGGTTGCTTGAATATCAAATTGTAGGACTAAATATAGGCCTCGTACCAAGAACCGGAGGTTCTTCCACGGAAAGTGGTAAAAAAGGGTGTGTTGTTTAAAATATAATGATAGAAATCTCTTGAAGTATGAAAGAATGATCGGCGTGTATCGACGTTAAATTTGTTGTTCATTGCTGTTATTCAATCAATTGAAGTGGCGGCTCAATGAAATAATCCCAATGATGTTCTTCCACGGAAAGTGGTAAAAAAGGGAGTGTTGTTTAAAATATAATGATAGAAATCTCTTGAAGTATGAAAGAATGATCGGCGTGTATCGACGTTAAATTTGTTATTCATTGCTGTATTCAATCAATTGAAGTGACGGCTCAATGAAATAATCCCAATGATGTTCTTCCACGGAAAGTGGTAAAAAAGGGAGTGTTGTTTAAAATAAAATGATAGAAATCTCTTCAAGTATGAAAGAATAATCGGCGGCGTGTATCGACGTTAAATTTGTTGTTCATTGATGTTATTCAATCAATTGAAGTGACGGCTCAATGAAATAATCCCAATGATGTTCTTCCACGGAAAGTGGTAAAAAAGGGAGTGTTGTTTAAAATATAATGATAGAAATCTCTTGAAGTATGAAAGAATGATCGGCGTGTATCGACGTTAAATTTGTTGTTCATTGCTGTTATTCAATCAATTAAAGTGACGGCTCAATGAAATAATCCCAATGATGTTCTTCCACGGAAAGTGGTAAAAAAGGGAGTGTTGTTTAAAATATAATGATAGAAATCTCTTGAAGTATGAAAGAATAATCGGCGTGTATCGACGTTAAATTTGTTATTCATTGCTGTATTCAATCAAATGAAGTGACGGCTCAATGAAATATTGCCAATGATGTTGCTTCTTTTGGATATTTCTGAGTACAATCAAGATTTTTTTTTTAATCCTTTACTCATTTCATTTTTAAAATTTATATTTTACTTTTATAAAGTTTTATCTGTACAGACTTTTTCACCCTTTAAAATACTTTACGTTATATCGTTTTTTTTTCCATTTTCTGGTTGATTTTTGACGCCTACGCTCAAAAATAGGTCTATAAAATGATTATTCGTACGTCTGTCAAAAAATCATCGTGTTCGCTTGTCCAGAAATGTATACTCATTTGCCATTAAATGTAAAATAACAACCAATTCAGGGTGCCATGGGGTTATCTTTCTTTTATTATTGTTGTTGTGTGAAACCACAAATCTTTTTTTTTTTTTTTTTTTTTTTTTTTTTTTTTTTNTTTATTTTTTTTTTTTTTTTTTAATTTGGCTTAACGTTTTTTTAATATCTATTGGTCATTCAAGACGGGGGTTTTACCCTCCATTCGATGGAAACTTGCAAACCAGCTACCAACATTGACCCCACCCAACCTGGGTTGGGCCGGAAAAATGAGCCAACGATACGTGGTGTTCCCAAGCGGTCACCCATCCAAGTACTGACCACGCCCGACGTTGCTTAACTTCAGTGATCTGACGGGAACTGGTGTATTCAACGTGGTATGATCGTTGACTGAAACCACAAATCTAAATAATTTGACACACTTGTCAGGAATGTGGACGGAAAATATTTATTATTAAATTCCACCGTGCTCACCTGAACACTTTAATAATTTGGTGGCCATTTCAAGATTGTCTTTTAACATTAAAAAACTCACACCTAGATACTAACAATAACTAACATTCATAAGCTTTTCTTAAAAGAGGGGGGCCCGTACTTCTGTTTCCAAATCACAATTGATCAAAAGATGGATATGTATCAAGAGCCGCTTGAATCAAATATTTAACTCTAAAAAGGAAGTGAAGGATTGGTCCCACTCATTATCGGCATTAGATGAATCGAATTCTGTGGAAATGATTACAGAGAATTCAAAAGTAAATAATACATTCGGTCCTATTCACAATTTGGATACCTGTTCAACATGATAAGCTGTTTTTGTGAACGGAAGAGCAATATAAATTTATATCTTGAAATGTATGATTAAAGGGTTCAATGTAGTTCTGTGGTTCTTTTGAATGAACATCATTTAGGGTGAGAAGCATTATACATTTAATGATTTTATAGTCAAAGATGTTGAAAAGTATTACCGCAATTCAGTATGATATGCAGCAGCAGCGAGCAGCGACAGATGTTACCGTAAGATACTACAAATCTTAATAGTAGAAAACGTGCACATTGCAATCTGAGACTCAATGAAATGAAGAGCTTGAAAAGTGTATGCTTTTGTAATATTGATTTGTCATAAGTTTTAGCAAGGCGAAGAACACTGTAAACTGGAGGTATTGAAAACCAAAGTTGATTTTTTTTTTTTTTTTTTTTATTTTTTNTTTTTTTTTTTTTTTTTTTAATTTGGCTTAACGTCTCTTTAACATCTATTGGTCATTTTGGGACGGAGGTTTAACCCTACATTCGCTAGAAGCTTGCAAACCAGCTACCTACATTGAACTCACCCAGCCTGGGTTGGGCCGGAAAAATAGCCAGCATCACGAGGGCGAGAACCCAAGTGGACACACACTTGGTACAACATCGCTGGACGTTGAACTTCAGTGATCCGACAGGAACTGGTGTATTCAAAGTGCCATAGACGCTGGCTTGATATTGATTTTCCATAAGTTTTAGCAGAGCGAAGAAAACTGCAAACATGATGTATTAAAAAGCAGTTCGATTTGCCTAATCAAATTGTATGGATAAATAATACAAGTTGATTATAGCCAGCGTCAATAACACGTTCAGGCTTAGCTAAAGTCTTCACAGACAAGACAGAGGAAGACCTTGAAGATAATACTTTGAGGATATTCAGGAAGTCTTGGAATGTTCGTTTTTCTTCAATCTATTATACTTAGCCCAGTTGGTATACTGACTGACTGATGTACTGACTGACAGATAATCAACGCAGCTCCACGATGGCTAAACCTAGAGACTTGAGACTTGGCACACAGATCCCTTTTAGTATGTAGGTGCGTAAGAAGCAAGAAAAAAAATAAAGTTTAAGTTGGAGCAAGTTACCGCCAAAAATAACGCTATTTAGCGGGTCTTTTTGCATTTTTTTCTGAGCAAACTAAAAGAGATAACGAAAAATTACTGAGAATAGACCCCCCAAAATAGTATATAAGCACTCCATAAAAAATATAAAATTTGAAAATATCCATTTTCTCCCCGATTCGTGAACGGTTTTCACCACCGAAAAATCGGAATTGGAATTGACCTCTTCGGGATGAGCGAGAATGCTGAAATTCGGTTCAAAGGTGTTCCGCAGTACAAAAAGTCATATCTTCGAATAAATTATTGAATTTTGTAAGTACGAGCGGTGCTCACTGTCGGTGTCGGTTCCACCAAAAATCCATAGTTTAGAAGTATCACATCGGGATGAGCGAGAAAGCTGAAAATTTATACGAAGGTGTTCCGCTGTGCAAAAACTAATATCTTTGAGTAAAATATTGAATTTTCTAAATAGGAGCCGTGTTCACTCTGGGGGTCGGTTCACCAAAAATCTAAAATTGAGAAGATTTAATTTCGTGATCTGGAAATTGTTGTTGAATTTTGTAACCGTAGCGAAGCACGGGAAAACAGCTAGTATTGTATAAAAGAGAAATTATTGTATATTGCTGCAGATGCTGCAATGAACGGATATATTTGACTTCGACGACAATGCTTTGCTTCTGATTTTGAACAATACTGTTGACGAATATGTGCTGCATTTCTCTAGCACCATCAAATGCCAGAGGATTCTCATCGATGGTGCAAGTACTGTACAAACACTCATTTGATTATTTATTTATTTTTATCGCGGTGCCAGAACAAAGCAAACTAAATTATGAATCTCCAAGGAGCAGGGTTGAATATTTTTTCGAGAATAAATTTTTATACGCCATAATAATACTTGGGTCATTAATTTAATGTGTTAAATGTGAGATATATTATAATTCAGATCCAGGGAGCCAGGGAAGTAGAACATTTGCCGGTGGTTTAATAGCGTATAAAAGTCATTGTTAAAAGAAGTAATTACGCTGGAGGGAAGTTATGATTTGTGGCTACAGGAAGGTACTTTTGTTGTTTTGCTTTCATCCGAACTTACAAGAGCGGGACTCGGGACGTTATAAATATAAAAACACAAGTAAAATGTCATTTTTTTCTCTTATCGTAATAAACTTGCTGGCTTATCTAGGGTAACATAAATCATTGTTTCTATATTTTTTCCTACTTCAGTCCTCTTTAGTTTTTATATTTTTCCACGTACGTATACTTTATGTACTCCTCTCTGATAATGAATGACTGAATTTAAGAGGATTTCGCATTACTCTGCGTAAAGTGGACAAGTAGAATCATCTGTTACAAACATGTCTGTGAAAAATGGTTTTCATATTTTAGAACACATTAGTATCAAAAGTAAGTCAACGATCATACCACGTTGAATACACCAGTTCCCGTCAGATCACTGAAATTAAGCAACGTCCGGGCTTGGTCAGTACTTGGATGGGTGACCGCTTGGGAACACCACGTATCGTTGGCTTTTTCCGGCCCAACCCAGGCTGGGTGAGGTCAATGTGGGTAGCTGGTTNAAAAAAAAAAAAAAAAAAAAAAAAAAAAAAAAAAAAAAAAAAAAAAAAAAAAAAGTATCAAAATTGTGTTGATCCCTTGTTTCATATTCCGGAGGTTCGAAGGAGAATCCTGCTAGTTAAACGACATCAAGTTATGGACGAGTTCGTCTACTTAAAAAGAATGCGAACCCATTGGATTCAGAGCAGTCCTGGCCTGGGGATTTACCTTAGTATCTGAAACGATGGGGCAATTCTTTACCGAGAGAAAAATTATAGGTACATATACAGGGTGCGGTAATTAGTTCTCCCAATTTTCAAAAAATCGTGGAAGGGGAACTAATAGCGGGAGTAGTGTGGGGTTTGTGATATTCAACAGAAATGACATCTAGTTTTTAGGTGTCACAATGGTTTGGTCGCGCGTGCATCGTATGTTCGCTTTCAAGCTGTTTTTTTAAAGTGAATCCATTATAGCCACTCATGGGGCGTTTCTCACAAGGTATGTTTTGCACTTCGCAGATCCTGTTCCTTATCGAATAACAATTTTAAGGTAGGTTAAAACTTTAGGAACACATCATCAGCTTTAGGCAGTGTGGGGCTACGGCGCATGTTCCCCGGTCTAGTAATCTCCTTATAGCATGACATTTCATGGGCCCTTCGCTCGCCAGATTGAAGTAACTGTGACTTCTTCCTGTGGGGTTACCTCAATGCTGAGTTCTTCAAATATCGCTCTGGGACCTTTGAAGAGTTAAGGAAGGCAATTCTGGAAGAAATCATCCAAATTAAGGCAGGTATGCTGACGAGAGTCATGGAAAACTTACGCGAAAGACTTCAAATGTGCATCACTCGCCAAGGTTGTTATTTGGATGATATTATTTACAAAACATGGATGAAAAGAACTAGAATACACAAGAGCTTTCAGAAAACAATTTTTTTTTTTTCAAATATCTCATTTCGTTTTTATTTACCAGCTCTTTCAAATGTGGAAGAACTAATTGCGCACCCTGTATAATAGAATGACGTGATGTTTTGTTAAATAAAATGTAGATGTGCAATCTGGTAAAGTTGTCTCTTTATATTTTTTGGTAGATCATTGGGGATTGAAGTTTCTAATAATATGTTAATTTAGATGTTACTATGTTCAGGTTCAATTAAGAGATGGGGTTCAGCTTCCTTAACGCCTGAACTATCCTGATCTAAATATTATAATACTCCTAAAGTATTGCTCACATGACAAGAATTGTGTGCAGGGTGTTAGTTTTATCTTTGTCAGGTAAACATTTTGAATGAAAATTTTGATACTCCAAGTTATTTTAACTTGGAGTATCAAATCGTTTTGAAGTCTCATACATTGTGGTGCTATGTACCAACGAATTATCAGATGGCATTTAAATGTTACAATGGATGATAAATCAATTGAAAATGCTTATAACAGTTCACAAGTTTAGCTTCTTCTGAGCGAACAATAATTTTGAAAATGCTTACAACAGTTCACGAGTTTAGCTTCTTCTGAGCTAACAATAATTTTGAAAATGCTTACAACAGTTCACGAGTTTAGCTTCTTCTGAGCGAACAATAATTTTGAAAATGCTTACAACAGTTCACGAGTTTAGCTTCTTCTGAGTGAACAAAAATTTTGAAAATGTTTACAACAGTTCACGAAATTAGCTTCTTCTGAGTGGACAATAATTTTGAAAATGCTTACAATAGTTCACGAGTTCTTCTGAGGAAACAATAATACAGAAAATGCTTACAACAGTTCACGAGTTTATCTTCTTCTGAGTGAACAACAATTATTTGCTTACAACAGTTGACGAGTATAGCTTCTTCTGAGTGAACAATCATTATTTGTTTACCACAGTTCACGAGTTTAGCTTCTTCTGAGTTAACAATAAGTATTTGCTTACAACAGTTCACGAGTTTAGCTTCTTCTGAGTGAACAATAATTTTGAACACATTCTAAAATAAAAAACTTAGGTAAGTTACTATGTATATCTGGCATTTGAGGGTTAGTAAAACCCTTTTCTAAGGACGATAAATTAGAAATTAAAAGTCATTTACCCTGAAAAAGAATATTTTTAATTATTAGTTTAACAATAAATGGGTTCTCAAGCAACTATAATAAAATGAAGATTTATCGTTTTGGGCTTCTGTATAGACCACCTCACATAATGACTACCCGGAAAGTTGCTATAATTTATCATAAATAATATTTATTTGAAATGGTTAATGTAAATAATGTGTTTACATTAAGTTGTGAAGACATTATAATATAATCAATTGTCTGATAGCTAGAGGGAGCTTCCATCTTGATCCCATTCCAATAGGTATATAATTAATTCACAGATTAAAATGTTCAAAGTGGTGTACAGTCCATTAATAAAATTGATTTAGTTTCTTGATGATTTCAAAAAGAAAGACGTTGAAGATAAAATTTATAATTATTACCTTACGAAAAGGATAATAAGATCATTTCACACGACGCGACGAATTGATTTCTTTTCTAAATAACATCTGCCAATGTATTATAATTGAACCTGCGCATGCGTATATGAATGTATCTTCCGTAAACAATTAATGGATTCAAATGCTATAATCCTTATGAAGCATTCGAATGTAGACAAAATGTATCAAGACTTCCCTGTGGCAGAGTGCGCATCACACTCGCCTTGCACCGGATTCCTGGACGGGTCGAAAATTTGAAAAAGCGTTTTTCGAATTTTCTACTTGGTCTAGTTGTGTTTGGGGGTAACTTAGCCTCCTGAGGATTATTGAGTAGCTATGGTAATAGAGCCAAGTGGTATAAGGTAAAAATTGTAGCTTAGGCTTAGTATTATTGGAGTGAATGTTGAAAAATACTTTGAAATGTTATGATGGCCACAAACATTGTGACATAATAAAACAAAGAAATATACATTTTTACAAAATGGATCAAACCATTTTTTTTCAAAAAATTGATGTGTCAACTAGGAGACATTTTTTCAGACGCGAAATCCTGAGAAAAAGTTATCATAATTGAATACAATAGGTATCAGAGCTATACCGAAGGGGTAATTTATTCAAATTCAATTGTGACTTACTAAATTCCATAGTGAAAATACCTACATGAGATTGTGAGACAATACTTGAGGGCGACATCCTCACAGGCCAAATGTCTCCCTGAGACGTCTCCGTGGCAGAGTGCGCATCACACTTAGCTTGCAGCAAGGAGGTTCCGGGTTCGATTCCTGGACGGGTCGAAAAATTGATAAGATTTTTTTTTTCAAATTTTCCACCTGATCTAGTTGTGATTGGGGGTAACTCAGCCTCCTGGGGACAATTGAGTAGCTATGGTATAGCGACAAGTGGTAATATGATAAGGAAATTTTATTGTTAAAATGTAGCATAGGATTAATGATATTGAAGTAATACCTCGTAATACTATGATGATTACTAAAATTGTGATATAATAACACAGAGAATATACATATACATTTACAAAATGTCTTCCTGAGCTAATGGTGGAAAATGCTACAGAAGGCAACTCTGCTACACGTATTTGTATTACAGTAATTGACGTGTCCTGGGGGCACTTGAAAATTATTTATTAGTCTCCAATATTACATGTGCGATGACAATTAAATTTTTGTCAATAAGAATCAACACCTTTAGATCTGTCATCGCAACGATTATGCCACTTATTAATTGATCCGATCTTCTATTATTTTATGGAACGCAAGAAAAGGAAAACTCTTTTTCTTAATGTCTGAAATCCGCAATGCGACAAACCAATTTCAACTCTGGGAACATTTCTTAAAGCTTTTCAGCTTTAGTGTTAGAAATAAGAAAAATGAAAAGAATCTTGGAATATTAGATAAAATAGGTATACGAGATATATTTGCATAATATCATGGACGATTTTAAATATAAATCTTTGAATAACATGATAATTATAAGTGTTAAAAAATATTAACTTTTAAATAAATTAAAACAAAACGCCAAAAATACTATTTATTATTATTTATGAAGAAACTGAAAGTCAATCTTCCGACTCGAATAGACCGATGATGTTTTTGGTAAGCGTTTTGTTTTAATTTATTTAAAAGTTGATTTTAAATATCACAGGTACACAATTTGTGAATACTTGTTCATCCACAACACAGGGGAACTGTTTTTACGTTTCCCTTAGTGTGGACAGTAGGCATCGAATTAAAATTATGTTCATCTCATTTTTATTTTAGTTTCAAGTTTTTATTGTCAGTATCTATTCTGTGTTATTTCTTTATAAAAACTAAAAAATTATGCCAATAAAATTACAATTACTTCAACCAGCAACTTTTGCGAAAGAGCAACCAAACAAAAAGGTTCAGTACCTAATTGCATACTATGTATAGTTGTATACCCTGCCAGAACGGAAGCAATAAGATAATTTTTAATAAAATTATTTGAATTTGTATCTACAAATCCTAGTCTGAACCATCCTCTCCAAATGATAGATAACACAATCTTGTATCATTTTGTATTTCAACATCCTTCTGGACATCGTTTATAGATTAAATATAAATCATCCTGCTCGATTGATTTTCATCTAAGTCATACACATTCTAACCAAACTGAAATATATTTAATCAAGATTAACCTTACTTCTACTCGACAAGTAACAATTTCATTTCCAGCTTCTAGCACTGTATAATGAACATATCAAGATAGATATCTTTACTCGTGTAATTGATTGAACATTAAAATGATTTATAGACTTTGATAATCGATAAATTAGATGAATATTATAATTAGTAGTGATGCTAATGTAGTTAATTGTGTTCATGTTGATAGAGCAGTCAAGATTGATCAGTTCAATGACAAAAGAGATGCTCACAATGAAACGTCAAGAATGAATAATCTGATGGAGGCACCATCATAACTGTTGTGTCTGATGAGTTCAATGACAATATAGGTACTCTCAATGAAACGTCAAGAATGAATAATCTGATGGAGTTACCATCATAACTGTGCTGGTTGCTTACAGAACCTAAGTGAATCTCAATTTATAATTGAACCGGTCATTCAAAAACGACATACATCCAGCGTCTATGGCACGTTGAATACACCGGTTCCCGATAGATCACTGAAGTTAAGCAACGTCAATCGAGGTTGTGCCATGTGGGTGTTCACTTGGGATCGCGCCCTCATAATATTGGCTATTTTTCCGGCCCAACCCAGGCTGTCTGAGGTCAATGTGGATAGCTGGTTTGCAAGTTTCCAGCAAATGGAGGGGGAGATCCCCGTTTTGAATGACCAATAGATGATAAAGAGACGTTAAGCCAATTTTTTTTTTTTTTTTTTTTAAAAAAAAAACGACATACCTAGTTACTAAGTCTTATTTTTTTTTAGAAATCCCTTTTCGTGGTCTCATTTTGCTTAACGTCTCTTTAACATCTATTGGTCATTCGAGACTGGGGTTTGACCCTAATTTCGCTAGAGAATTAATCAGCTACCCACATTGACCTTGTTCTCTATTCAGCCTAGGTTGGGCCTGTATTCAACGTGCCATAGACGCTGGCTGATTTTTTTATCATTAGAAAAGGCCTTGAACGTATGTTTTTATTGTTCAAAAACTCATACTTTTATAGACTACAGGCCTCCCATAAAGACTTCAAGAAACTCCATACGAAAAAGCCTAGATGGGTGAAATCACACTACCTTGGTGAACAATTTATGTCACCCTTGAGAGATAACTATATTTTCGGTCGAATCTATCTGCCATAGTCTATGCATATTGGACCACACTGATCGGAATATGTACACATCTAGGATGTAATAAACTTTTATTATTTGGACGTGCTGCTCAATAAATTAACCCATGGTGATACGGCATGTCTTTTAGAATAATAAACATATAAACAAGTGTTTATTCTGAACTCTGTCTAGACAGAAGCCACAGTATGACACCATTGACCCCCATTATAGAAAACCCCTATTGGGAGCGTGCGAGTAAAAAGTCGCACAGGACCAAAGGCCGTAGTAAATTTTTACACTAATATAAGATCTTACTGGTTGAGAACTGATCAAAGTAATTTTCCGTTAACATCAGAGAGACCGCACACACGGAGTTTAGTAGTATGAAACTAGAAGCAGACGAGTGAAATTGCGTAAATTTTGAATTTGCGTACTTTGATGTATATTTAATATTTTAGTCAAGTGAAGATATAGTAATTTTCAACCTTCATTATGGTTTTACTTGACATAGTATCCCAATTTAACCAATTTATTTTCTATATTATTTTTAAAGAAAAATTTGTTTTTATTATTATTAGTGATTAGTGTAATCATATTTAAATCATATTAAAACAATTATTTAAAAGCACTGTATCTTGGTGGGCTAATACTAAAATTATAGTATTTTAATTGACCATTAAAAAATAATTTTCCGACGNAAAAAAAAAAAAAAAAAAATGTTTGCCCCATCATATGGGCCAAAATGGCGAAATTGACTTTTCCCGTTTTTTCCTCTAGATTTTTTTTTATTTAGGAAAAATTTTAGGAAATGGAGAACAAAATTTTATAGAGCATAACATTTTTAACCCAAAATTAATGTTTTGTTATCGTATCTCTAAGTAGGTACATTAGAAAATTTCCCAAAAAGAAATTGGGCTTTTCGCCCTAACCCATCTTAAGTAAAATAAAGATTTAAAATTTAACTGCTCAGTCTATGGTCAGAGATATCAATACCAAGAAATCCTTGTGATTTTTTATTTTATTATTTTTATATTGGTATTGGCATATGAAATTCAAAGAATTGTAGCCATTACACCATTACAAGACTAACAATAAAATATTTTCAAACCGTAATTATGTCGGTACAACCTATACAATCATGTGTTTTATGAAAGTTTGGTCAACTAACATTACAGCCTATGGCCGAATCTCATTAGCTCACCAAACCATTCACAACACGTAGAATAATTAAATGGCGAAGCCAGTTGCCATGCAACACATGCACAACGATTTTTTTTGTTTAATTTTATGCCACCTGGTATAAGAGACAAAGGTAAGGTGCTAAATTTAAATCTCTCTAATATAGTTTATATTTTACAAGTACAGCACAAGAGAGCTTTCAGCAGATAACAATCTAACTTGTAAAAATAATATAAAGGTGTTTCTTTTTGTCTTGTCTAACAGAAAGGATAAAAAAAAAAGAAGCATAAAAACTATAAATTGTATTTGAACCATAAATTCAAAAGTTCTATTATGTTTTCAACTTTTCAGCTTGTGTCTTTGAGACTGTATGTTACCTAAGTGGTGAATCTATCGATCATTTTTCATTGGTAAGGGATTTTAATTTTTTTTTTATATTTATTATAATTAAATTGTTTGGACTCATCATTCGGCGACAAGAAACCAGTTTACAATTAATGCTTATATAATCCTAATAACTAAACTACAATGGAAAATAATAAGAACAATTATTCTTATCAGAAAAATTAAATAAATAAAAGAATCACAATTTCCATAATTATATTCTACTTCCCTCACCAAAGCATCCGCTCGTCGATAAAAAGATTCCTTCGAATCAGTGAATATACAGAGTGTGCTGTCCTTTGTTTGTGTTATTTTGTTATACAGAGTGTTTCAAAATGTTATGCAAAAAAAGAAACCACGTATAGTAGAGCTCAAATAAAGGCCACTTTGCTTAATAAACCCCTATAAGGAAATGGACCCCAAGGTAGCTAGGCTCAGGGGAGGATTTTAGGCTATATCTTGGGAGTGGGCGCTGGATATCACTTAGGGAGGGGATACTTCCGGAGGGTATGGAATACTCCCACAGGCACGATGTTGGGGCCGCCGCCCCGGGGAAAATTTTGAATAATTAGAATCGTCCCACGCTGAATTTTTGTGATTTTAAAAGGTCAAAGAGCTAATTCGGTGTTTTTTTTGTAGCAAAACAAGTTTTAGAAGACATGCCATACCTTAAAACACCAAAAAAATACGCATCAAAAAGATTTAGGCATTTTCATTTCATGACACCCCATAACTCCGCCCCTGATCGGTGACAAGAGCTAATTCGGTGAGCTAATTCGGTGTTTTTTTTGTAGCAAAACAAGTTTTAGAAGACATGCCATACCTTAAAACACCAAAAAAATACGCATCAAAAAGATTTAGGCATTTTCATTTCATGACACCCCATAACTCCGCCCCTGATCGCGGAAAAGTGTCAAATACTCGCCATGATAACAATCGGAGACGTCATGCAAAAAATTAAGACAATCGCAAAATAATTCCATTTTTAATCATTATTTTTCGATTTTTAAGTGCCAAATTTGGGTGGCCTTAGCCACCTTGGGGTCCATTTCCGTATAAGGGTTTATTATTTGAGCTCTACCATACGTGGTTTCTTTTTTTGCATAACCTTCTGAAACATCCTGTATAACTGGGTGGCCACGTCAACAGGGGAGAAATTCTGCAACAAAAAGTTTCCTTTTTCAAATTTGTGAATTTTAAATTCATTATGTTTATAATTATTTTTTCTAATAAGTATGGACAGTCCACGGTTTTGTTCAGGGGTTTAAACACAAATAGTAGGCTGTGATTTTAACAGTCGCTAGTGTGTTTTCATCCGTTTTTTCCTATATTGTTGATTGGTTTCTCAAAAAATTCTAAATTCATATATATTCCTATTCTGACTCATTCATAATTTTTTTACCTAGTAAAAAAATTCTTATTCCCTGGCCATCCAAAGTCTAATACTCTTTTTGCATCAGACCTATCCTCCTCCAATATATTCAGTGTTGAGCCTACTCTTCCGTGATGCAATATTGGTATACAACTTATTACTCATCTTTTTATTTTAATAATAGATAGCAGTTCTGTCGACCAAGCTTAAATGACAACCATAATGTCCAAGGAACAAAGTCTAAAAACAATGACACAATTATTGTACAAATCATCAAGGTTCATCAAAAGCAGAAAAGGCATTCGAAAGTTATCTTGTGCCAAAAAGACGTGTAAAGAATAATGCTGGAGATAAATTTAGATATCATTTCGTTCAATTAATGATTACGTCTTAAAATGCTCTTCAGTAATGTCCTATTGCCCCTTCTAATTCTTCAGCATCTGCTTTGGCCACAATGTCCATTTGTCCATGGCTAGATGCAGGTGCTAATTTTTTTAACACTTTGAAAGGGTCCACATTCCTCATGTATCCTGCAGAGTTCTTTCTTTTGTAATTTTTCCGTCTGCGATTCCCCCTTTTCTTTACCCCTGGTAACGTTCATTTTGTCGCAATGTATGTTTATGTTTATTTTGATTGTTTCATTGAATATTTTCACCTGCTCTTCTAGAGACCTCTCCATGTGTCACGTGTTCTCTATGATAAAAAAAAATGGGTGCGTGTACTTATGTATACTTCTTTTTAAAAATAAATTTAATAATATTTCAAAAAAACATACTACCCATCAACCGGGAGTGATCTCAGAACCTACCAACTATGAAGCAGAGGTCATGCCACTGAGCCACGATATCCTATGGATATAGAATAAGAAAATACAATATTTAAATTTAAATCTCATAATTTTTTCATAACTAGGTACTTCATCTGTGTTTTTAATTTTGTGTTACATTATGCGGTATTAATTTTGTATTTCACTGTTGCGGTGATAATTTTTTGTTACAGGTGCGCGCGCATCTTAAAATTTCTCTCTCATCATTTTATAGCTATAAAATGCTTTTTTTTTAAAGAAGTATAGCTTAAAAAAAAAAAAAAAAACAATCAATAAAATAAAAGAATAAAATAAATGGAGCAAAGATTAATTTCTAGCAAGCTAAACTTTTGATACACTTTATAGATGATTCGTTTGACAAACAAGCACCATACAACCTGGAGCGTGGGTGCTTGTAAAATATATGCTCCCGTGTTACAGTACAAGATTGTAAATAACTCCAAACATGGCTATCACCATGCACAATGTTTCTTCTCGGACATTTACTTTATTACAGCAACTGTTAGAATACTTTATGATGACAATGTTGAACGTACTGTGGGAGATAATGGCATTAATAGACGCAGATCACCAGTTACATTGTTTATAACATTTATTGAACTTTATGGATTCTACTGTCCGACAGTGGTTAATTATTTGAGGAGTAGGCATCAGTATATTCGTCTCCTACAGAGGCCAATCTAAGTAATAGCAGTATCTGATAGAGATGGAAATACAATAATAAAACTTTTAATAAATAGTGTTCACTGCATTTCTACTATAACAGTATGCTATTATCAGATGCTTTGGTAAACTTTTTTCTATGATCATTCTTAGAGATTTTTGTCTATCATCATTGTCTAAAGGCTGTGCCTTGTCGGTGTAGCCACTCTTCCCGGGTCATACCCAAACTTTTCATTTGACTTTACGATCCGCAGTTCATGTTTACAGGAATATCTTTGAAATATTCTATTCTGGGTCGCCCTCTGGGTCTTTTTCCATTTAATCTGCCCTCGAATTTATAATGTTCATAAACTAATTGTGTCTGATGGTGTGACCTATGAACTTAACTCTTCTTAATTCTATGGAACTCATCAGTTGATTAGCTTCTTGGATCTCTCTTAGTACTTGGTCATTGTTTTTCTTCTCCATCCAACTTGTTTTCTTCATTTTTGTTGGGATTTTTTGGGGATTTTTTGAAAAAAATCCTAACACCCAGGAGATGTCTGATAAATCATATAGTATGAATTGGAATGTTGCATCCTGTATTTAGTAAAAGCCTTTTCAAGTATTAGCATTTTCTATCTGCTTCTCCAGGCAAATTAAAGGTATGCTCTTTCTCTCAGATTAATATTTTCTTTTTCATTTGAAATCCTGTTCAATTCATATGCACCCCAACTTTCCTCGCATTAAAATTGAGAATTTTTTGATTCTTGTATCTTCGATTCTTACTCTTGAGGATTCTATGTTTTGATTATGAGTCAGTTAGTGTGCATGGCGCTGTATGAAGAATGGAAATCACAATTATTTTAGGGGTTTAAAGAAATATTTGCAGAAATAAATTGAAGATATAATATAGCTAACCATAATAATAATAATAATATAATTATTATTATTTTTCCTTTTTTTTCTTAAGAGGGGGGGATTAATGATCCATTGCGAGATAGTGTCCAGAAGCGCCTGTTCAGGAATACTTCTGTTATTATATTTTCAGTGTATTAACAGCAGATTGGATTAGACATCTATTTACTATTAGGGTAATAATAAGAATATAATTAAATTTTGAAAAAAATAGACAAAGCATAATAGCATATCGATTCTGAAAAAACCTTCGTTCTTTTGAAAACTCGCCATCTATTTCATTCATGTGAACCACTAATATTATTGCTTTAAAATAAAATTAATTATTTATTGCAGAGGTTCTCAAACTGGGCGGCGCGTCCCCTAGGGGGGCGTGAAGGCAAGCCAAGGGAGTGGGCGAGGCCAGTTGAATTATTATTATTTAGTTAAAAGATACATATTTAGGTACTCATTTTTTTTTTTACAAAGGTTATAATTTTATTGAACATGATGTTTAGAAAATTTGAATGAGATAGCATTCAGCAACACATTAGCGTTTCAAATGAGATAGCATTCAGCAACACATTAGCGTTTTGAAGAAGATAGCATTCAGCAAGATACCCATTCATAATTTATAATGTAAAGGGGAGGGGGCGGGGGGGGGCTTTCATTACAAGAAAAGGGGGCGCGGTACCAAAAAGATTGGGAACGCCTGATCTATTTCATTTGCGCCTCGAATAAACAATAGATGTTAATGAAACTTTTTATTATTTTAATAGATATTTCGTGCGTCAATCAGTCAGAAAGCTCTTTTATAAGTTTAATCATAATACGCTTCAAATGAAGACAACTTAAAAAAAGAGTTTAATCCAAAAATGTTGATTATCTATCACTTTCAATCAAAGATTTACCAATCCACTCAACAGCCTGAAAGATCAAAATGAATTCATAATAAAAGCCCAACAAACTAAATTATAATTATTTTAAATAATGAAAAAGGAAAGAAATCTGAATTAATTTATTTTGAGAAATCTGAACAACCAAAGCAAACGTTAACTTTTTGAACATGTGTCCAGAAGTGGGTGGTCCATGCGATCTAAAGTAGATGTTTGAAGAGAACCAAACGAGATGTTGGATTGACTGACAGTGACAAGGCTTGGGGTATAATAAACAAGTCAGATTGAAGCTACCGGTATATGTTGAACCTGTCATGTGCTCGGTTTGTTACAACTGACGATAATTATCTTGGCATTTTTCTAGATCTTTGTTCAAAAAGAAATAAATAAATACCAACTCGTTTCATTCTTTTTTTTTTTGTTCGGTCCCTAAAATTGATTCTTTTGTTGATACTGTTTGGACGTTGCCGCAAAAAGTATCTTGTACATGATGTAGATTTCTTTTGTTCAATTGAACAACATCTGTTGTGCTTAGGTTTACCTCCATCATTGAAATATATTTAACTTACTTTCGGTGTCCAGTTTCACAAAATAAAACCATACAAAATATTTTCCGTAAAAGAAAAAGGTCATTCTTATGGGTAAGATCCTCAGTAAGCATAAGGAACAAGTAGGTCCTTCTCTATCATATTGAAAGGTGCTTTATTATGGTCAAATCCATATTGCAATAAGTAGGTAACTATTTTTGGAATGAGGATGCAGGTTTTTATTGTCTGCTAACGAAAAAATATATTAGAAGCGACTCAGGCCAACCTTACGCAGACTTCAAAACGCATTTTTTTTTGTAACCTAACCCAATACTGCACCCAATACGTCCTACCCAACAAACTATACAAGGTGTTCAATTCAATTAAATTATAGATAAAAACCTATTCGCAGACTGATTGTACATACAAAATTGCATTTAACATCGGTTAAGCCGTTTTGGAGAAGCCCTTTTGGAACAAACACTGTGACACGATTTTATATATTAGATTAGATTAGGTTATGTGAGTATACAGCCATCGTCTATAGCACTTTGAATGAAACTTTTACTCGTAAGATCTCTGAAGGCAACGTCCAGCGAAGTTTTAATTCGTGGGTAGCCACGGAGGATCGAAACCTTCTGGCTATTCCCGGCCCAATTCAATCTGGGTCAGGTCAATATAGGTAGCTGGTTTGTAAGGTTCCGGTGAATGGAGAGTAAACCCACCGTCTCGAATAACAAATAAATGTTAAGAGATGTTAAAAAAGTGATTATACTGACTGGTGCTCTAGTACTCTAGATAATTTCCCTTTTCCATTATCTTTATATATAAAAGGCAATGTCCTGAGTGACTGATCAACGTAGAGCCGAAACTATTAATGCTACAGACAAATTTGGCAGGGACCTTCGTTGCACCATGTAATTGTGCACTAAGGATGGATTTTGCAAAATTTTAATTTTAAGCTGTAGAAATCGCGAAAAGTAAACAATCCCCGTAAGAAATACATTGGAGCGAGAGAGATAGCATTATACATCATTTAAAATATGCGTGGGCGAAGCCGCGATCGGAGGAGGCTTGTATGAATATAAACCGAATACTCACTGACAATAAATTATGGTCATCTAAAATTATTATTATCAGTTTGAAATTTGGGGTTATGTTCTTTAAGAGATTTTATTAGAACATGGTGCTAATTCCAATATTTCTTAACAACAATACCAGTCCTCAAATTAATTCATCCTCCTAGTACGTAAGAGTATTGCAGTTGGTGCTTGGCACATCCAAAATCAAGTCAACTCTAAGAAATACTCAGTTAAGTTTATTTGTATCCAGCGTCTATGGCACGTTGAATACACCAGTTCCCGTTAGATCACTGAAGTTAAGCAACGTCCAGCGAGGATGTTCTATGTGGGTGTCAACGAGGGTTCGCGCCCTAGTGATTGTGGCTATTTTTCCCGCCCAACCCAGGCCGGGTGAGTTCAATGTGGGTAGCTGGTTTGCAAGTTTCCAGCGAATGGAGGGTAAAACCCCCGTCTTGAATGACCAATAGATGTTAAGCTAAATTAAAAAAAAAGTTTATTTGTTTTTTATTACAAGAAACTTACCAAATGTCTGAGCTAGATACAGTTAGTACATGGTACTCATACTCAACTTAATATTGCACGATATCATATCATAAAATAATACACTAACTTCTTACAAATATACCATTAAACATGTAATAATTTCTCATTATAAAGACGTAAATTCTGATCACACAAAAACTAAGCAGTAAAATATACACGATGTGCTTGCTTGCTATTTAATAACAAGATAATATAATTGTAAAACTTTTCCGTAAATTATATTTACGAGTTTTTTTTGAGTACGGCACACTGCTTTTGCTATTTTCAAAAGTCCTCAAATGCCTACAGATGTCAAGAATACGTTTTGCATTTCGCAATTCTGTCGTGTTTTTTGCAAATAAATATTTTAAAAATCTCAAAATCCGACTAAAATTTATTAACAAGACAAACAAATACAACAACTTCTACTTTAGATTATGTACCTGAGGTCATTCTAGGGTTTTGACTTAGATTCGCTGTAAACACACAGACCAGCTACCCACATTGGCTTTACTCAGTATGGTTTGCGCAGGGAATAACCAACATCACGTGGGCTTTAACATAGGTGGATTTCGCTGAACGTTGCTTAACATCAGTGTTCTTATGGAAATTGTATTCATCGTATCATAAACACTAACTACTAGAAATATTTAAAAACACGAATAATACAGGAATCAATAAATCAACTGCAGCCGGCGTCTATGGCACGTTGAATACACCTGTTCCCGTTGGATAATTGAAGTTAAGCGACTTCCATCGAGGTTGTACCATGTGGGTGTCCACGTGGATCCGTGCCCTCGTGATGCTGGCTATTTCTCCGGCCCAACCCTGGCTGAGTGAGGTCATTGTGAGTAGCTGGTTTGCAAGTTTCCAGCGAATGGAGGGTAAAACCACCGTCTCGAATGACCAATAGATGTTAAAGAGACGTTAAGCAAGAAAGAAAATAAAAAAAATATTAACTGCTATCGACTTAAACTCATTGAACCGGTCAAATTCCAGAAAGTCTAGCAACGTCGCGCCATTTATGTAATGTACTATTGGTGTCCGATCCGGAGCACGAAGGGGTATTGTTGTCTGTTTTGGGATGCACTCAATACCGGAAAATCGAGTACCTTCGAGTGGTTTTTGATTAAATTGCTTTTACCTAACATGAAAGTAATCTGTCTAGATATTTAACATGAGATTTCTGATTAAGATTGTATCTCTGGTCCAAATTATGTGTTTTTCTTTATAAAAATCAGTCACCATTGGTTTAACCCTTCTTGTTTTTTTTCTTGTCAAAACTTTTTTTTTTGGAATCTTTCTGAGGAAACATTATAATATTTTAAAGTTTTGGATCTCTTGGTTCAATAGAAAATTATAAAGCAGTAGCAAGTAAAATCTCTGCAGGTGGTAAAACTAACGCCTCCACATAAGGAGAATTAATGTCAACGAGCTCATAAACCTTCCTCCTCCATATATTAATATGATTGTTATTTTTTATGTACATTCTCCTGCTGTGGCTATGAAAAATGATATATAACATATAATTACGAGCAATACAACTTGACTGATTTACGAGTCGATTTTTTTATTCTTCTTTCGTTTCTGAAAAATGTTCATTCTGTTTGCCCTTTCTAATTTTGTTTCGCATAGCTTTGTCTTCTTCTCAACGCTCCATGTTTGTTCATTCAATATTGTTTGAGATACACAAAATAATTATTTGTTCATTCAATATTTTTTGGGATACACAAAATCATTATTTGTTCATTCAATATTGTTTGAGATACACAAAATAATTAAAGATGTAACTTTAAGGGGCATTTCAAATACTACTTTATAAGTACTTATAAGGCTGGCCATTTTTCCACCTAGATGTCTATGGGTGAAATATTGCACTAAAGCAATGAAACGTTTTATACACCAGTCCCCTTAAGATCACTGACGTACGTCCAGCGAGGTTTTGCATAGTGGGGGGGCCTCGTAGGTATGTGACCTCGTGATGCTGGTATTTCTGGCCCAACACAGGCGAGATCAATATGGGTAGTTGGTTCGTAAGTTTCTAACAAAATGATGATAAAATATCCATTTCAAATCACCAATAGATGGTAAAAACAAGAAAGAAAGAAACACAGTCAGCCAAACTAGCTGCCCGAAATATTTTTTATGAACAACATTTTTAGGGAATTTACATTGATTGCAAAAAATCGTCTTGTAATCTTGTGACTTTTTAACTTTAGATTATCGAATCATTATTTTTTGGTGTATTTTCAATAATGAACCTGTGGAATTGTCACGAAAAAAAAGAAAAATGACCCCCCGCCCTCAAATTTTTTTTCATTCAATATTTTCATACAGTTTCAAACATATTAAAAAGTTTCAAACACATTTCAGCTAAACTGTATGAAAATATTGAATGAGAAAAAAAATTGAGGGGGGNGGGGGGGGTAATTTTTATTTTTTTTCGTGACAATTTCACAGGTTCATTATTGAAAATACACCAAAAAAATAATGATTCGATAATCTAAAGTTAAAAAGTCACAAGATCACAAGACGATTTTTTGCAATAAATTCCTTAAAAATGTTGTTCATAAAAAATATTTCGGACAGCTAGTTTGGCTGATTGTGTTTCTTTCTTTTTACCATCTACTTGTGATTTGATATTATTTCTCACACATGTAGGTAGGTAGGTACCTATGTCAAAAAGTAGGAAATTTTCAAAATAATATAAATCAAGTGAGTATGAAGTATCGATTTTGTGTGAAATTGCATCGCTGGACTCTTATCTGAGCTTCAGATCGGGGAGCAATGTGCCTTGAAAGGTTAACGACTCGCTGAATATTACTGATGAGTATTATTACTATACACATATTTTTATACTTTATGTCTTAGCGAGGCACATTAATGTTTTGTTTATGGCTGTATATCCTGTTTACATCATTGGAGGTCTTCTGTGTGTAAATTATAACCAGCATCATAATTCACACTTTGAATATTTAATGGCCAACATGTCAGCTTGTATCACTCTCATTGTACTTACCTTTGTACAGGGTGTTGAAACGCTTTAATGAAGAGAAAGCTCTGACAGTGTGACAAATCGGTTTGTAATTTTATGGGCTAAAAGAAATTACCCTCCCGTTAACCATCCAAAATAAAAATAAATAAAAAAATTGATGCGTGTACTTATGTACGCGCGTGAGTAGTTAGACGTCTTTTTATAAATAAATTTAAAAATATTTCAAAAAAAACATACTACCCTGGCCGGGAGTGAACTCAGAACCTACCAACTATGCCACGATGTTCTATGTATATAAACTGAGAAAATACAATATTTAAATTTAACTCTCATCATTTCTTCATAACTAATTCGTCTCTGTTAATTTTTTGTTACAGGTGCGCGCGCGTCTTAAAATTTCATCATTTTTTCATAACTATTTCGTCTGTGTTAATTTTTTGTTACAGGTGCGCGCGCGTCTTAAAATTTCACTCCCATCACTTTTTCATAAACGCGTCTAAAGAAGTATAACTTAAAAAATGACATTTAACCATACAATGAACAACAATAATTAATCAACGTTTGAGATATAATGAGATCTAATATATACAGCATGAAGTTCTCATTTCGGGGGCTAATAATTGTGTGCCGAAATTTTTCGTGACCAAGTGGAAAATATGCCGCTCACAGCGCACGGTGGATTCGATATTTGGGTTCATTTCTTTTTTTGTGAGCGGTTCATTGGTTCAATGAACCAAAGGTTCATTGAAATAATAAACGAAAACAGTTTCTTCAAAAATAAGTTGAAAATTATAATTAAATTTCTTCTAGAAATGTTATACTCCGGCAAAGTTTTAAGTCATGTGGAGCTTTTCTCTTTTTACAAGAATATCACATGAGACCAAATCAACGGAAGGAGGACAGAAAAAAATCATACGAACTCAAAGTCTACTACTCTATTATTTCAAACTGTTGGAAGTACGAACTGAAAGAAATGATCTATCTATGATTTTCGGACATGACAGTTCAAAGATCGTATTGTACGGACACGAAAAAAGTAATTTACACAGGAAACCAATAATCCTTGATATTCAAAACGCAATTTTCTCGGAAGTTCCAAAGCAAACAAAAAATTAAAAAGAATAATAATGCCCCTGATGCGTTGCATGATTTTTTTAATAAATGTTTACAGATGACATGTTCTTTCACAGTAAATTAATTTTCCTAATTTTTGTTCTTTACAGTTTGGCGCTGTGCTGTGCTGGCCGAGCGGCAGAGTTTACTCAACATTATTTAATAAAATGAATGAAAACGTGATGTTCTTTCAAGTCAAGTGATTATCACCTTGTCATCATTCTTAAAAGATATCATTCATTAAAAAACATTTTTATATTAAAAAAAAAAAAAAAGAATAATATGATTTTTAATATCATAAAAGAAAGTGACAGATTTTCTACATTTTATCTTCAGAATAAATTTATGTCTTTTAAAATTATGACACTAGTTTGTCAAAGTCAATTTTAAAAATAAAGAAGAAGAAAAAAATGCGTTAGAAGTATTTTGGCAAAAAATAGAATGAAATATTTGAAGCATCAGATTATATATTTTATGAAAATTGTTTTGTTTCTAGTGACATTCAACCTTTTGAACCAACATGGTCCTTTTATGTTTAACATAATCATTAACAAGAGTTTAATCAAATTAATCTGTTTTATGTTGTTAACTAACATTTTCTATATTGCTTTTACATTTTGTATGTAGATTGTATGAAACAAAATGTTTCAAAAGAAAGCAAGTATTTAGAATTTGATAACACATAACTTATCTCTATATATATATACTAGCTGTTTTCCTGTGCTTCGCTACGGTAACAAAATTCAACAACTCAATTTTAGATTTTTGGTGGAACCGACCCCCAGAGTGAACACGGCTCCTATTTAGAAAATTCAATATTTTACTCAAAGATATTAGTTTTTGCACAGCGGAACACCTTCGTATAAATTTCAGCTTTCTCGCTCATCCTGATGTGATACTTCTATACTATGGATTTTTGGTGGAACCGACCCCCAGAGTGAGGACTTGCCTTTAGTTAGAAAATTCAATATTTTATTTAAGGGTATGACTTTTTGTACTTTGGCACACCTTTGTATCAAATTTCAGCTTTCTCGCTTATCCCAAAGTGCTACTTCATAATTCCGATTTTTTGGTGGTAAAAACCGTCCAGAATTCGGATAGAAACCGGAAATTTTCAAATTTTATATTTTTTATGGGGTCCTGATATACTATTTTGGGGGCGTTTATTTTCGGTCAATTTTCGCTATCACTTTTAGTTTGCCCAGAAAAAAAGGACAAAAGACCCGCTAAAAAGCGTCATTTTTGGCGGTAACTTGCTCCCACTTGAACTTTACGCACCTACATACTAAAAGAAACCAGTGTGCCAAGTTTTAAGTCTCTACGTTTAGCCATCGTGGAGCTCCGTTGATTATCAGTCAATCAGTCAGTANTTTGATTTTGATTTAGTTCACCAGACGATGTCGTAACTGACGAAAGCGCTCGTGACTAATTTTTTATATTTGTAGTTTGATAGAAAAAACTTTTTTGAAATTTATAGAGAATATATTGCTTATACTTTTAAATTAGAAAAATGTAAATACTTTTACTTAAACAAATACTTCGTAGCGCAGGCTCCGATTTTTTTGAGCACATGCCCAATTATTTTGTGTAACATCTGATTAACAGGTTGAGCAAATGGTCAGAAACTTAATTAGTTTGAATATTTGCTCAGTTTTTTTGTATATTATAACCTACTCAATGTATCTGCTTCATAATTTCAATTCAATACATCCTGTATACGTATAGATACTCATTAATAAATTATGTTCGAATTAAAATTCTCTAATAAAATAAAATACTCGATTACCTTCTCCACATAAATAATTACCCACCATTGATTATTCTAACACTCATGTATAAATGAACGCTTTGATGGAAATAATTAATACATAATTAGTTAGTCCGTTCCAAGGAACAACGTTATTATTTTCGCTCGAACATTAATGAGTTAAATTTCTGCCAATTTTATTTTATTTTCCAGCTCCAATTTTACATTATGTGAGTAGAATAGTTCATTCAGGTGTAATTAATTAATGAAGAATGATGGCTTAATCTTCTTTTTTTTTTAATTTGGTTTGACGTCTCTTTAACATCTATTGATCATTCAAGACGGGGGTTTTACACTCCATTCGCTGGAAACTTGCAAACTAGCTACCCACATTGACCTCACCCAGCCTGCGTTGGGCCGGAAAAATGAGCCAACGATACGTGGTGTTCCCAAGCGTTCANTATATAATAATATGTATATAGTTATTAAGAAACTTAAAATATTTACCCCCCACCCTACCACCTACCTATATCCATATCTATATCATACCATACTCTGCATCTATCTTTGATTTTGATTTAGTTCACCAGACGATGTCGTAACGGACGAAAGCGCTCGTGACTCATTTTTATATTTGTAGTTTGATACAAAAATTCTTTTTGAAATTTATATTTCACAATGACTACAAACATCCTAAATATTTTATCTAAATGAAATATTAATTTTGGACAAAATAATTCAGTCCGTTTTTTTCTTTGCCAATATTGGAAAAATCGCTATTGCACGCTAAGGTACGAAACAAGGTAGAGCGGATTCTATATTTTTCGGGAGGATTTTTGGGTATGGTTTGGAGCATATTTGGGGAGCGTCTTATAGTTTACAACTAGATTACCTAATATGTTGCCTCGCTGCAAGCTACAACAACTACTGAGTTACGAGGCTGAGAGCGCCACCGATAATGCCTTGAAAGTATGTCGCTTTGATGTCATTGATTCCATGGAGAAGGTATCGCTGACAAAACAGCATGTGAGAAGTGTTTTGAAAATTGAGAAAAACGATGCCAGCATTGCATATGGTGGACAGAGGGAATACTTCGAACGGGAAAACACTTGCTAATACAAACGATAAGTGAGAAATACGGAAAGTGGTCAAGTACTTCATAGGCGATTGATTCTACGTCCCAAGTCCACTCGGGAATTTTTTAGCAATCGCCTTTTCGTTTATGAAACGGCTACTGGATTGCTCCAAATACCGTTACTTACACTAGTATTGAATATAATGTTTAGTTTAAAAAACACTACCGTTATTTATGACGAGGATTCACTTGTCGTCGACACTGTTCCAAACTTTGTGTATGAGAGAAATCAGCTAATTGTTGACGTGGGCCCTGAGTTACCAGTGGACACCCAACAATAACAACATCACCAAACAGTCAGTTTCCTTGAAAATGTCGAAAGTGAAAAAGTAAGTGAATCCCCGTCATAAATAATAGTAGTGTCGTGCCGAGGAGGTTGTGTTGACCAGTATGAGGATTGGCCATAACAGGTTGACTCACAGTCATCTTTTTGACAAGTCCTCTCCACCTGTGTGTCGTTGTGGTGAGCGCCTTACTGTGAGCCACGTCCTCGTCTGCCCTCTTCACATCCACCATAGACGTTCTCTCCC
>CM022874.1:46896615-46930751 GCA_012654025.1 Pachypsylla venusta
TGGATCGGGCATCCAGTAAATAAACGGACAGTGTGAACAGGAGTAAAAATATGAAACACATCCAGTAAAAAAACGGATCACGCATCCAGTAAATAAACGGACAGTGTGAACAGGAGTAAAAAATATGAATCACATCCAATAAAAAGTGGATCGGGCATCCAGTAAATAAACGGACAGTGTGAACAGGAGTAAAAATATGAAACACATCCAGTAAAAAAACGGATCACGCATCCAGTAAATAAACGGACAGTGTGAACAGGAGTAAAAAATATGAATCACATCCAATAAAAAAGTGGATCGGGCATCCAGTAAATAAACGGACAGTGTGAACAGGCTCTTGCGCACCAAGTCTACTCGGAAATTTTTTAGCGATCAAAAGATTTTCGTTTTCGTTTATGGAGCGGCTAATGGTCTGTTTCAAATATTGTTACTTACACTGGTATTGAATAAAATATTTAGAACCAGACCGTACCAATCTAGAACATAACACATTGTCCTAATTCATCCTGTTGTGACTGTGATCCTTCTTTTGGGCCGAAAACATCGCGACTGTCGTCAAAAATGTTAACCTCAACAAAAGCGGGCGAACTGATCGAACCTCATTCATCAAGTTACACAAGCAGCCTTTAATCTTCAGTTTCCTTTGAGTCTTATCTGTATTATAAAAAAAAAAAAAAAAAATAGTTCACCAGAAACTAGATCCCAAAGTACATCCTCAATAATGCGTTCAACTTCCTCTTGTTGTGTGTTTGTTGTCAAGTTTGATATCACCAAAACATTTTATGTTTTCACCCTTCAAACATTTCTTTTCTCATCAGAGGATCTTTACTTCTGTCTTTATCTTTTATATGTCAGACGAACTGGAGTGACATTTTATGTTTTAATCCGGGTCATAACGGTTTGAAGTTTCTCGTTTTCTAATCTTAAAATTGGTACTTGAAAATTTCATTACATTTTTGTGTGAATATCGTTCTATACAGGGTGGTGACTGTGAGATTGTTAGAAAAAATACTTTAGAAATACCTAGACAAAATAAACTTTTATGCAAAAGAAGAAAATAAAACCATGTGTTTGAGCTTGAGTTAGGGATTTCAAAAATCTATGACAAATCCTATGTCAAATTTTTAAGTCGATAGTACGCATTTGTCGAAATTAAAATATAAGCCAACGTCTATGGCACGTTGAATACACCAGTTCCTAGTGGATCACTGAAGTTAAGCAACGTCCAGCGAGGTTGTACTATGTGGGCGTTCAGTGTTCACGTCGGTTCGCGCCCCCCTGCTGCTGGCTATTTTTCCGGCCCAACCCACGCTGGCTGGGGTCAATGTGTTTAGCTGGTTTGTAAGTTTTCAGCGAATGGAGGGAAAAACCCCCGTCTCGAATGACCAATAGAATTTAAAGGGACGTTAAAAAAAAAATCAACGAACAACGTTGAGTTTCAAAATTGCAAAGTAGCAAGAAGTTAACATACCGAGTTAAAATGCTTGACGATTAGGTATTGTTTAAACACATGACAATAATTGTACCTCGTTATGATGCAAACAAAAATAACAAAATTGAGGACGCAACAACAACAAGGAATAAAGTTTTATTTGACATGCAGATGTATCTATAAAGAATGTCAGACTTAAATATTTAACGATTATCATTTGATAATAATATGAAATCTTAATATATAAGTAAGTAAAAATAAATGTATATTTCTTTGTGTTATTATGTCACCATTTTAGTGGGCATAGCATTACAAGGTATTCTCAACAATCACTCCAATAGCACTCAGCCTAAGCAAGACTTTAACAATTTCCTTATAATGCTACCACTTTTCGCTATTACCATAGCTACCCAATTGTCCTCAGGAGGCTGAGTTACCCCCAATCAGAACCAGACAAAGTACAAAAAAAAAAAAAAAAATATCAAATTTTCGACCCGTCCAGGAAGCGAACCCGGAACCTCCTTGCTGCAAACCGAGTGTGATGCGCAATCTGCCACGGAGAATACGGAGACGTCTAATTGCCACGGAGACGTCTTAGGCATATATTCGTAACTGATTGGTTTCTGAAGTAGTGTAGAAATTAGTTGAAGTCAATTTCACAGTAGTAAGATGCTTTCTAAGATTTTCCTCCCATTTTAGGGGAACGATCTTAAGTCCACTCTATAGGCCTGCAACATATATTTTTAAATTTTCATCACATTTTCCGTGTAATCTTCAGGAGCGAATCAGAATCTATAATAATAAAACCCAATGTAACGATAAATGTAGGTATGTGTGTATATGTATCACTAACTGTTTAGCCAAAACGGTAAGAGATATCGAAAAATTGATGAGAATCGACCACCGCCCAAAACTATAGGCTGAAATCTCAGGAAAAATATCAGAATTCAAAATTGTTGAACCGTTTTAGAGTTACGGCCGATTTTTCGATTTTTGATCGAATTTAGACGGCCATGATCCGGTATCTTAAATTTTGTCGCGACAACATATCAACTCAAAGCGAGAAAGTTTTAGGTTGCCTTTTTAACATTGATTTGGAAGCCTTTTTAACATTGATTAGTTTTAGTTTGCAAAAAACGGTCCAATCGTTTTCGAGTTATGACCGTTTTCTATTAGCTTCCGATTTTTGAAAGGAAAATCATAGAAGCACGAAAACGGCCATGCTTCTAAGACGCCAAACTATAGGCCGTAGCGAAACAGCTTGTTCTAAATAAAAAAGCACCTATTAATTTCCCCCGATCACTTTATTTCTTATGTTAATCTATCTGATAGGAGACATCTGGTTTTAAATTAAATTTTCTTAAATCAATTTACAACTTTTCTTCTATCACCAATCACCATACATGATATTATAAGTAAATTCCTTAGCGGCGACGGTGAGTTGTGTAAAACATGAAAGCCAAATCAGCAATGATTTATTTTAAGAACATAATGTAAAATGTGAAAAGATCTACCTGTGTTGATGTGGTTAAGAACCTTTTACTTCTTCTTTTATTAGATTGCTCTCTCAAAACATTTCTCTGAAGGGGAGCATTTGTTTTGGATCTTGAAAAAATAATAACTAGATTCAATTGTCAAGTTCCAAGTGTAGTTTGCAAATTTTTTTGCTTCCTCAATTTGGTTATCTAGAGGTACCCTTTAAGAGAAATCTGAAAAATAATTATTGAAAAAAAGTGTAGAAATTAGAGCCCGGTTTATATTTTGTCAACATTTAAATAATTAAAAACAAAACACTTACCAAAAACACTATTTATAATTTATAAAGAAACTAGTTTCGAATCATTCGATTCATCATCAGTCTAGTCGATTCTAAAGATGGAAGTTGCCTAAAAAGAAGGAGACTTAAAAATAGTCAACTTCCATCTTTAGACTCGACTAGACTGATGATGAATCGAAACTAGTTTCTTCATAAATAATTATAAATAGTGTTTTTGGTAAGTGTTTTGTTTTTATTTATTTAAAAGTTAATATTTTTAACACTTATAATTAACATGTTATTCAAAAATGTATATTTTGTCCCATAAAATCGCTCAAATATCCTAGAAGAAGGGACATGTTATAATATTCTGAAAAAATAAAAATGAAGTTGTTTTTAGTAAAATATCAACGTTTATTTTGAAATGAACTAACTTTTTTTTAATTTGGCTTAACGTCTCTTTAACATCTATTGGTCATTCAAGACGGAGGTTTTACCCACCATTTGCAGGAAACTTGCAAACGAGCTACCCACATTGACCTCGCCCAGCCTGGATTGGGCTGGAAAAATAGGCAGCATCACGAGGGTGCGAACCCACGTGAACACCCACATGATACAATCTCGCTAGACGTTGTTTAACTTCAGTGATCTAACGGGAACTGCTGTATTCAACGTGCCATAGACCCTGGATCATTTATTTTCTGAAAATGAAATTAAAAAAAATATATATTTCTATTGATTTGGATACAAAATCTGCCACCTGGATAAAAGAGTAAGCTTTGTGCATTCAAGATCGCGGATTGTCTTTTTTGTTCTTCTGAGGGCATTAGATAAGCACACTGAATTGATTAAAATGTTGGTTGAAAGGATCCTATTCTATGACAAACACCAGAAGCCTGCTTATCAAAATCTGTTTTATATTAAAGAGGCTATAATGCTTGCTGCTTGTTAGGGTAATCAGGATTTTTTTTTGTGTTTTGACAGCTGACAACCACTTTATTACCTCACTGAATTTTTTTTTCTAACATCTTTATACACTTTATAGAGGATGTGAATCTAGTGGTCTAGGACCTCTACGGGGTGATTTGTATTAAAATGTATTAATATTTGAAAGTAAATAGAAACGGATTGGATTCATGGAGGAACAGGAAAAAACAAACTAATTTGGGAAAAGGTAAAAGATTTCTTGTTGATATAGTCTTCATGATGACAAATCATGCGAGAAACGAAGTTAAAATATTTGAAGAATGAACCAAAAACGTCGAAGACTTCGGAGCTCATGATCTGTTTAGACGAATACAGATACAGTTCAAACGTTCATATTGTTTTAAAGTCCGCAAAGTACTAGAGGATCAATATGATCAGGTGTTCACGTTAGTGTTGTAGTCATTAATAGAAAAAAATATCTTAATCAAATTTTTCAAAATGGAAAATTCCTTAAAACAAGCCATCACATATCAAAATGTACGTTTCTATAACAAACCGCTACAAAGAGAAAAATAATTTTCAAAAAACAAAATATTGGAGGCCCTCCCCCCCAAAGGCAGATCCCCCAAAAATTTCAAAAGTGAAAAGCCCCTAACACCAGCCATTTTACATTTCTGCAACAAACCCCTAAAAATATAAAAATCATTTTCAAAAAAGACAAAATTGGGCCCCCAAATACTATACAGCAAATTTTCTTCATACCCTAAACATGTATAGCAAATTTCGTCAAAATCGGATGAAAATTATGGCTTCTATCGCGTAACATACATATATACAACTGCATTTCGGGATGTAGATGGGAGTCAAAAGTGGAGTTCACTAACGTTCACAATTAGGCAATTAGGTAAACGAAAATGTAACAACCATTTTAATATAAGTACAATAAACAATAAGCACGTACGTTATAATGCAGTATTATAAAGGTTATAATGCAATATAAAGTATTATAAAGTACGCAAGTACAGCTTGTACAAGCACGATTTAATTATATGCCGACGACTGTGCCTAGAACTCTAAAATCTAGGAAGATGTTATGTTTGCATATATTGATCCAGAATCTGAAGAGTGATAAACAACCAATTGTTCTCATCCCCTGAAAGAAAGTGGAACATTTCTCAAAAGAACAACAATAGCTGATAGTAAATCATTTTGGCTCTCATTAGACAAGTCTTTGACAGGTTGGGGTTAAAATTATTAAATTTAGAAGAAAAGAAAAAATATATGTTCTGACATGAAAATGGGAAAACTATATAAGAGCAATTTTTTCTTGTAAAAACTCGGCAACATTTTTCTTCCTATATGTGNTGTGTTAGAATCATAGAGCAAGAATAATGAAACTTTTATCTATGTTTGCATATATTGATCCAGAATCTGAAGAGAGATAAACAACCAATTGTTCTCATCCCCTGAAAGAAAGTGGAACATTTCTCAAAAGAACAACAATAGCTGATAGTAAATCATTTTGGCTCTCATTAGACAAGTCTTTGACAGGTTGGGGTTAAAATTATTAAATTTAGAAGAAAAGAAAAAATATATGTTCTGACATGAAAATGGGAAAACTATATAAGAGCAATTTTTTCTTGTAAAAACTCGGCAACATTTTTCTTCCTATATGTGGCAATTTATTACTCTCGCGTTTTAAAAGAAAAATTTATGTTTCTTTTTGCTCATAACACTTTATCATGTCTCCCGTTCCTGCTCTTTCTTTATATTTGTGCTTTTGGGTTTTCACTTTTAAACATTTTTATCTTTAAATTTACTTTTTATTTCTTATTTTATTTATGATTATTATGTTTTTAGGGGTAAAATGTTATCTGTTTCTATCTTTTTAGAAGATATTATATTTTGATGAATTTTAAATGTTCAGAATATTTGTCGTAGATTTGATTTTGTCTCCGGAACGAAACAATATTTTATGATTTTTAGAATTTTTCTGGTGTTTTGGTGTTAAAATACCGATCCATACCAAATTTCGTATTTCTACCTCTGCTAGAATTACTCTAGAATTTTGATGAGTCAGTCGTGTGTCACAAAAACTCATGTGGTTTTGGAGTTTTTAGATCCCTATTTCATAGTTTCAGAGAGATTTTTCATCAAAAGATAAATTATTGATATTCTTCGTCCAAAAGAAAGAAAATATTTATATACTCATTTCCAATGAGGCAGGGGCTTGAGCCAATGAAGGTCGTAGAAAGCGATCAGCAATTAATCAGACATTGCAATCTTTCTAATTAATATAATCAAAACAGATGTTGCAAAGAACAGAATCCAACAATTCCCAAATCTAGGACCGAAGACAATTTTGAAATATTAAATTTGGATGGAAATAATCTCTTGAATAAAACTGTTCGACACAAACGTAGACAATTTTCAAATGGCATAAAAGATGTAAAGGAAAATGATATTGAAAAAACTAAATATTCTGATGTCATAACGCTATGTTATTTTTGATTATTGGCGTTAAAATAGGAAAGCTGAAAAAATAGTCTTTTGTCGATATTTGTACACAAGCGTAGACATTGGGTGTCAGGAGTTTAAAGAAGATCTTTGCACGAAACAATAGCTATTGCTAAATTAAAGAGATAGGTGCTCTCTTAAAAGAACGAGATCGCCCGGGAGCGGACGCGGCATACCAATTTCCCTCACATAGTTGTATAAAATTATTATTTTTCGTAATCTCATCTGAAAAGAAAATTTAGTAAAACATTATTTCATCGCAGAGTGCGTACTGTGTGAGTCTAAGGTTTTCCGTCACAGCCGGAGACGGGATGTTTGGAATTGGTTTTACAAAAAATATAAAAAAAAACTGAGGTGTTTGTTTTAAATATTTATCTAATTGATTAGGTTAATTAGGGGTATTCTATTATTATTAATTGTGGCCGCCTTTTCTTTCGGTGCTGTGTCCATTAGTTAAGACCACTGCACACCAGTTTTTCCACATGTATAGTATCTTTCACCCAGACCTGAAATTGCCACAGCCTTAACGAAGTTCAGCAACGACTCTACTGGGTCAGAGTGTATCTCTACAAGTTCACAACCCGGGAACCCTAGCGTCTTGAAGAGTTGTAACGGCAGGTATGGGCGGTCAAATATGATGTGCGAAGCCATCTCCTCTTCCTGCATATCGCCGTTCTAATAAGCGTAAACAATTCAGTTTAAGTAACAATAATTATTTCTAAATCTTTATTTTCGCCCTCACGTGTCCAGGTGTTTAAATTTTTGTAGCGTAACTGCTCGCTCGTAATATAACGGACAGACAACCTCCACGGCTAATGAATGACTAAATAAACAGATAATCCATTGTCGTGTGAATACCTCGCGCACGTTCATACACCCATTTAAACTCTTATTATGACCATCAATACAAAACATCAGTATTTACAAGCAAGACTCTTTCTCTAGTTAATGTTCCAATGCGTCCAAATTGTCTCTCCTTCAAGGAATCTATTATGGAAAACATAATTTGTAGAGCATATTTAAATCCATTAACGGCTACATTGTTCAAGATGAGTAATCATTTTCTGTAAAGCCATTAATGTATTTGAAACATGCACACAACTTGCATTAGAATAGGACACTTTCAAAGTACTACCACGTCTTCCAATATATAAATTTGAATAGAATTCATGTTCATGTGTCAGTTGGACTTTAACCAGCAGCAAAAGACTCTATTCTTACTTAATATATTATCTTGAAGGAGAATTTAATATGATCTCTTCCAGTGGATAACGATGGATTGATAAATATTGATATAATGTATTCATCCACAAAGAAAATTAAAAATCAATCCGTTTTGAAGATCACATTTGTCTCACCTTGAATCCCTTAAAAATATGGAGGTCGATTCCAATGGCTCATATAGAAAATAATAAACCAGATTTGGAAAAATTGATATATGTAGAATAAAAGCATAGACACTACTAGAATATACAGTAGAAGGTATACCTAATACATGTAATTGAGTGGATCAGCAAGCAAATGATCTTATTTAAAAATCATAGAACTGGATATTTTTTTATTTTAAAAATTGGCTGGGATAGAAAAGTTTGAAAGTTGAAAAGACAAAGATTTGAAGATTAGACGATGAAACAAGAATGAAAGAGTAAAAGAAAAAAAGGGAGCAGCTCTAGAAGCGATATATGAAATCTCTGACAGCAAGATAATAACATTGTTATGAACATCACACAGGGCAATACATCATGGACAGCCACATTCAGGGTGTTCTCAACAGATCTGGAATTATAACGTATGAACAGAGCAGCTCTAGAAGCCATATATGAAATCTCTGACAGCAAGATAATAACATTGTTATGAACATCACACAGGGCAATACATCATGGACAACCACATTCAGGGTGTTCTCAACAGATCTGGAAGTATATTGTTTGAACAGAGCAGCTCTAGAAGCGATATATGAAATCTCTGACAGCAAGATAATAACATTGTTATGAACATCACACAGGGCAATACATCATGGACAGCCACATCCAGAGTGTTCTCAACAGATCTGGAACTATATTGTATGAACAGAGCAGCTCTAGAAGCGATATATGAAATCTCTGACTGCAAGATAATAACATTGTTATGAACATCACACAGGGCAATACATCATGAACAGCCACATCCAGAGTGTTCTCAACAGATCTGGAACTATATTGTATGAACAGAGCAGCTCTAGAAGCGAAATATGAAATCTCTGACAGCAAGATACTAACATTGTTATGAACATCACACAGGGCAATACATCATGGACAGCCATATTCAGGATGTTCTCAACAGATCTGGAACTATATTGTATGAACAGAGCAGCTCTAGAAGCGATATATGAAAGCTCTGACAGCAAGATAGTAACATTGTTATGAACATCACACAGGGCAATACATCATGGACAGCCACATTCAGGGTGTTCTCAACAGATCTGGAACTATATTGTATGAACAGAGCAGCTCTAGAAGCGATATATGAAATCTCTGACAGCAAGATAATAACCTTGTTATGAACATCACACAGGGCAATACATCATGGACAGCCACACTCAGGGTGTTCTCAACAGATCTGGAACTATTCTGGAAGAGACACCTATATAAAATATCTGTTATGTAGCATATTCTATTTCTGTATAAAACAAGGGTATGTGGAGGTAGAGGATATTTTGTCAGGTTAAAGAACATTATATGAACTAAGAAAAAAAAATGATTTGCCGTTTAAGATATACGAGAAAATAAAGAAAAATACTGGAACACGATAAGATGTTCCTAGAAAAAAATGTTTTAATAATGGATGGGAAAAGCAGAAGGAAAGTATCACGGGTCCAAATCAATGTATAAAGACACAGGATGTATATGAAGATATGAGCAGGTTCGTATCCAGGACAGGGTTTTAGGGGTTCAAACCCCCCCTCGAAATTTTTGAAAATGCTTGATTTTTCCTATAATCCCTATATGGTAAAACTACCTTTACATGACTCCCCCCCTCCGAAATAAAACCTTTAGATGAACCTCCTCCCCCCGAAATAAAACCCTGGATACGCGCCTGAATATGTATGTGCCTGAGTTTCCCTACTCTTCACGATCTCCGCCAGTAAAAATTCACAACTTATAATAAATAATAACTGATAAAATATTTTAAACGGTTCCATTCATCTTAAACTGTCTAAATGGAGCTCGAGGCCTCTCATTTCTGTTGAACGAGTACCTCAGTGTGGAACCATACAGTATACATTTGAATGGTAATAAAGTATCTAAGGAAGATGACGGTTCCAATTCATCTTGAGCTGTATGAATGAAGCTCGAGGCCTCTCATCTCTGTTCAACGAGTACCTTAGTGTGGAACCATACAGTATACATTTGAATGGTAATAAAGTATTAGGGGAAAATGACGGCTCCATTCATCTTGAGCTGTCTGAATGAAGCTCGAGGCCTCTCATCTCTGTTGAACGAGTACCTTAGTGTGGAACCATACAGTATACATTTGAATGGTAATAAAGTATCTAAGGAAGATGACGCTTCCATTCATCTTGAGCTGTCTGAATGAAGCTCGAGGCCTCTTACTATAGGTACTATTCTTTCTTCATTGATGACTTCGTACAAAACCCACGTTTACATATATTATGTTTTCACATATCCATTTTCCTCTTCAAGACGAAGAAAAATAGAAACAATTTATCAACAGACAAAATATTTTTTGGTTACCAGTCATTCGTCTGTCAGTCTCTTTTCTGACTTACATTTGTAACAAATAATGTGCTTAGCACATATATAGATTGATGTAAGTAGGCATTTGTATACTGCTGATTTCTAATTAGGGTTTTGTAATGGATAGTTAACATCAGGAACACAACATATACTATACATAATTAAACTCAGAATCCCTGTCCATGCGTCTATCGCAGATATCCATTTCAGGAACGTTAGGATGATTGCATTTCCCTCTCTTCTTCTCCGGTTTGACTTCCTAAAAAAAAACTCTGCCAATGTGACACCTGGGTTTATTATTTTTCTGGCAAAAAATAATACATTTTTTGGGGGGTACCCCCCAATAAAAATTTTTTTTGGGGGTACCCACCAAAAAAATTTGAGGGGTGTTATCATGATGATTCCAAATCTAATTAGACCTAAATTTGCCATACTTACCAAATTTGAAGTCTCTGGCTCTTACCATTCTCTTTTTAGACAGGATTAATGAAAACCGCTTTAAAGCGGTAAAAACCGCCAGCGGTATATTTGATTGAACCCAAAAGTTTTGGAGATAGCTGAGACCCCAAATGTGACATACATATAAAATTTCAAATCTCTAGCTCTTACCATTCTCCTTTTAGACAGCAATACTGAAAACCGCTAAAAAGCGGCAAAAATCGCCAAGGGTGTATTCGATTGCACCCAAAAGTTTCGGGGCACAATTAGAGCCCAGATGGGACCTATATACCAAATTTCATCCAAATCGGTCAACGCTAAGTGGCAAAAGTGCCCATCACGGCGTACGGCGGACAAACGGATTTTTTTTTATACGATTTTTGGATTCTACGTACCTTGAAACGTATAATATCAAATTTTGAGGGGGGGTAATTTTTTTTTTTTTCGTGACGATTCCAAAGGTTCATTATTGAAAATAATAAACCAAAATTAATAATAAAAAAAAAAAAAAAAAAAAAAATTTGGGCAGTCTAAAATACAGAACATGTTGCTATGAATTAGTATTGTCTTCTCACCTTCCATAAGACAGAGTCTCACTATGACTCGAAAAATTCATGCTACTTTCTCCCTAAGTTCCTCGAGTAGGTAAAATTAATTGGGATGAAAAATCTCGGAATCAAAATTAAAATCGTTGCTATCAATTAGCTTATAAGAATTCAGTTTCTTGAGTGATTTCAAAAACGTCCTCTTAGATTCCGTTTCGCTGTCTATGATTTCTTGTTGCTGTTCATTTCTGTCCTTTATCAGTAAACAATGAGTTTACAAGAATTCAGCTTCTTAAGTATTAGACTGGGTCATAAATTCAAATATTTTTTGCTGACTCGGTGGCCAATCAATTTTTTTTGCTTAAGGTATTTTTTAATATTTTTTGTTTTAGAAATTTAGATAAGATGTTTTTGTCTTGGCGATTTTATGTCTTCCTATGATTAAAATGTTTTACTGTTAATCCAATTTTGACATAAATGAAGAACCTCTACCTGATTCAGAACTGCAATATCTTACCTGGAAACTCTAAACTGATATTTTTTTTTCTGAATTGCTTACCGTAGCTAAAATTTAATACCTATTCCAAATTAAAATCTATAACAAAAGAAATAATGCTAATTATTAATAAAAACATGAACTACAAAGATTTTAAGCTGTACTTAAAAAATCGTCTATTGGATATTGCTCCCTATAGCCTGGAGGAATTCAGGAACTAACCCTTTTTTTCCTTTTTCAGGTACCCACTAATACCAATTTCAGTTTTCTAAGTTTTTTTTCTTTGAAGGATTATTATTTTAAATATTTTTAATTTTCGTCTTGAGACTTTTTCAAAAGAAAAAAATTCAGTTTTCTTTACAGGTCCTTAAAGGATTTTGCAGTTTATTCAAATTTTGTTAATCTATTTTTTCTGTTTTGATTAACTTTTTATATATATATATATATATTAATATTTTTTTTTTTTTGAAAAGCCTCAGTAGCTCAGTTTCTTAAGAATGACGGATTCGTAACCAGAAGGCTGTTGGTTCGAATCCAAGTGAAGGCAAAAATTTAGTAATAACATGGGGAAGTGCATTGTGACAAAGCATTAGCTTTAACACAAATAAAAATTCCTTTCCTTTCCTCCTCCTATTTTTGTTTGAATATTAGGGGTGGGGGTATATTTTGGTTCCCAAATTTGTAATGAATCGGTGGTATTTACTATTTAACCCCCTGAAACAAAATAAATAATAATAATTAGATAAAGTAGGACTCGAGATCAAGTTTTCTTGTGAGGCTAGAAATGAATGACTACTGAACAAATACAATTTACATTTGCATAAGGGAGTTATTTAGGTAAGTTATTAATGTCATTCTTTTTATTATTTAAAAAATAAATAATTATAATTTATTTGTGTACATAAAATTTAAGTCCATTAGGTTTCTTGTCGGTTTATTAATTAAACGCGAACATGAATAGGGCGTGCCCTTCTGTCTATTAAAGCAAATTACATACGAGTATGAGTGAAACTAGTTTTTGACTAATTTATTACATTCGTTCTTAAGCGTTCCTAAGAATAGAAAAGTAGGTCTTGAAAGAAACAATTATGATTTCATGGAGTCATGATTTCCATATTCTATGAGGTTGATATAACCCCCCGTGCTCCCGGTGAAATAATTATTTTTGTCTCATAATATTATGCATGTTAGATTTGAAAATCATCCTTTCTCTTTGAAATTTCTGTATATATCTAATATCAGAAATGTTAAATATCGTTTCCTTTCATACAAAGCGAAAATCCACGTAGAGAAAAGAAGATATTATGAAAAAAAAAAATGTTTTTTCCGATACAAACACACAGTTTAAACGGTAAGAGATATGAAAAAATGATCGTAAATGTATGACCCCAAACCGCACAAAATCTTTAAGGGAAAATGTTAATTTCCTTAAATAATTATATCTTGGTTTGTTCGAAAGACGGGCGTTGTATATTTGTTTCCTTTATTTTTGTGCACAGGTTTGATTGCAGCGAAAAAGCGGTTGAGACTGCTCCTATACTTTGGTTAACCTATATTAAGTAGGGTCCTTTACCGAGTTGCTGCAAAAATATATAGAATTAAAAATGTATTGTAAATGTAAAATACATATATAGTTTCTTTGTGGTAAGGCCCAATGCACTTTTCACTATTTTTGTGGTTATCACAGCATTACTGAGAGCCTCATTACTAGCATCCCCTTCAATCTTCTACTAAACCAAATATATTTTCTGCGGGAAAGCTCCACTGATATTCACATTGAAATAGCTATTCAATCTTCTTCACGTGGCTGAGTACACACCGAAAACACAGGTAGAAAATTTCCGAACCCGCCCCTAATTGAATCCGGTTCCCCTAAGTACAACACAAATGAGATTTCAACTGGACCAGAAGGGGATGCTTAAAATAATAATAATATTCAGTTCTTCTAAAAAATAATTTGATTCCATCCTGAAGATATATATATTTTTATTTGATAAGATTTAATACGTAATAATTTTAATTTAAACATAAACTTTTAATAATAAGTCAGTCGAAGTAATAAATAATAAACTATATTCTAAATGTATCTTTCAATTCAATGGCCAGTATAATGCTTCTGGTGATGGCCACTCCTTATCAACACCTACCTCAGGTAAATTATCATTATTTACGATACAAAACAAGCTAACAAAGAATAAAAAATGATCTTTCTAAGAGAGAACTTTTAATAAGTTGTTGAGGGCAGGGCGGTCATAATTTATCATAGAATTGTAATTTTATATCAATTGGTGTTTGTCTGTACCTACGAGTAAATCATGGAGAGTTGGGTCAGTGTGAAAGAAAAATGGAAGTTGTAATTTACGTTTTAATATTAAAAGCCATAGCTATCATGTGTTAAAGATTCCAAATTTATTGTTCCAATAGCCTTACTAATTTTCTTATTATGAATTCATATTTGTGTTTCTTTGTCATTTATAGACAGTGTATATTATAAATTTCAAAATTTCATTCCTCGAATGTTCCAGCCGAAATCAAATGGAGCCCACTAGCAGCCGATATATTATAAAAGCAACACTGGGGTTATATATTTTCGGATGCTTATAACTTTTTTTTTTAAATTTTGGCTTCACGTCTCTTTAACATATATTGGTCATTCGAGAAGGGGGTTTCACATTCCATTCGTTAAAAACTTGCAAACCATCTACCCACATTGACCTCACCCAGCCTGGGTTGGGCAGGAAAAATAGCCAGCATCACGAGGGCGCGAACCCACGTGGACAACCACATGGTACAACCTCTCTGGGCGTTGCTCAACTTCAGTGATCCAACGAGAACTGGTGTATTCAACGTGCCATAGACGTTGGCTTATAGACAGTTTATATTATAAATTTCATTCCTCTAATGTCCCAGCCGAAATCAGATAGATCCCATTACTATCCGATATTTTGTAGAAACAACACTGGGGTTATATATTTTCGGATACTTATTTAAGTATTTTTTTAAAGTATTTTTATATTTTATTGAAAATAACAATTCATAAATACAGAGGCCCTTAACCTAAGCTAAAAAGGAATAAAAAACCCTAGCTTCTAAGAAAACAACGTAGGTTAGTTTAGCCACATGATACATTTATATCTTATATATTTGGTGTTTTTATAAATAAATAATTTAAATCTCATTCATTTCATAATAAGTATTTTCAAGTACTCAAAAAATTGAAGATGCCAAATTTATATTCGGAATTAAAAATGTAATTTATATTCTTTCCATTGTTGGTTAATACATTGCATTTCTTCTGTAATTTACCTTTAAATAATCAGTTGGCGATTGAAGAAAGGATTTTAATAGCAGCGTCAGAAAAGGCGATCAACGGAAACTCGCATCTAATGTGACTTGTGAAACCCTCTAGTGCTCGTTTCTAAAATAAACTAATAAAAATATTTATTCACAACATTACCTACTGTTTTTATAGAACCCATAAAAGTAATATTTTATAATGTATTGCATGAAAGTTTTGTTTCCCCTCACATAATAATAATATTTAGGTACAATAATAACCCCACTAAAGACCAATCCCATAAGGGAAAATTTAGTTTTTTTTTTTACAAAAAAAAGTATTAATAAAAAAAAGTATTTCATTTTATTACAAAATTTGCATTCATAAATTTTTATTGATATTTATATATTTTTTATTATTAAAAAAGGTGAACTCAGGGCAATAGTCGTTGTATTTTTTTTTTTTTTTTTTTATTTTACTAACGAAATTGAGCTTTTTTGCAATACTTGCGCGCACTTGAACTCATGAAAAATAAAATTAATTGATATTCAAGTATTTGAACTACATTTTGGCAATAATCGGTGAAACCGTCTGTTTGGTCAGTCGCATTAGAGGTATCTTCGTACGTATTGCGATAAAAAGTAGTCTTTATCACTCTTCAGCAAAAAATCTATAATACAATAATAGGTATAATATGTCTATGCTCAATTATTATAGACACAGGAAATAGGTAAAATGATACTAAATAAATGGTAGAATATAAATTTGGCATCTCCACCAATTTTATTAATTCACTTCTTCATTCAAGTAACAACGTATCAATGGAACCATAAGACATTTAAATTTTGATGATACTATGTACTTGTACTAGATATTACCTCTTACATTTGATAGGTGCCTTTGTTGCGTAGCCTTTGTAAAATAAATAAAATATAGAGTATGTGACACGGCGGTCTAAGAACTACGATCATACCTATCTGTGCGGATATGTTAATTCGATACATTGCTCCGTTACATATGTTCACATTTATATTAATTTATTGACAAATATTCTGCTGAACCACCATATTAGTTAGCCACTCCCCAATAACCTCCCATAATTTTCATTTCCTTATATTTTTGAAATCTACCTTAAAAAAACTTGAAATTTGGTCAGGTTGCATACGTGTATAATCCCAAAATCTACGATTATAAAGAAATATTTCTACCAATCCTTTTAATCTTATCGAGAAATCGACATTTTGTCAAAAAAATACACAATTCCGGAGGATGAATCAGAATTTCACGATAACTAATCGATTGGCTATGGCCCTATGCCTAGAGCTTTATTGAATTAAAAAAAAATCTAAGCCATTCAGATGTTAAAGAGGAGCGTGATCAATCATTCTGTTACAGCTTTATATTTAAAATTGTGTTTTTCTCATATTGTTGTGTCCTACATTGGATTCTAAGTTTTGTCTCCGGCGTAAGCCTTATGACTCAACTTGTAGTGGAAAGTACCATCTACGAACAACTCGTTTACAGGCAGAGTAAGTCAGTCCTCGATATTCCATTAATGAAGTCATTTATCAAAAACTCTGGAAGTTACAATCAACATTTATTTGACATTCATTTCAAATCTACCATCAGCAAAAACTCTAAATTAAAGCTCACTTGACAAGTATACTTACTACACTTTATGATGGAACAAGTTGAAGTTATGTTTGCAAACATGAGAGCGGCAAATATACAAAGCACAGATATATGTAATGTGTCTGGTATCTGGTGTCAGAAGCAGGCCTTGTTTAATAGGAAAAGAAACTTCTCTTGAAATGAGCCGCAGAGATTGAATCTTTTATCAGATTCAAAATATTTTATTTGTGACAAATGCGGGTACATAAACATTAAACACATATTGCAAATATAGAACGTACATAAAAAGTAATTCTACTTTTTATGTACGTTTATTATGGGGCGTATTTAGACCCTAAATTTAACATTCCTACCAAATTTGAAGTCCCCGGCTCTTTCCAAACCATTCAAAAGTTGCAGGCGCGAGGTAGTTTTGAGACAGAGTTCCGAGCATTCACTTTTTAGACAGGATTAATGAAAACCGCTTTAAAGTGGTAAAAACCGCCAGCGGTATATTTGATTGAACCTTAAAGTTTCGGAGCTAGCTGAGACCCCAAATATGACATACATACAAAATTTCAAATGTGTAGCTCTTACCATTCTCCTTTTAGAGAGCAATACTGAAAACCGCTAAAAAGCGGCAAAAAACGCCAAGGGTGTATTAGAGCCCAGATGGGACGTATATACCAAATTTCATCCAAATCGGTCTACGCTAAGTGGCAAAAGTGCCCATCACGGCGTACGGCAGACAAACGAATTTTTTTTTATTCGATTTTTGGATTCTACGTACATTGAATGGTATAATATCAAATTTTGAGGGGGGTATTTTTTTTTTTTTTTTCGTGACGATTCCAAAGGTTCATTATTGAAAATCCAAAATTGAAAGATGCAATTTAATCTAATCTTAGTTTTCGGAGAGTAGCAAACAAAACTGTGACTGATTTTGTTGTAAGATCTCTAAAGCCTTTTCATTAAAAATCTGGAAACATGTTGAAAGGTCTAAAAAATTATGGAGGTTATTGTATAGTTTGGCTGTTTTATGTATTGGAGATAAGTTTGTAGTTGAAGGTATGAAAAATGTCTTATGCTCCATGTTACGGATATTCTGAAGTAGTGAAGTCATCTTCAGATCTATTTCTGCATTTATCTGAGTCACAATTCACATTGAAAATACGTCGAGTGTATGTAAGGCAAGAATAATAACCGCTCAAATAGCATGTCATATATACACGGAAAGACAGCAATCTTCTTTTCATTAAATCGTCTCCAGTGAAACTCTCCAGCCGTGTATATGTATACATCTGGTGGGAATTTCAACTGAGATACATGTGCCAGCTCTCCTCCTGTACATCTAAACAATACCATCATACATACTACCTAAGTCGTGCCATCTTCAGAGCATTAGAGGATCCCGGTAATAATGGTCAATCAAATGTACTTCTTGCTTTATCATATCACAGATTGAAATTCTTGAAATATCTAGAATAAATTTGTGTTAGTTAAGCAACGCCGGGCGTGGTCAGTACTTTGATGGATGACCGCTTGGGAATACCTCGTATCGTTGGCTCATTTTTCCGGCCCAACCCAGGCTGGGTGAGGTCAATGTGGGTAGCTGGTTTGCAAGTTTCCAGCGAATGGAGGGTAAAACCCCCGTCTTGAATGACCTATAGACGTTAAGCCAAATTAAAAAAAAAAAAATGTGTTAGTAATTGCGTGTTTTTGATGAAAATTCAGCCATTATATTAATTACATCATAAGAGTTAGCAATTCTCAGATTATCTTGTGTGGTATCGACTTTTGCATCATATAATAAACTATTTCATCAAATTAGAATAAAGAATTCATCCGTTGCCGAAATGTTATAGCGACATGACATGGGAACTTAAACAATATGAATTGTTTAGAGTTTTTATTGGCTGAACTCAATATCATTAGCCAATAGAAAACCTGGAATAATCTGAAGGAAAAACTCCAGATCGAGAGTCTAATAAATTAATTTTAATTCTGACATTGACGATCAACAACTTAACATTTTTATAAATTATTTCTAAGTCCTCAATTCCAATAAAGACCAACTTCATAAATTCTATCGTTGGTAATTTTCAACATTAACATCTTGTTGTTCTCATTTCTATTATAGTTTTCTCACTCAGGTCTATCTTAAAAAAACGAGTTTATAATAACTCCGAAACGGATAGAAGAGGAGCAATCTTTTCCATAGGAAAACCAGCTTCCCATAATCTAAAATAAACGCAACATTATGTAAATTAAGATACATTGAACAATTCCCTGCTTTGAACAATTCTGGATCAATATCAAAAAGGCTTAAGCGACAAAAAAATATTTTTTTTTACAGGAGTGATGTTTTTACTTTCTCTTCCATAGAAGATAAAGTATTGTATTCGTGCAGAAATTTTAGAGATATTTTGGCTAAAAAAATTGTTTGACGGGAAGCCAAATGACAAAATAAAGATCAAATATATTCGGCCATTTTGCTTTTGGNTAAGGAAGAGAAAGTCTAGTACGGTTTTCCGTACCATTTATTTTCTTTTCTATGGTTAGGCAATTATACTAAAAAAAAATTTAAGTTCGATTTATTTCTAAGATTTTTCTTTGCTGTCTTTTTAATATCCTTTGGTCATTCAGTTAGAGGTGTTTCATTCCATTCACTGGAATTAAAATCTACCCACATTGACCTCATGCTAATGACGACCAACGTTGGTCGTCATTAGCACGAGAGCGCGAATATTCGTGGTCACTTAGTAAAACCTCGCTAGACGTTGCTTAACTTCAGATATCACGTTTTTTGGTACATTTTATTATTTTTTCTGCCCCCTTTTTGGTGTCAGCTCGCTTATTTTTAGTTGAAAAATTAATGCAAGGCTAAAATGGTGAAATAATAGTCTTTGGAAAAAATTATTATTGTATACAAGTTTTTCAGTTCTTGTACAGATGCTGACATGTAATGTCTAATAGTTGTTACAATCGTGCCTGTTCAGTTTATAGAAGTCATTAATCCTGCGTTTGATTAAGATTGTTGCATTATTTATATCAAATGTGTTCCTCACTGAATTGTCCTTTTAATTCATCTTCCTATGGTATCTATAAGTCAAGCATTTGAAATGTTCATTTTATTATTTATGCTATTGCAACTGTTGACATCAAAACAAACATGGCGGAACGACATGAAAGACAATCTTAATAATTTTTATTTGTAGTTGATATTATTACTAGTGCTGGATGCCAATTTTAGCAAATAAAAAGAAACTTTTTAAATTGATGATTCTATATATTTTCTGAGATAAAGCAAATTGCTAATATTTCAGTTGGTATCTTTCTGACACTCTCACACGCTTCTAAATTATTACACAGTGTTAGATGGTTGCCAGTTTAGTTATTTTGCACTGAATATAAAAAATTGCTCATTCTTCAGATTTTTGGCTGGACTTCTCTTTAAATTCTATTGGTCATTCGAGATAGTGATTTAGCGACATTTCATTGGAAGCTTACAAAAAAGCTACAAATATTGACCTCACTCAGCCTTTGTTGTGCCGAGAATAACACCCAGCATCACGAGAGCTCGAACCTAACGTGATCACGTAGTCGATGGACGTTGTCTCAGTGATCTAACGTCTAGTAGTGCATTCAACGTATCATAAGCGTTAGCTTTTAATCTTTGAAAATCATTAGAATTAAAAAATATTATATACTAGCAGGATACACCCGCTTCGCTTGGCACCATAGAGGCATGGCCGTTTATAGTTTCAACCCCAAAATCAGCCTATGTCCTTTCCTAAAGTTTAGTCTATCTCCATACCAAATTTCATCAAAATCGGTTCAGTAGTTTAAGCGTGAAAGCGTAACATACATACAGACAGACAGACAGAGTTACTTTCGCATTTATAATATTAGTATGGATTTATTTGAAGACGCAAAGGAACCTTTCTGTCCAGATATAAAAAAAGGCTACTGAATCTCTCCTTCCATCAAATATACAAGTACTTCTATTCTCACTAAAAGATTTTTAGTTTCAAATAAAAGATTGGCTTGTGAACGCCTAGCACTAATATATATGCAAGATTATCAAAACATCGTAAGAATTCAATGTGATCAACATAATATTATATTATCCAGAATAATATAATATTCTCAATTTTCGATTTTTGGTGGAACCGACCCCCAGAGCACGCCTCCCTATTTAGAAAATTTAATATTTTACTCAAGGACTGCGGAACACCTTTCTATCAAATTTCAACCTTCTCGCTCATCCCAAAGTGGTATTTCGCAATTACGGAAAATTTCAATTTTTATATTTTTTGTGGGGTCCTGATATACTATTTTCGGGGTTCTATTCTTGGTCATTTTTCGTTATCTTCTTTGGGTTGCCCAGAAAAAGACCCGCTAAAAAGCGTCATTTTTGGCAGTAAATTGCTTTTACTTGAACTTTTGATTTTTTTTCCTTTCTTATTAAGCACCTGAATACTAAAATAATCTGTGTGCCCAATTTCAAGTTCCTAGGTTTAGCCATTGTGTAGTTACGTTGATTATCAGTATGCCAGTATACCAACCTGCACCCTAAAATCATGGCCGTCTATATCAGAGTTAGCACCACCCAAAAGTGGAGTTTTGTGTGAAAGCACACTACTGGGGACACTTACAATCTCCGATCACAAAACTAATTTTATAAATATAATAAGTTGAAAGGAGGACAAAAAGACACTTTGGATGAACTATAATAATAGAATTTTCCTGGGCACAGTCTACTCGGAAAACTTATAAATCAATGTTCAAAAAAATGTTTTTCGAAAATAAAACAAACATACGAAAACTGACTATATGACAAGATTCACTCAAAATAACCTATAAGTCGCTGTGGAATTGAGTCGTTGTGAACCCTAATTTCAGCCCTGGACAGAAGAGCGACAGCAGCAGTCACAAACCAAGGAAAATTCCTTCAACACCTTTTTAGGGCCCCGAAATGAGTATCATAAATATCTCTTCACCGATTGTTCAATTATAAGTAAATTGGGTCTTGGTTATCTGCGTTCCTTTATTGATCGACACTTTGGCTCCCCATACTGTTGGCTCTAAATACACTTCAGCAAACGTATGAACTTTTATTCCTAAGGAAACCCCGTACATGATTATAAATTAAGTATTTGAAATAAATTGAAATGCTCGGAGATACTGCGGGTCTGAGTGGAAATCAATTATTGTATTCATTTTATCAGAAAGTATTTTTCATTTTAATAATGCCATCATTCTTAAAGAAGTGCTTCTTTTATTGATAACCTAATGTGGACGTCGTAGAATTGTAAATTATAGTCAACTTTGGCGCTTCTAATGAAATTGTCGTTGAAGTGATATTACACGTCACTATCTACAAAGAAATTTCTAATATTTTATTTTCACTTCTATCTCCGTGGCGCACTCAGGAGGTTCCGGGTTCTATTCCTGGAGGGGTGAAAATTTGAAAAAGGTTTTTTTTTTTCGAATTTTCTACTTGGTCTGGTTGTGTTTGGGGGGTAACTCAGACTCCTGAGGAGAATTGAGAAGTTATGGTAATAGGGTCAAGTGGTAGCATTATAAGGTAAAAATTGCTAAAGTGTAGCTTAGGCTTAGTGATATTGGAGTGATTGTTGAAAAAATCTTGTAATGCTATTATGCCCACAAACATTGTGACATAATAACATAAAGAAATATACATTTACATTTTCACTTCCATAATATAAACTGTCCTTGTTTAGTGGGTATCACACTGATTTTTCTGATCGGCAGCTTTGGGTTCAATTCCCAACGAGGTCAAAAAATGTTTTTTTTTTTTTTTTTTTTTTTTTTTTTTTTTTTTTTTTTTNTTTTCTTTTTTTTTTTAATTTGGCGTAACGTCTCTTTAACATTTATTGGTCATTGAATTAGTGATCGTTATTTCTGGGTGAAAATAAATCGTAGAAGAATTTTTCAAGGCTCTTAATAATTCTCTGATTCCCACAAAAATTGTGAACAAGCTGTTTGGCATTATCATTAAGAATCCCTACATTAAAAGTTCAATTGATAGCTGAAAACGTGAACAAAACCATAAAGGAGTAGTGTCTACAACTGTTCAATATTTTTTTTTTTTTTTTTTTTAAAGAGAACAATACTGATATGTTTTGTAAAAAAAGAACTCATTGACAAATTTCAACAGAATCAAATCATACCTATAAAATCAGGTGCATTCTGCTACTAGTCGGGTATCCTACATCAAGAAATTTTACAATATTTACAAAAAAATATTACATTGTAAATAAAAAATATAAAAAAAAAAATGACTGGAACAATAATTTCAAATGCCAAATGATCATGTCCATGACATTCCATCATATTAAAAGTCTACACAATCCGATCACAACATTCTTCAGTACACTAATGATGTAATTATGGAATATTTTCAACTCATTATCTGACCCTGTCTATCGCCAAGTCTACAAATTAAATTACTTAATTAGACTTAATGTGTTTGCATTGATTTCATTCAATTAGCGCGTTTGAGTATCACAATACTAATGTGAAAGAAACTGCAGGTTTAGATATAATTAGTAGAATATAAAATAATGATCTAGGATGAAAAAAACAAAACAACTTGCTTTAGTTCTTGGAATCAAATAAATCATATTATTAAGAAGGGAAATAAAGTTTTTTTTTTTTTCTATTTCACTAAATAGACATTCTGATTGTAAAGCTTGGATTCATTCTTGCCTACCCAACATAATGTCTAAGGAGTTGTGAAAATTTTTATTCAGCAGAATAATACTGAAAAGACAAAATGATTTGGCAGTCCTGCAATGTTGTCCCAAGTGTTCCACTAATTCATTGTAATGTTACACTTACGTCCAACCATACAAACTGATTGACTTTGAAAAACAAGTAACAATAAGTAGGTACAGCAGTAAGAATAGTACCGATGTGTCTAGTAGGTATATTATTTTTATTATACCTACTACTATTATACCTACCAAAAAATTGTGAGTTCTAAGAGGTTCATTCATAATTGATGTTCAATTTTTCCTCTGGTCAACTTTAGCAAATTGTTCATTTTTGTGGCACAAAAATATTCAATAGGGCAAAAAGATAAAATAAAGTTACCTACAATTCATACAAATCAGACAATCAAATAATTAAAATCGAAGGATTTATTCGTAACAAACACCTTTCGACAACAAAGCATAGATCTTTCTGATTTACCTGATAAAATTTCCAATGGAGTAAGTTGTTATGTCGGAACTGTTCATAAGAAGGTATTCTCATCTGGGTGCCAAATCAGAGTTCTTCTTTAACTTCACCCTTTCTCAATTCTATTTGGGGTCAGCGCAACTCTACCCTGCCACAACCATTTGTTCGGTGCCTACTCTTTTTAGATGTAACCCTTTCCTGGCACGGTAAGCCCAGGTTGCTCCTCAGAGCATCAGTAGAAACTGCGTAGAAACTCGTTTTATGCTGATGATCTCTCTTATAATTTGAAGCAGAGTTTTTAAAGGCTGATGCCCTTCCTAACACCAAACCATCTGTATTTACACGAACTTAAGACCGTCACCTAATGATGCTGGTTTGCTCCCCTCGGTGGAGCAAAGTTGTCAAATCAGAGTATTTCACCAAATGAAAAAGAACTGCAAAGCCAAGAGAAAACGGAAATCTGAATTGCTAATGTAAGTTGGTATGGTCACTTAACTAATTCTGGTAATAAGACCACATTGCTACTGTTTCTAGAATCTCCATTATATAAAACCACATTACGATTTAATCAAATAAGGATTTAGCCACTACGACCGCTTTTGTCTACTTCTTAAATCGATCTGAAACCATCCATGAAATTTATGTCTGCAATGATTTTTTTAATGGAATTATCTTGCAGTTGTTGCATGGTATGACTTGTTTAATAAATACCGACATTTTTTTTCTTATCGAATGTTTTTAGTATTTCACATACCAAATAGAAATTTATCCAGAACTGTCCAATACGCGACGTACACAAAGTATTTTTTAGAACAAGTTGAAAGATACACAGGCATGGCTGGCATATGTAAACCATCAATTCAAAATATCTTCCTTATCCTCGAGAAATTGTGATGAGTGCCTCAATAGCATGTCTTTTGTACAGGAAAGCAAATGTTGAACAGCGGCCTAACACCAAAAATTTCACATTTTAGTGGCCTTTGTCCAATTTTTTCAACGGAAACTTCCAAACATTTTATCAGGAACCCATAAAACAATTAAATTTTCCGTTTTCTCACTGATTTATGAACAGTTTTAACGACGGAAAAATTTATCCAAAACTGTCCAATACGACAAAAAAACAAAAATGTTCCAAAGCACAGAAAATTATATCTACGAAATATTGCTTTTTATAAAGAGTGGACTCCTTTCTAAAATTGGGAAGTACTACTTCAAAATCAGCGGCAAATCTGAAATTCGATACAAAAATTGAAAAAGTAATATCCTTGACTAAAATAATGATTTTCCTAATTGATCCGATTTAATCTCTAAAGGCCCAGTGTCCAAAATTTTGGACATTCATTTTATAGGCCTAAAAGACCAACGTAAATTGTTACCTATAAAGTCATAAAAACCCAGTGTCCAAAATTTTGTAGCCCTAAAAGCCCCCAAAAAATTCTTTTGTCATTAGGAATAAACGAAATATCTTTGAGTAGAGGTGTTTCATTTGTCCATTTTTCAATAGTATTACTATTGAAAAAGATTTTCAGAGGGTTACAAATTTTTTCCAAATTTTGCATTATTGCTATAACTCAAAATCTCCAAAATTTTGGACGAGGGCGTTTAAGCCTACAAAACATAAAAAGTCCTTGGGCCTTTAGAGTTTAATCCCTGACGAAGTACCAAAAAATATCCACAACCGTACGTGCAAACAGTTATTTATAAAGATGTAAAATTACCTTCATTTATAATTTAGAGTTTTGTTGTAGCCACACCAGATTCATAATCAAAAATTGTGTTCCTCTCAACTCCATTTCACTCTAAAACAACATCTATCCGGATTCTTTTAGAAGATGTGTTACCGCCGATTTATCCAATGTTGCCGTGAGATCCAAACAATTCATCGCAATGATAATGTCATTAAATAGCTTTTACTCTTGGGGAGACCACGTTTGTAAAGGTTAACATCTTAATAAATTTGTAATAAATGTATTAAGGACTTTATATCTCCATCATATTTGTACGTTCAAATAAATTAAAAGTTTTTTTGTGATCAGTATAGCTGGGGGAAACGCCAAATGACAAATTTGAAAAAAAAATCGTCACTCCAGTATTAAAAAGGAGTACAGTCAAATTTCATTTATTATAATATATAGACAGTTGCACCAAACAAAAATTATATTATCATGTGTTCCTTAATAAATCCCGGAATCTATTCAACCTAGAAAGCAGAAATATTGAGAGCTCTCTTCAACCTAATTAGTTGAAAGGTATAAAATATAGTTTGGTGTCGATAACAATGATTTTTAGTCATCTCTAATACGCAGTCATTTGGCCTTTTGAAATGAAAGTTGACAGATACAAGATCCAAAGCAAAGATGAATGAAAATAGGATTATGAGATTCAGTGGACACTTAGATGTTCATAAGGAATTCTCCAGCCAAGTTCAATGGGACACAAATTGTTAAAACATCGAAATTCGATTTTTAACAAAATCAATTTAAGGGAGTAAAATTTTGACCCAGTTTAGTGCTATTTGCGAACAAGATGACGAGGCGACAGTCTTGCTGGTGATTTAATGACCGGAAGTATCCGCCATCTTTAATTTCATGTTTTTGTCGAATTGCTCGCTTTTTATTCTTTTTACGACAAAATAGGCGAAGAACAAATTTGTAGCGAATTTAATTGTCTACAATCTTTATTTGGACAATATTGTTGAAAAAACATTATTTGTTGCTAAATATAAGCAAAAATTGATCGAAGTTCGGATAGTGGCGCAGTTTTTTCATCTTTTGAGCCATTTATATTAAAAATAAATGATACATTTAAAGGCAAAGTTGTGGAGAACTAAATTCCCGACTTGCTTTTGTTGAAGCAAGTTTCTCGTACGGTATACACATCACCGTCGGGAACGAGATCAACGTTTTCAATTTTTAATTATTATTAGCAATGAACAATGTTTTTTCAACAATATTGTTTAGATAAAGATTGTAGACAATTAAATTCTCTACAAATTTTTTCTTCACATTTTTGTCGAGAAATGCGAAGTAAGCGTTTTTTAGAAATTATGGCCACAATCCACAGAGGTTTTACGACTTACTCTCATCTGGTAGTAAAGCGACAGTATCAGGTCTGTTACCAATTATCATAATTTTTCTTCCTCATTTTAAATTATCACAATATAAATCTCTAACATTCTCAGTCAACATTATTATTGTAAACATAAATATTAATATCATTTTTTATGGAATCTAATAAATACAAATTTAATATGTGGTAATAAATTAGGAAGATAAAAAAATACTTTAGGAATATTTCAAATGAGCTTTGATAAGCATAGGAAGGTTGAAATACTATCGTAGTGTTCTGAGCAAGAGAGTTTGTACTGATCTATCGTGGTTCTCTAGGCAAAAGAGTTCGGACTAATCTATCGTGGTTCTCTAGGCAAAAGAGTTCAGACTAATCTATCGTGATTCTCTAAGCAACAGATTTCAGACCGATCTATCGTGATTCTCCAAGTAATAGAGTGCAGTCCGATCTATCGTGATTCTCCAAGTAATAGAGTGCAGTCCGATCTATCGTGATTCTCCAAGTAAAAGAGTGCAGAACTATGTATCGTGATTTTCCAAGTAATAGAGTGCAGACCGATCTATCGTGATTCTCCAAGTAATAGAGTGCAGAACTATCTATCCTTGTACTACAAGCCAGGTTGTTTTCCTCTCTTATTTATCAAAGAAAAATCAATGAAAATTCTTATTGTCTCATTATTTTTTATTTCCAGCAATAACTTTAGAGTTCTTACCGATCTATCGTGATTCTCCAAGTAATACTCGTAAAATGCAGACCGATCGGTCGTGGTATTCTCTGTTTTTTTTTTTTTTCGTTTTTTTTTAATAATAAGTGTATTTGGCCTAAGCCTTGTACTACAAGCCAGGTTGTTTTCCCTTCTTATTTATGAAAGAAAAATCAATTAAAATTCTTATTGTCTCATTATTTTTTATTGTCCTGCAATACCTTTAGAAAAAAAGAGTTCTGACCGATCTTTCGTGATTCTCCACGTGTTTTCTACAAATATTGCCTGTTTTCCGGCAGGACCTCTGGAAATTTTTGTTTTATCTGAAATAAGAAAGGAAAGTAAGGAAAAACACTGGAGGAAAAATAAATATTTTTACTTAATAACAATTATTTTTTCAAATAAATAATAAAAATTAAATGATTGAATGATAAGAGATAAAAAAATGATAGATAGAATGATACGTTATATTTGCTGAAGATTTTTTGGCTTCACTGCTCTTGAACTATTATTCGAGACGGGGTTTCGTCCATTCACTGGAAACTTACAGAGTAGCTATCCACATTAACCTCACCCAGCCTGGGTTGGTCTGGGAACAGCCAACATCACGAGGGCGAGAACCAACGAAGTCACCCAGCTTCAATTCTCTAACGGTAAATGATGTATTGAATGCGTCATAAACGCTGGATTTTTAATAACTTGCTCTAGAACTTTAATGGATACTTGAATATATATAATCTATGGAAAAATTGAATGGGATAGTATTTTGAGAATTCTAAAACCGAAATTATTATTCAGCAATAAATTAAATAAAAAAAGAACTAAAATTCTGTTTTGAATAAATTAAATATACAAGGATTAGGATCAGTTTGCTGAGAGAAACAATCAAAAGAACATAAAATATGACACTGGTCACTTGGTAGCCGGGTGGTCTCCTATAACGAACTAAATTATAATAAGGACATAATGATCCAACTTGCTTGTTTGGACAAATAATGATGATCTTCTTGGAGACTTTTAAATTAATCAACACTTAATGTTACTACTAGATGGATGTAATAAATTTCTTGTTGGTGCTGGTGAATCTGTTGAGAGACAGTATTTATGAGTCCAATAAATCAACAGTAAAATCTAATGCACTCACATAAAATATATTTCAAGACGTAAGAAGAAAGAATCACTGAGATTGTCGGCAGTTAACATTCTCGTTCTAGTGGCAGACTCACATTAGTCAGAATCTTTTATCATCTGAATATATGTACGAGACGTCCACAGTCTGTTAACATTCTCGTTCTAGTGGCAGTCTCACATTAGTCAGAATCTTTTAACATCTGAATATATGTACAAGACGTCCACAGTCTGTTAACATACACATTAGTCAGAATCCTTTAACATCTGAATATATGTACAAGACGTTCATTTTATTGGTTTGGCGGTGGTGCACCTCCATGCTGAATTTAAGGGAATGAACTAGTATAAATATTAGATAACACAGTAAATGGGTATTGGGTTAATTAATCTTTTTGGACCTCGGTCGAAAAAGGTGTAGAAATATTATGTAAAAACATATCCAGGTGGTATGAAGATCCCTGCGTGAAAATACGAATAAATTGGTCGGTTTTAAAAACCAAAGATTTACTGAAATGTTTTGTAATATATGTTCCATTCCTGCCATATTCCTTTCAGTAAGTTAATTGATCTTCATGTTCTCTTCCCTAGTTTTTGTCTCAGTGCAATTTGGTTCTGAATTGATTATTTTTAGCACTAATGCCCATCTTTTTCAATTCCCTTGTCTTCTCTTTTGATAGGTTCAAAAACATATATTGTCTTAATTAAATTCTGTGTTCTATGATTTTCATATCATCCAGAACAAGCATGACTTTTCTTAACGCCTAAAGTGTTTTTATTAAGTTTTATTCACTAGGATAAACACGTTATTGTACTCAATCTATTTCACAAACTTATGATAAGGACAATTATTTAAATTTAATCTAATAAGATCTTTAAAATATTTTCATAACCATTTCATTCTAAATTTGTAAAAGTCGATTCGACGAAAATTAAAAATATTTAAATTCTTTTCTTCAACAAAAAACCCAGAAAATATTAATAGTCATAATGGCCGTGTCTTTAAGGCGCCTAGGTAAAACATTTGAATGTTGGCTTTTAGAGGTGGAATATACAGGCTGGGGCTGGGCACAAATTTCCATTGTCCTTGAAAAACAAAACTAGCAATAAAAGAATCGTAGCGAAGCACGGGCGAAACAGCTAGTCCTGAATAAAACCTAAATTACAAATTTCTTAAAATTTGGTGTGAGGTCAACAGTAACTTTTTGTGACAAAAATGCTAATTCCGTCCTATTTTTCTCATTGGATCTTTCGAGTTGGGAGTATTTCTTTCCTCTGTCCATTATAAAGTTTAATGATTTAAAAAATAAACGAAAATCGTTTATTGTATTTTTTTCTAATTCCTTGGCAAGAGACCCAGTTTAATCTCAATCATTCTATTATCATCGAAACAAATCAATTAAAGTACCCAAATAAATGTCAGACCTCCAAGAGGAAATGAAATTAAAATAAAAATAAGAAGCCAATTAATTTTTATGGTCCAGTCCCAATGTCATAAGGCCTGTAAATGTCAGTCAATGGGTTAAAGTTAATAATTAATTGGTGGAGTCTTTATTTCTTTCTTCAGATATTCAGGATGTACCAAATTAATAGCATCTACCAAAATAGAATGTGTGTCAGGATTTCTAAAGTAAAGCTATCAACTAGATGAATGTTTTTGAATTGACCTACATACAATGGAGCATACTATCTGATACATCGCCAAGTAATGTTTTTAGTGACACCCTGACTGGCAAGCTTATAGCCACCAGATCAAACAGCAATTGGAAACAATATAAAAAATATTTGAAATACTCAACCGAAAAAGTTTGGTAGATCCAGCTTTTATGACACATTTAATACACCAGTTTCCGTTAGATCATTGAAGTTAAGCAACGTCCAGCGAGGTTGTACTATGTTGGTGGGTTCTTGCTCCCGTGATGCTGGCTATTTTTCTGTCCCAAACCAGGTTGGGTGAGGTCAATGAGGGTGGCTGGTTTGCAATTTTCCATCGAATGGAGAGTGAAACCCTCGTCTTGAATGACCAATAGATGTTAAAGAGACGTTAAGCGAAATAAAAAAAAAAAAAAAATGTTTGGTAGCAATGTTTTAGGAAAAATTGGATGGAATGCTAAAATTTAGACAGTCAAGTACTCTAATCCTAAGGCGTAACTAAGTCCAATCATTTATTATCATCCACAGTGAAAATATGTCGTACTCGATTTTGTGAGATGTGAAATGAAGGTGACAGTCTCACATGCCATGTCCACCTGAGCTGATGGTATAAAGTATTACAGAAAACATCTTTGCAATAAGTTATGTTACTGTCGTAATTATATTGCAGTGACTGACATACTTCTAGGGGTCCGTACCAAATTTATTAGCCATTATCTTGACAATTAAAAACTTAAGCAGCAAACAAAACTTTACTCTGGTTGCCATCAGAAACGATATTGTTACCATTTAAAGATATTTTGATAAATAGGTACCTATCAAAATACAAAATATGTATTGTCTATTTCTAAAAATTTTTTGAATATAATATTGTCACTGGCCTTATCAATTTCAATTTTATTAAAACAATGAAAATTATACATTATTAAATAATCAAATTGAAATTGATAGGGCCAGTGACAATATTCTATTTAAAAAAATTTTAGAAATAGACAATAGATATTTTGATAGTACATCGCGTGACCCTACACAGCACGCGGTGAATAATACTCAGTCAAATTCCATCTTTAGACTCGACCAGACTGATGATGAATCGAATGATTCGAAACTAGTTTCTTCATAAATTAAAAGTGTTTTGTTTAAATTTAATTTATTTAATAGTTAATGTTAATGAATATTGTCTGATATTTTTTTTATTTGTATTATGTATTATTTTCATTAGAGGAAGAATGTTACATTTAACCAACTCTATTCCTTACTTCATCTTTAGTCACACCCTGTATACAGATCAAATAAAGATATACCCACGTGGAATAATTATCATACAAAATGTAACTATTATTATCTGAGGACAGTCTGACATGGGCTATCATTAACTTTCAACTAACTCTATTCCTTACTTCATCTTTAGTCACACCCTGTATACAGATCAAATAAAGTTATACCTACGTGGAATAATTATCATACAAAATGTAACTATTATTATCTGAGGACAGTCTGACATGGGCTATCATTAACTTTCAACTAACTCTATTCCTTACTTCATCTTTAGTCACACCCTGTATACAGATCAAATAAAGTTATACCTACGTNGTTTATATTTTTTTAGTTTTTAATAAAGTAATAGCGACGTATTGTAATAAAAAAAAAATCATTTTATCATTTATTTTGTTTGCGGGTAATTTGTACCCCCCCTTGGCAATGCACGTAATTGAATAGAGCTTGGCAATCCTAGGGTTAATAGTCTGATGAAAGAATTGCAATTAATTTATAACAAACACTCAGTCTAAAAATGAGGACCATTAGCTCTCTGTTGGCCCAATCTTCTCCTTTGGATTTGGACAAGAAAATTTCCAAATTCTATTTGGGGCTGGCGAAGTATTCCTTAGTTCTATCATGCCACAACCTTTTGTTCGGTGCCTACTCTCTTTAATAGCTGTCACCCTATCCTAGTACGCTAACTCTAGCTTGCTTCTCAAAGTATCAATTGTAACTGCCTAGAAATTAGCTTTTTGGTGATGTCCTCTCACCATTGGTATGAAGCATAGTTCCTAACACCAAATCTTCTGGGCATAGGACCGTCACCTAATGAAGCTGGTTTGATCCCCTCGATGGCTAAATTTGTCCTAATAGGGCCCTAAAATTCATCAGCTATTTCTATGAACATAATAATTGTCCACGGGGTTCCACCATCCATTCGCTTGAAACTTGCAAACCAGCTACCCACATTGACCTCACCCAGCCTGGGTTGCACCGGAAAAATAGCCAGCATCAGGAACCCACGTATAAACCCGCATGGCACTACCTCGCTGGATGTTGCTGAACTTTAGTGATCTCTCTGGAACTGGTGCATCCAACTTGCTGGCATAATAATTTACATCAATCGATATCTGATAATATACATGGGTTTGCACTTTCTAGTTGTCCCATAGGATTTTACATGTAAATTTCGACTTATAGCTGGCATATCCTCCCAGTATGTTACAAAATAGAAATAATATTGATTTTTGGTGTAAATTTTAACCAGGATTCCAATGAAACCAGAGACTAATTGCTTTTTCCAATACTCTCCATCTTATTTCACCCCTATGGTTTTCCATAATTATTTTTGCTCTCTTATTTATATCTATACTGGCGTATAGATATAAAAAAAAAAGATTTTTATTTTAAGATAAATTAGACAAAAAAAAAATACATTGAAAATAAATATTGAATTTAAAAAAAAAAAAAAAAAATGTTTAATACAATCGAATAAATCAAAATATCAAGTGAAGAAGAATAAAGATTACTTTCAATGCAAACGTGTTACTCAAAGACTTAACACTATAACAGCAATATGCGGCAATGTTAACACAATACCTTTACATTATACAAGAAAGATATAGAATTAAGTAGTCAACTCTTATGCTGAAGATTACAGACGCGTTAGAAATGGGTTGTGTACAGATAAAGATAAGACTTTTTAGCTTTAACGTGTCAGAAGAAAAGAATGAACTTGTCAGAAATATTGGCATGCTAATAAATAATATTGTTTCAATTTCTGTTGTGCGGATCATGTTGCTTGTGTCAAAATATTGTTCATGTCTACTTAGGTATTCCACTTGTTTCTAAGAAGAAAATTTCTGGCGTTGTATCTGAGCGCACGGCAGTGCCCCAGGCCAAGTTCCGGAAAGCACCAGTGTATCTTTACACGAAGCAATTCACCAGGTATTTCACTCCGTCAGATATCCGGTTCTACAGGGGATAGGTCATTGAAATTTTGAACCTACATTCCGTAGTATAGTGCAATACTACAAGATAAACTTCAAAAGTTTATGTTAACCCGGGCAGCAGATCGATAATTTCAAAGTTTGCACTTTTGGATACTCATTGATTGACTGACACATCATCAAAAGTTTCAGACACATCCCGTCTAGAGCGCTGAAATTTTTGCACGAAGTTAGCAATTAACATCTAAGTAAAGGGAAAAATCCGAAAAATTGAACTTTTTAACTGTAAGTGCTCCAAAACGGTGTCGATTTAGAGAAGACAATACAACGTATTTTAATGTAGTTTTAACTGATGAAACACTGATCATACCACGTTGAATACACCAGTTCCCGTCAGATTACTGAAGTTAAGCAACACCTATCCCTTGT
>CM022874.1:46948900-46959567 GCA_012654025.1 Pachypsylla venusta
ATTATTATGATCAATGAAACAGTGTTTAACAAAAACAACTGGATTCCTCAGCCCCAGAACCCATAATAGATCAAAAACTCATTTTCAATTTTTGAGGTTTACATCATTTGGTCATTCAACCTTCGAAACACCCTATAACTGTCAATGAAACAGTTATAGGGTGTATCAAAACATATCATTTTGATCAATGAAACAGTGTTTAACAAAATATGACAACTGGATTCTCCAGCCCTAGAACACATATAAATCAAAAACTCATTTTCAATTTTTGAGGTTCACATCGTTTGGTCATTCAACCTTCGAAACTTAAACTCAGAAATAGATATGGAGTCCTGGGAAAAATGCTATGAATACAATCTATATATATAAAAGTGAATGTCTGTTTGTTTGTTTGTTTAAATATTGAGCCGGATGATTTCAAGTCATCATTGACATATACCTACTATTATGAGAGTATATTAATGATGAAAGATTCAAACATAATATTGAGCCGGATGATTTCAAGTCATCATTGACATATACCTACTTTTATGAAAGTATATAAATAATGAAAGATTCAAACACAATATTGAGCCGGATGATTTCAAGTCATCATTGACATATACCTACTTTTATGAAAATATAAATATATAAAGTTTCAAACACAATGTTGGTCGGATGATTTCAAGTCATCATTGACATATACCTACTTTTATGACTCCACATGTGCGAGACCCACAGTAATAAATCATACAAGCCAAGTGTCATAAATTTAGGAGACTTGTTTCATCTTGGTAACTCCGTCATGGCCGCGTTGTATATAAATAAATGTTCCAATTAGAGAACATGCATTGTGCTCACCAAGTGTGAACATACATGTATACCCTTCTGTGAGCCAAAGACATTCATCATACCTGAATGTCACTCGAAAATAATATATATTGAGGTGCCAAAAGTAAAATTATGCAGTTAGGCACATTGTAATGCAGATCAGATGTACGTACGAGTCGTATGTAATGCAGAACAATATGAATGTAGTCAGACGATGAGTAATATTTGGACGCGTGGACAGAATCAAAGATGATATGTGCCAAAAGATAGTGCCAATAGTTCTGTGAACTGCAGACCTTACTCAAATAAGTTGCCGCAATGATGCCTCTGGTGGCACAATAGGGACCAAATGAAATCAGCTAATTGTGAACGTTAGTGAACTCCACTTTTGACTCCCATATACATCTCGAAATGCTCTTGTATATGTGTATGCGTGTATGTTACGCGATAAAACGCACAATTTTCATCCGATTTTGATGAAATTTGGTATACATGTCTAGGGTATGAAAGAAATTTGCTCTATAGTTTTTGGGGGCCCTGGGCCCCCGGGGCCCAATATATTTTTTATTGAAAATGAATTTTATATTTCTAGCGGTTTGCTGCGGAAACGTAAAATTTTGATATGTGATGGCAGGTGTTAATTTTTATGGCTATTCAATTTTGATANGGCCCTCATTTTTTTTTTTAAAATTTAATTAAGATATTTTTTCCTATTAATGAATACAACACTAACGTGAACACCTGATCATATTGATCCACTAGTTAAATTAATGTAATGAATAGCAATCACTCCCTTCAAAATTGGATAAGGCGATCGTGAGTTATCGTGGAACAAAGTGATGGACACGAAGAGAATTAAAGAATTTTTTTAACTAGAATTTAAACGAGGTTGAAGGACCTAATCATCAATGTCGCCAGAAGAACATGGAAAAGAGATGCTTAAGTTCGAGCAATGGGAAATTGCTATTTATGTTTTTCATTTTTTTGTTGAAGTAAATAATTTAAATATTCCCGACCTGAAAATCGCAGCTGCCCCCCCCTAGACCAGATGCTGGCTACGCCCTTGGACGGCATCAATATACTCGTAAGTTTTGAATATATGCAAACTCCGTTTAATCGAATCTACAATGAAGTTACATATGCTATGCAAACTTAAATGAAGGTACATATGCTATGCAAACTTCAATGAAGTTACATATGCTATGCAAACTTCAATGAAGTTACATATGCTATGCAAAATTCAATGAAGTTACATATGCTATGCAAAATTCAATGAAGTTACATATGCTATGCAAAATTCAATGAAGTTACATATGCTATGCAAACTTTAACGAAGGTTCATATTATGCATCGTTTCACTCAGTTGAAACAATCATACAGGGTGTCCCAATAGTACGAGACCACCTGAATATCTTTTGAACGGCTTATGTGGAGTGTTGGAATTTTACATGGTATTATGAATATCCCAAATTAAACCACCTGATGGTGTGACCAATTTTTCAGGGGCGAGTCCCATGTGGCCCCCAGGGGGTTCAATTTTTATTTTTTAAATACGAACTCCCAATTTGTAATACATTTTCAGAAAGACAATAGAATTAGAAGTACTTTGCAAGAAAATTTACCTAGCGTGTTTCGTTTCAAAAAGGGCGGCCATTTGAAATTTCCAAGATATGACTTCCAAGAGTGTCTAAAACTAGGCGAATTATTTGCAATGGGATATTGAATGATTGTATAGGACACCAATGTCGAGGAACCTGTTTATTAGACATAATTCGCCTAGTTTTAGACACTCTCGGAAGTTATGTCTTGGAAAATTCAAATGACACCCATTTTTAAACCAAACACGCTAGACTTGTAAATTTTTTTTGCAAAGTATCTACTTCTAAATCTATTGTCTTTCTGAAAATGTATCAAAAGATGGGGGTACTATACGTAATTAAAAAACAAAAGTTGGACCCCCTGGGGGCCCCTGAAAAATTCCGCTCCTGAAAAATTGGTCACACCATCAGGTGGTTTAATTTAGGATAATACCATGCAAAATTTCAAAACTCCACATAAAGCCGTTCAAAAGATATTCAGGTGGTTTCGGACTTTCGGGACACCCTGTATAATTAAAACAAAGCACACGCATTGAGCTTCAAACATCGTGCATTATTATTTTCATGTTTCGGTGATGCGATTTTCATTGAAATGCATGTGTTCCATCTCTAAACCATAAGTGTGATGCTTGCTTCGAGGATAATGTTTTTAGATTTTAAAATAAAATTTACAACTTGGTTAACTTAAGGTGTACCTATTTCGACTCATACTAGAAAAATTACTCAATTTTTCTCACGAAAATGAGTTAACCCCAAAACCAACAACAAGCAGCTAAACTGAATGGACAACCATTCCAAGTATGTAACACATCGTGATCTGATCGAAATGGAAACTGTTGGTTTTAAAGTGTTTCTTTTTTCTTCATGACAAATAAATGATTTAGATAAAAGATTTTGAGTTATTTCATAGAATTAATGCGAACAGCGAACATATTGATGGCAGTAGTTGAAACATTTATCTTTCAATAAGAAGTATTAGCCACAAGGTTCAAGGACTGAAAGTTAGTAAAGTTTTAATAATTGCAAAGGAGTTTAATCTGCATGTTGTCTGTTTAACGATGACAGACGGATAATCACAATAATAATATAAAATGTATGTTTCCTATAACATGACAACATAAGCTTTACACTAAGCCAAGTTTAATCATTGTGGTAATTTGAAATAATAGCATTGGATAATAGAAAAGGTCATCGTATTGTTGGGGAAAACACGATGTAAACACAAAACACAAATGTCACGTCCTACAATGACAGTTACACATGTATTATACTCAGCATGCACCCACAAACACAAAAATGGGCTTCTAATTACCCTCAAAATAATTTGCATAACTGAACCGCCCCACTCACTCTCTCTTTCCTTGAACAAATTAGCACTATTCAAATTTTACTTCCCTCAACCTCAGTTCTGTCTAAAACCCTTTTGTTTTCTCTGCCGAGTTCATTAATGTTTTGTTTGGTTGTATTGTGTTGTTTTGTGGTGTTGGTAGAGGGAGGGGGGGAGGAGAGTCTTCATTATATTGTGGTGCATTTGTTTTGTTTCTATTAAACCAAATATTTAAGCATGATTATTAATTTATTTAGAAAATATTTCTGAAAGATTAATTCGACATATTGAGTTTAGTAAACGCTATACATCAAATTTTGTACCCATAAATAATTCTCAAATTATGTAGGTATAATGATAAATGATTGCTATACATTTATACTTCTGTAAACTGTAGACCAAACTCAGCGAATTCCAAGGGGCCTCTTTAATAGATTTTCTGTTCATATTTATTATAAAGGCGGACACTATAGTGTATATTACTTAAGATCTATATTTAAGAATTAAATATAATTAGAAAGAGTAAGCAAATATTTAGGATTAAAGAACGCTTTAGGTACCTAAGCATCAACCGAAACCTTCCTTAAAAGTTCCTTTAAAAATTTGAAAAAATTCTATATTTTTTGTGTATTCTTTTTCAACATTTTAGGTTGTTTTTAACTATCATGCTAATAGTATTCTATGATTTCCCTTACAAAAATCGGAAAAACGGCCATAGCTCGAAAACCGTTGGTTTGCAAACTATGTTCCAAATTAAGGTTTCAAAGGCCACCTAAAACTTTATTGATTTGAATTGATATTATGATGTCTCCATTCTGATATTTTTCCTGAGGTTTCAGCCTATGGTTCCGGGGGTCCATTTTCATCAATTTTTCGATATGTCTTACCGTTTTGGCGAAACAATTGGTGAAACATACAGACACGTACATATATACATACATTTATCGTTAATTGAGTTTTATTTGTTTAATTAAAAACTTGAAAAGTTTTTATATTTTTTGTGTATTCTTTTTCAACTTTTTAAGTTGTTCTTAACTATCATGCATAAAATGGCCCTTTCATAATTTTCGCGAAACTAAGTGAGATCCACAGTTCACAAAGCCACTAGTACTCAACCCCATACATTTAGGTTTATTTACAAATATATTTGAACATTTCCTGAAGGTAAAAGTTTTTGCTAATATTGACAATCTTCTCCTGCAAAATGAATGATGGTCCATGTACTTGTACAGAACCAACGTGGTCTCTAGTTCTACTCGTAGGAACATCATGACTAATATTGACAATCTTCTCCTGCAAGATGAATGATGGTCCATGTACTTGTACAGAACCAACGTGGTCTCTAGTCTCTACTCGTAGGAACATCATGACTAATATTGACAATCTTCTCCTGCAAGATGAATGATGGTCCATGTACTTGTACAGAACCAACGTGGTCTCTAGTCTCTACTCGTAGGAACATCATGACTAATATTGACAATCTTCTCCTGCAAGATGAATGATGGTCCATGTACTTGTACAGAACCAACGTGGTCTCTAGTCTCTACTCGTAGGAACATCATGACTAATATTGACAATCTTCTCCTGCAAGATGAATGATGGTCCATGTACTTGTACAGAACCAACGTGGTCTCTAGTCTCTACTCGTAGGAACATCATGACTAATATTGACAATCTTCTCCTGCAAGATGAATGATGGTCCATGTACTTGTACAGAACCAACGTGGTCTCTAGTCTCTACTCGTAGGAACATCATGACTAATATTGACAATCTTCTCCTGCAAGATGAATGATGGTCCATGTACTTGTACAGAACCAACGTGGTCTCTAGTCTCTACTCGTAGGAACATCATGACTAATATTGACAATCTTCTCCTGCAAGATGAATGATGGTCCATGTACTTGTACAGAACCAACGTGGTCTCTAGTCTCTACTCGTAGGAACATCATGACTAATATTGACAATCTTCTCCTGCAAGATGAATGATGGTCCATGTACTTGTACAGAACCAACGTGGTCTCTAGTCTCTACTCGTAGGAACATCATGACTAATATTGACAATCTTCTCCTGCAAGATGAATGATGGTCCATGTACTTGTACAGAACCAACGTGGTCTCTAGTCTCTACTCGTAGGAACATCATGACTAATATTGACAATCTTCTCCTNCCATTGTGTACACTATGTGGGGAGGAAGAGGAAACAGCCTCCCATGTGATCTTTGATTGCAATGCCCTGCTCAATTGGAGAGTGAGTATCATCGGGTCACTAAACCCCAGAGAAGAACTCGTCCAAAACAATCTGGTAAGAAGACTGCTCAAACTCTCTGGGCTGTTGAACCTTAACTAGAGAAATAAGCTTAACCCAATACACAAAAAGCCCAGGAGGCTGAGGTGTAGGGATCCCAAACCTAAGGGGTTAAAGCTTAATGAAATGAATGATTCCTCCCGAGCTTGCTATAATAAACGGAATGCAATTTTTCTGTAAATAAAGTGATCTCCTTTTAGATTTAAAATAATTTAGTTAAGTAAATTTGATTTTAATGCACTCCATAATCATTTCGAATTGCTATATCTTATATCAAATTTTAAATACTTTTAATATTTTTTATTTTTCTTCCCCTGTTGTCCGTGTTTCTGTTTATCTAGTGAATGGTGTTTTTGTAAAAAGACAGCCTAACTTAAACCTGAAGCCCTGTAACCCTACTCCAGGTTCAATTTGTTATGTAAATTTTAAAAAATCACAATAGTAAATTCTGACCTTGTAAAACAATAAAATACATAATAACCAATCGGGTTTCAATAATAAATCACACACATCTACTTCTACATCATCTAGAGAAAACAATAGAAGGTCTTGTTCTAGACAATTCTTTGGGTGAAATATGCTGTCATCTTCCACACGAAATTGATTTGAACAAGAGCAGCTGGAATTTCGATATTTATGATGCCTTCACTGACAATTTCAATTTGTTACGATTTTTGCTTTTGTACCCGATAAACTTTTGTTAGATGTTATTTAAATAACGGAAGTCATAATACTCGCATTATATCAGCAAATAGAATTACTCGAATCTCTACTACTGATGCATTACATTCGGTTGATCCTGTACACAGAAATGAATCATTTAGAAAGATATCCATTGAAAGAAAAATGACAGGATGTAAATTATCATAAACATGTCAACCGGGAATATTCACAATGAAATAGTTATAGGGTGTACCAAAACATGTCAACTGGAAATATGCACAATGAAACAGTTATAGGGCGTATGAAAACATGTCAAACGGTAATTGCACAATGAAACAGTTATAGGGTGTAACAAAATATGTCAACCGGGCATACTCACAATGAAACAGTTACTGGAAATATGCACAATGAAACAGTTATAGGGCGTATCAAAACATGTCAAACGGTAATATGCACAATGAAACAGTTATAGGGTGTACCAAAACATGTCAACTGGAAATATGCACAATGAAACAGTTATAGGTTGTATGAAAACATGTCAAACGGTTATTGCACATTGAAACAGTTATAGGGTGTAACAAAATATGTCAACTGGGAATATGCACAATGAAGCAGTTATATGGTGTATCAAAACATGTCAACCGGGAATATGCACAATGAAACAGTTATAGGGTGTATCAAAACATGTCAACCGGGAATATGCACAATGAAACAGTTATAAGGTGTAACAAAATATGTCAACTGGGAATATGCACAATGAAACAGTTTTATGATCAATGAAACAGTGTTTAACAAAAACAACTGGATTCTTCAGCCCCGAACACATATAAATCAAAAACTCATTTTCAATTTTTGAGGTTTACATCATTTGGTCATTCAACCATCGAAACTTAAACTCAGAAATAGATATGGAGTCCTGGGAAAAATACTATGAATACAATAAAAGTACATTTTCGTACAAAAAAAATTGATCATTCCTCGTACAATTGAGATACCATTTTTGCATGTGAGAAGCAAAATTTGCCACTCGAAGATATTCAGGAAAACATATAATTATCAAACATATTCGTTATTTCCTTTTTGTGATCACCCTGTATCATGCAATTTGTAGATGTAACATTAGTGCATGCAAGAACATTGCAATGAAGCACATACATCATGACTTGATAACATATTACATAGATTATATTATTCAGAATAATTTACGATCTTCAGATTCGTTTATGTCTTTAATATCTTTATTTATTTATTAATGTTTTTAACAGCCAATTTTGCAATCATTGCCAAATATTTTTCTAAAAAAAACAGGGTTATAGATAATGCAGTCCAACTTTACAAAACAAAAATATGCATATAAAAATTCTTTCACACTTTCCAGGATGGAAAATTGCTTACAATGGACAATGACGCATCATTCATAGTAGGTATCATGATGCGACGTTTGTGCAATGTGCTGTTACCTTAACATCTACAGTTCCATGGAAAAGGTTTGCGTCCCATTGCCGGCTAGGTTTCCTAGCCATTGTATTCTGGCAATCGGTAAAAATTTGCCTATGTTCGATTTATATTTTTTAATATGGAACTAGTCTTTATTTCTGGTTGCCCTCGTGCGGATTCTGAAACATATTTGGCTTAAGATGTAAGGCGCATGAATTTTATTACTTATTTAATAATTTATGTAGAAATATAAGATCAGTTAATTGCCTTCTTATATTTAGGGGTGTAATTTTGGTTTAGTATTTTCAATAATGAACCTCTTTATTTTTTGACTCTATTTCATGATAGTTATGATTTTCAATTCTATAAAAGGTTTTAAGGACTATGTTTTAGGGAATTTGTGTTGCGCAGAGTCAAGGCTTTTGAACAGGTAGTTACAATGAGGGTACCAAACAGGGGAGCAGTATTGGAGCTTTGACCTGACAAAGTCGTAGTACAGAACCTTAAGGGCGGCGACATCCGAGAAGTCCTCAGTGTTTCTATATAAAAATCCTAGTATTTTTAAAGCACTTGATTTTACATTTTTAATGTGGATATTAAATTTCAAGTCCTCCTCAAGGGGCTGACCAGTTCTTGGTCTTCGATTCTGTAACACGCAATATATGGAGTTTTGCATCTGTGCTATGAAATCACACTGCATTTTGTTTTATTATTTTCAATAATGAACCTTTGGAATAGTAACGAGATTTTTATATTTAACTTCATGCAGTTATCCACACATCAGCAACTTTAGTGGCAAACTTTACATCATCTGCAAAAATCCAATATATACATGAACAGAAAGTGTCCAACATTCCAGAGTCCTGCAGTGCGTCGACGACCTGAAAATTATCAAGGTCATCAGTATTAAAAGTTCCTCCAGCAAGACAAAAATCAATAGCTGGATATCCATTATAGGCCCAATCCCGTACAATTTCTCCCTGAAAATCCCAGGAACAGGTGTTCCGCTGGTATATTATATTGATCAAAGTCATATGGTAAAACACAAATGTCCCTCTACAACAGTATACCGGTGAAACTTGAAAAATATAAGACGGTAAGGGTACCTTGAGCATGCGCGGATATAGCCCTCTTGTTTTTTTTTGGGGGGGGGGGGCNTTGGGGAGGGGGGCACAATCGCACAATATATCTAATAGAAAATTTGGAGGGGGAGGGACTCGTAACCTAGTTAATGGTAAAGCTTAATAATGAGAGATATGTAGCGATTCAAAAAATGAACAGATATCTCTCGTTAGATTATCATTATAAAAATATAGTCTTTCGTTAGATTATCATTAGTCCAGTCAACGAATTCTTACTCTTGACGTAAGCATATCTACCGACATGCTTGATTGTAATGGAAAATCTGAATTCCCGATCAGGGGAAGATTCAGATCTTTAGATGCATGCGCGGATATAGCTCACTTGTTTTGGGAGGCCCAACCGCACAATAAATACAAAATTTGGATAGGGAGGGGGGACTCTTAACCTAGAGGCCGGGGGTTCGAGTCCTGGCAGTACTTTTTAATGCAATGTTTATCGAGGTACGATACCTAATTTGTTAAAATCTGTAGAGCTTACCACAAATACATTTCATAAGGGTGATACGCGATTTTATAATCATGATGACGTAAAAATGTGCCATGGCGGATGACAGAATTTTTGACGATTTTTTTTTACGTATTTCTATGTAGTCTCAGGATTAGGAATTATTTAGGGGCCCGTGCCCCCCCCTCAATATGATAAAACACACAATTCATTTGATTTAAAAAAAAAAATTACGTGATTCGGTATAATTAATTTTGAGAAATACCGCCCGCTTAAAAAACTGGGGGGGCACGTGCCCTCCCCCATATCCGCGCATGGATTCAACACGAAAAAGTAGAATGCAAGTAAAAGAAATCGTTTTGCATATTATCCCTCACATAATATTACGAATATATTATTATGAACCACAAATACCACACTTCTGGTTCTTCCTTATATTTAGAGTTAGTAATATGTTGGGGTTGGAATACCATATTTTTTTTCTTCCAAAAGAACATTATAAAGAAAGAGCTCAGACAAAAGTATAAGATGAAGCCACCACAGTCGTTCATAACCAAATCTATAAAAGTTTTCATATTTCCCAGACATTAAGTTTCACAAAGTTTGTTCATCTGTCCCATAACCCTGATACACATAAAACAGACATAAAAACTGTAGATAACTCATAATGGCATCATAAATTTCATGTAGTATAATATTAATAACTAGAATTTATTTATGTGTCTGAAGATAATTGAAGTAAATAGAATCTCACAAAAAATTATCATTGAAAAAAGGCCAAGTTCCATTTTTTCAACCAAAAAATTCCGCCTATGGAAGTAGTGATATCTATTATTGGGGCCAAGTTTATTGTTGCTGCTGTATATCCCGCACTTAAATTTATTATTGCACGTTCTTCTGTCTCAATTTTCTTAAAGTAATACGGACTTTACACTTGG
>CM022874.1:46985337-47000864 GCA_012654025.1 Pachypsylla venusta
TATGTTACGCTTTCACGCTTAAACTACTGAACCGATTTTGATGAAATTTGGTATGGAGATAGACTAAACTTTAGGAAAGGACATAGGCTACTTTTGGGGTTGAAACTAAAAACGGCCATGCCTCTAAGGCGCCAAGCGAAGCGGGCGTATCCTGCTAGTAATAAATAAATCAACTTCATACACACAAAATCAGAAGTTTAGCGATAGTGGGCTAATAAGGGACAGTGTATATAACAGGACACTGAAAAATATAGTGCGACCTTTCAGCTTTAAGAAAAAAACATGAAAAAAATCATTATGATAATTTTCTCACCAGGCCTCTTAGTAAATCCCGGGTCTGGGGGGATTCCCCCCATTTCCCTCCCCCCTCTCGTCGGGCCTGATCTCAATTTTAACATTATACACAATGAAAGATTGATGCAAACCTACACCAAAAAGATTATTATTTTCTACAAATATCGAGGAGTACGGAGCACTGTCTCCGTCCGCCAGGTCAAATACAATGAGCGTTGCAAAAGTGTTATATTATTTCACGTCACAAAGTGAACTTTTCAGATCTCTGAGATTTCTTACAATACACTACATAAATGTTGATCTGGATTTAGATTTTTCAGGACTCCCAAAAAATGAACATTGATATTTATGATAGATGTAGATAATCCGATATTTGAAAAATCGGTATCAAAAGAAAATAAATGAAGAAAATCCTAACCGAGGCTCTAAATCTTTTCTTGTGAAATTTGTCCTTAGAATTCAATGAGAAGTATTAATAAGAATTTTCTCATTAGAAACTATGATTTCAATTATAAAAATATTCTTCATGTCCCGCCCCCTAAAAGAACCCATACAGTGATTAAAATGTGAGAACTGGGAGGATCCCTAGAGTAAGGGACTAAATTCTCTTTGCTTTGTATGTACAAAAGTGACTTATGTGAGCAGAATTTCTTTGTTTGTCGAATGTGAGTTACTTTATTGCTATCACATGGATATAGGTACTGCACACTGCAATAGGGACTTTTAGTGACAAATGGAACAAAGACGTCATTGAGCAAAGAAAATGGAAAGTGAATGTAGAATCAACATTTTATTATTATTATTAAATTCGGCTTAATGTCTCTTTAACATATATTTGTCATTCAAGACGGGGGTTTTACCCTCCATTCGTTGAAAACTTGCAAACCAGCTACCCAGATTGACCTCACCCAGCCTGGGTTGGCCTGGAAAAAAGAGCCAACGATGCGTGGTGTTCCCAAGGGGTCACCCATCCAAGTACTGACCACGCCGACGTTGCTTAACTTCAGTGATCTGACGGGAACTGGTGTATTCAACGTGGTGTGATCGTTGGCAGAATCAACATTGATAAAGTAGTTTTAGTAGTATAATAACTTTATCAGAAACGTTCAATTATATTTTAAATCGCAAATGTTTATTTAAAATTGTTCGCATAAAAATAAGATCCAAAATATGGCAATTTCAATAGGGAGTTCGTCAATAGGTACACTAGTTCTTTTTCGATCACTGAAGTCTAGCGAGGTTTTACTAAGTGGGTGACCACTTACGTTCGCGGCCTCGTCATACTGGCTATGTGGGTAAATAATTGTAGCTGATTAAAACTTTCCAGTGAATGGAGGGTAGAATTCCCGTCTCAAATGACCAATAGATATTAAAGAGACGTTAAGCCATGAAAAAAATCCTTACTTGAAATTCTTATGATATTTGGCGTTGTAGCAAAGACATTTAAATAACCTGGAAAGTCTCATTTGTTGAATACTATTAAAAATTGTACATCATTTAAATCGAAATCTTCCATGGCTGGGTTTGAGCCCACGCCCTACTGTTTACCAGTCAGAGCGTCTTACCACTACACCACCAACCTATTAAACCGTATGTATGTATGTATTACATATCTATCAGATACTAGCATCCCCCGATCGCGGCTTCGCCCGCGCATATTTTAAATGATGTATCATACTGTCTCTCTCGCTCCATTGTATTTCTTATGGGGATTGTATACTTTTCGTGATTTATATCCCTTAAAATTAAAATTTTGCAAAATCCTTTCTTAGTGCACACTTACATGGTGTAAAGAAGGTCCCTGCAAAATTTCAAGTCTGTAGCATTACCGAAGGCGTAATTTCTTCCAATCCATATATGACTTGCTAACTTTCCATGAGGAAAAGTAAATCATACTTGAGATTGTAAGAAGTTACTTGAGGGTGACATCCTCACGGGCCGAGTTCACCTGAGCTGATGGTGTAAAATAACGCAGAAAGCAACTCTGTAATATCATTATGTTTATAACTCTTATGTTACTGACGTAATTATATTGCAGTGATTGTCATGGTTCTGGGGGCCCATGTTAATTATCAGCCTCCAAGAACGGATGTATGATGATAATTAAAAACGTAAGCAGTATACTACAACTTATCTAGAGCTGCCGTCTCATAAACCTGGCTAACATCGGATACGATGATGCCACTATTGAATGAATGAGCATTAATAGTTTCGGCTCTACGTTGATTAGTCACACAGGACATTGCCTTTTATATATAAATATCTATTAATTGCAAGTAATCTACATACTTATTTATTTCAACAAATACTAGAACACAATGTCGACTGTTAGGTTAGAAAACGAGTGTTCTGACGTTACTCGTTATTATAAAAGAAAATCGGTAAACATAAAAAAATACTTTGATTAAAAGGGTTACCAATTTGTTGAATGGGCGGGCGGATGGATATTTTACAAAAAAATTTAATGAGAAACTCAAAGCAGGGGGGCAAAAATGTGTGTGGTCGTAATGAAATTCAAAACACGAATGACAAAAGGAATCAATCACAGTAGGTTATCATTGGGTGTGATTTAAAATTGGGCTTTGACATATACAGTGGGATACTGTTCCACTTTGATACGTTGTTCTGTTGTTTGATACAATATGTAATTATTTCAATTACATTATTTTTATAGTTGCTGAGCTCTATAATTTTCTTCATTATTGGTTATGTAGCATTAAACATAATAAAAGTTTTTCTGAAAACAATAAGAATGTATCCAACACTGTTTTATGAAAAGATACAGAGTAAGAAAACAGTGCTATTGAAAGCTCAAGTTCCTATATTTTAAATAGGAACTGAGCCTTTGTAAAGGGGTGGGGTCATTTAAGTAAAACAGCGACCAGCGAGGAAATCTTTATAACAATCTTAATATTAAGTTTAAATATGGTATTTAGGATGTTTGTAGTCATTATGAAATAATTGAAAAAAAATTATGTATCAACTACAATGAATTTGATGAGCCACGAGCGCTTTCGTCAGTTACGACATTCTCAAGTGAACTGAGGCTAGGTATGATGTATGATAGAGGATGCATGGTACAATATGAGATTATATCAAGATGGTGGGTGGGGGTATATTATGGTTGTTCATATTATTTGTTACCTATGGATATATGCCTGTATATTTATATATTTAGCTATTTACATTTTTTTTTTTATATATATATATATAGATATATAATAATGCTTATTAGGAGGACTATAACTATTTACATACATATTACTAACTATTCAATGTACTGGAACATATTTCCGCTTTTGAAAAAATTCATGTTATTCATTAGGTCTATTTTCTTGTTTCTTTCTATTTTAATCTTAATATTAATTATTTTTCACCGCATACGCAGCTATTTAAGCTGCGTACTAGGCGTAATGCCACAGGGTTGTCAAAGGATTAGTCGATCGAATCGAAGGAAAAAAGACTGCTCATGGTATCAAAATGATGCTCATAATATCTTTTGAAATCTTGGTCGTAGCGGCATAATATATCTGATCATAAAGTTATGATACAATATTTACTGAAAAATCTAGAGCTAATAAGTCAAAGAAACTCAGCCAGCGTCTATGGCACGTTGAATACACCAGTTCCCGTTCGATCACTGACGTTAAGTAACGTCCAGCGAGGTTGTACCATATGGGTGTTCACGTGGGTTTGCGCCCTCCCGATGCTGCCTACTTTTCCGGCCCAACCCAGGCTGGTTGAGGTCAATGTGGATAAAACCCTGTGTTGAATGACCAATAGATGTTAAAGAGACGTTAAGTCAAATTAAAAAAAAAAAAAATAAGACATTTGCAAAAAATAATTTGGTCAATAAGATCCAGAATGAGTCTAATCTAGACGGCACAATGTTACGTATGTTTGCATTCCCTTTCTAAATAAGCAATGATAATAATGCCAATGCAAATTGTTTGGATTCCGAGCTAAACACAAACAGACTTAGGACAAAGGATAAGCAAATGCCGTCACAAAAACCATTGTCTAAGTTGAAAACTTTCCGTACAGAATATCCTCACACATTATTACTGAAAATAACAAGAAAATATATATTATCTAAAGCCTTTAGCCTTTACTATAGAAACCATATACGGGGACAATATGAAAAAGAAAAAAGGAATATTAAAGTACCAACTCACGTTTCAACTTGGAAAATATACTCAAAGGACGCGGTCATTTCAAAAACAAGTCTTAATGGTTATTGCATGGACATTATTATCATTGTCCCTTACTAATATATCATTTTATTTGTTATTGCTTTATCCCGTCACTTTTTATGGCGGTTTTTGCTGCACCATTATATTAACACGCTATTTATCCTCATCTACAAAGCGTATTTTTATATCCAGTTCTTCTATATTACGTTTGAGAATTTTATCATTTACGATATTGTTATTGGTTGTTGTTCCCGTTATGACGATGTACTCTAATGTTTTTCTCTCTCTCTATTACAAAATGTTCATAATAATGCTTATTTACATCCTTAATGGGTTTCAAATACTATCTTTTATCTTTGATTACTATTGATCGTTTTAAGTAGTTTTTTATGACCGTTTGAAAATATGAAAAAGAAAAAAATGCGGTCATTACAATTTTTCGGGGTGCAATCACTTTATCTCTTCTAGTTAGTAGATGCTTTAGTCGTTTGGTAGTTTTGATCATTGTTATAGTCGTTTTTTTCCCCCTTTAATAGCTCTGTTTGCATCAAATATAGCCATAATTTCTAGTACCATGTGTTTTTCACACTATTTCCAACAAAATCGTTAAATATAAAAAATAAATTTCAAAATAAAATGAGTCACGAGCGCTTTCGTCAGTTACGACATTATCAAGTAGACTCTAATGTCGTAACTGAGGAAAGCGCTCGTGACTCAACAATTTATTTGCAGTTGATAAAACTCTCTTCTATTTTGAAATTTATTTTTTATATTTCATAATGACTGCAAACATCCGTCTCTAAATTTAAAATCGTCAAAGCTAGTGATATACAAATATAAATCGATAAGTATTACCGACTCATTTTTATCGTTGAGAGGATACATGAAAAACTATGTTCCTCCAAGTCCATTATATAGACTCAACCCAGGACATAACGTTAATAATATTTAGGTATTCCATTTTTGGACAGCTGATGTGTATTCCAATAGGTTTATTACATTTGTTTTATTTTTACCCTTGTACCTATCACTTCTGCTTACAAAACTGCATCATCAGTAGCAACCATTGTATACATTTTACTATAAATGTATTACCCTAGTACCAGTGAGTTATCATCACTACTTTTTACAGGGTAGCTACCATTGTATACATTTCTCTCTAAAATGAATTACCCTGGTACCATTGAGTTATCATCACTTCTGCTTACAGAGTAGCTACCATTGTATACATTTCTCTCTAAAATGAATTACCCTAGTACCATTGAGTTATCATCACTTCTGCTTACAGAGTAGCTACCATTGTATACATTTTTCCTGTTCATATTTCATGAAAGGGTTGACGGGTACGACTATTGCTCCCTGGAGATTATAGCACCATAAATTTACTTACTTCTCCCCCTTTTTTTTCATTTGAACTGTCAAAAGATTAATTAGCCATATCACATCATAATTATATCGCATTTGTTTTAGTAAGACTTGTTAGAGCCTTCATTATTTTATTAACCATGTTCTGACAGGGGTTGCTACGCATTTCATCAAGAGTGTATCGCATTTGTTTTAGTAAGACTTGTTAGAGCCTTCATTATTTTATAAACCATGTTCTGACAGGGGTTGCTACGCATTTCATCACGAGTGGATTCATCCTCGTCAGCTGTATTCAACACGCATAGCGCATAATAATTTTATGAAGACACCTATAGTTCGATTCAGAAAAGTTAAAATAGCGCCGTTGCCAGAAACGTCTGTAGATAATATTAGCATTACCACCTCTTGTCCATATATATTGTAATCAAAACATATTTATCTTCTTTTTTTCCTTTTTGGTTTATTATTTTCAATAATGAACCTTTGGAATCGTCACGAAAAAAAAAATACCCCCCCTCAAAATTTGATATTATACGTTTNGGGGGGGGCATAAAAGTTTTATAATTTTTTGCCAAAAAAATAATAAACCCATGTGTCATATTGGCAGAGTGTTTTGTATGCAATCCCTATTATTTCGATTAACCGAATAACCTCGGATTATTGCGTTTTCTAAATGTATATAAGTTTATCTATTTTCTATGTTATTTTTGATTTCTTATTTCAATAACGAAACATTGGAATTGACCACAAAAATATATATTTCCCCGTTCAAATTTTTATATTTTACTTTTGAGGGTACGCTAATCGTCCAAAGTCCAAAAATCGAACAGTCCGATAAACGTTGCGCGGCATAGCGGAAGACGAATACGTTTTTTTTTTTTCATTATGCGTACAGAAAGGCAAACAATAAAACACTGTGCTAAAGTAGCAGACTTGATTTAGTAAATCAGAACATTAGAATTAAAGAGCGAAAATTGAATTCTAATTTCTCCATCTTAATAATAATTAATGAACTTTGATAGTGGAAGGAAATGAGTTATAAATTGGCGTGCCTAATATAAAAGAATGGAGAGTTTGGAGTAGAGAAACTCTGAAAGAACAAACACTGAAAGGAACACGCAATGAACTCATAAATTTATTTTTTCCTTTTTTTTTAATCACTCCGCAGAGAGGTAACTTTAAAAATAATAGGAAAACAATAGGAGCTTGAAAATTTATATTGTCTCAGAATAATGACTTAGCATTATGAGGGAAATTGTTAGAATTATTTTGGAGTGCTAGAGATCTAAATAAAGACTGTTCTAAATAATATAGAAAAACCCGTCACCACGGGATCAGATGGTACTTTGATCCATTTCGAGTGTATCTAACTAAATGTGGTTGCATAGCAGATTCAGACTATTCATTTTTTCTACACATATCTTATAAAGCCCCAGTTGGTATACTGACTGACTGATAATCAACGTAGCTCCACAATACCTAAACCTAGAGACTTGAAACTTGGCAAACAGATCCCTTTTAGTATGTAGGTGTGTAATAAGAAAGGAAAAATCGAAGGTTCAAGTGGGAGCAAGTTACCGCCAAAAATGACGTTTTTTAGCGGGTCTTTTTGTATTATTTTTGAGGGATAACTAAAGGAGATAACGAAAAAATAAACGCGAGTGGACACCCCAATACTATATATAAGGACCCAATAAAAAATATAAAATTTGAAATTTTCCGGTTTTTCCCCAATTTATGGACGGTTTTCACCATCGGAACAGAAAGCAACATAAATCAGAACAGAAAGCTGATTTTCGATACAAAGGTGTTTCGCTATACAAAAAGTAATATCCTCGAATAAAATATTGAATTTTCTAAATAGGAACGGTGCTCACTCTGAGGGTCGGTTCCACCAAAAATCCATAATTGTTTTCTATACATGTATTTATGAATAAACTCGTTTCCCTCATTGCTGAAATTCGCAAGCATTTTCATGAATATACAGTTTTCACGTAGATTTAGAAAAAGTTTTGGATCGGACATTTCCCGGCTAACTAATATATACACCTATATATAAGTTTTTAATTATTATTTTTTAGAGAATTAGGTTTCACTAGGATTTTTCATTATTGGGCGGAGCGAAGCGTAGCCTTATACTCCCTACAAACTTGTTGCTGCTGCTGTTGTTGCTTTTGTTGATGTTGTTGCTTCTGTTGTTGCTCTTTTTGTTTTTGTTGCTGTTGTCGTTTTTCTTGTTGTTGCTATTGTTGTTTTTGTTGATGTTGTTGCTCTTGTTGTTTTTTTAATATTATAGGTCTCGTGCTAAGTAGAGTACTTTTATTTTAAACATTGAAATTTTGGGGGGGTCCCCGTCGGGCACGGTCTTGATTTTGGATATGTATACATATAGGAATCATATTTCTAATCAGAATGTTTATAAAAATTTCAAGACACTTTACCGATTTGGTGATTCAACGCTTCTTCAGTAATACACTTTTCCATTCCGTCTACTGTTCTCGCTTATTAAGAGAAGAAACATGTAAAACATAATTACTAAAATTTTCTATACCATTAAAACTAATTACAATGATACGTACCTATTTGAATTTAAATGCATGCACCTTATACTTTGTGAAGCTTTGGAGTGAAACTTACTATGTTATTTTCAAAGAAAATTATATGGGGGTTTTTAATACCTAATAGTTGGGTATGTGTGTAATAGTACAGAGAAGAACGTACTTAATAATACTTATTAAGAATTTTACAGAAACTTTAACGTTCAGGAAAATAATATGAAAAACAAATTTACTCATTTTGCTATTTCCAAGACACTGTGTCAAGAATATAGCGCATAGTAAATTAGTTAATTAAGATCAGTTATAAGACTGATAATTCTTGTTAGTATATAATGAGTTCTGATTATGGAAATTAATCAATAATCATGTAGTTGTAGGTAGATTAGCTACTTATGCATTATTTAGCGGAACAAAAGGAAGTAATTATTATACAGTCATTCAATAAACAAATCTAGTCAGGTAGGTAATATTACAGTTTAATATACCAAGTGTCCCAAAAATCCGAGACCACCTGAATATCTCTTGAACAGCTTTATGAGGAGTTTTTAAATTTAAAATATGTCCTTATGATAATTTTTTAATTATAAATTATTATTCAAATAATTATAATTTAGAATAATTTCATAGAACTGGGAACATAGACCAACTAAGATATCAAAAGAAGGGCACAATGATATTTGAAATCTCTTATCACAATAATATAAACTTAATATGTCCGAACTCTATCGATGTTGAATTGCATTTTTCTTTTTAGTCCAATTGCTTTCATATATCATCCACGCATTATTATTATTATTCCAATTGGTTGTATGATCTTTATTTTATCAGAGCATACATTTGCTACAATCTATGAGATAGGAAAACTTTAATGTCCCATTATTCAGCTTTCCATAAACTAATTGTCAATAATAAGCTGAAAATTACAGAAAATACTCTTTTTTTTTAAATTTAGCTTAACGTCTCTTTAACATCTATTGGTCATTCAAGACGGCGGTTTCAACCTCCATTCGCTGGAAACTTGCGAACCAGCTACCCACATTGACCTCACCTAGCCCGGGTTGGGCCGGAAAAAAGATCCAACGCTACACAGTGTTCTGAAGCGGTCACCCATTCAAGTACTGACCACGCCCAACGTTGCTTAACTTCAGTGATCTGACGGGAACTGGTGTATCAACGTGGTATGATCGTTGACAGAATCAACATTAATCCGGCCCACCCAGCGTGGGGTGGGCCGGAAAAATCGCCAGCATCGCGAGGGCGCGAACCCACGTGGACACCCACACGGAACAACTCCGCTGGGCGTTGCTTAACTTCAGCGATCTAACGGAGAAAATTTTCAGATAACTGTAGAAAATGATTATCTTATGCAGAAGTCACGAAGTTCCCGTTAGAACCCTGAAGTTAAGAAATGTCCAGCGAACCTACGGGATGAACTCGTAGGTCCCCGCCCCGTGATGCTAATATACAATATTCCCAGCCAAAACCAGACTGGGGGACGTTAATATGGGTTTCTGGTTTGTAAGTTTTTAGCGAATGGGGGATAAACCCTCCGTCCCGAATGAACAATAGATGTTAAAGAGTTGCTGGTATACCATTTTAGAAACTTCAATGTGGTAGGGCAAGAGAATTAAGATAAACAATTCACCTGAACAGATAAAATGAATGAACAATTAAAACACTCACTAGAAAAGAGATAAAAGCTGCTCCTAATTTAACGAACCACACTAACATTATTTCTCCTTCTCACACTAACATTGAAAATAAAATTTATGTTATCATTTAACTAACCTCAATGCTTTTGATTAAAATCTATCTCCTACATAAATCTTTATTAAATGTCGTTATTTATCATTTAAATGTTCCTTCATGACTCATAAATCTCTTTCTCAAACTAATAAAAAAGGACTAAAATCTAATTTTCGTTTGTTTTTGTACAAATAGTTATTTTTCACATTAACCTAAAGAATTTGTGAAAAGAAACACTTTTGTTTATCTGATTTGTACTAAGTCGTAGATATTGTTCATTGACTATTTTAGGCTATGTTCACATGACCGCGCGGTGCAGAGATTAAACTGTCTAATAAAATCAATTTTTTTTGGAGGGGCAATCATATGACAACTTGTGCGCTCGGCAGTCTGGCATCAAAATTAATTGAGAATGGATGTGGAGGAGGCAATTGTTTTGTGGATTTTATAACGAAAACTGAGGTGTCGGAGAAGAAGACAAAGACGATACTGGGTGCATCCTGTTTATAACAAATGGAGAATTTTGCAACGGCCATTAGACGTCAAGATAGATTTTGCAAATGAAATACTTAAAGCCATGTGCGTTTCCCGTCTTTTTTCAATTTTATTTGAATAATTTTTAGAGTTAAGATTCCAAATGGCATCCCTTTTTTCGATCTCGTCGATAAGCAGATCGATGGACATCGATATCTTCTTGGTTACTCATTATTTCGTAATAATATAAAAAAAAAACAACTTTGTACGTGCCGCAGTCTGGTATTAAAATTTTGAGATTTGTACTCCTTTCACTTCAAATCGCGCGGGTCAACTGAACATCTGAACAAGTTAATTCAAGTATGAAGAACTAGTACCGCGCGGTACCGCGCGGTCATGTAAACACTATGTACTATTCAGATAGATCTTGTGCCGCGCGGTTCATCGTACCGCGCGGTCATGTGAACATAGCCTTAATATAATCGAATATTATTTTATGTTTTTGAAGTGAGTCTCTAAGAACTTCAAAATTCAGTATATTATTTTATGGTGTTCGCAAGATATTATTATTATTATAAATAATAATATCTTGCGAACACCATAAGTAGTTAGGACACACGTAGCATGTATGTCCTTGCACATTGCAATTTGATTACATAGGTAAAAAAATAATACCTATATAGATGTATAGTTTGGAGAAATTAATTAATGAATTACGCCACACTGTATAGTGAATTGGTAGCTGCAATAGTAGATTTTTCAGCGCCTTTTTAAATTGATATCCGTTAAGTTTTTTAATATTTTTATTTATTTTATTGAAAAGTCTAATACCAATATCCAAAAAAAAAAAAATCGAAAAATGGTGACTCGGGATTCCACGATGTCATGACGATGACGTGTGCAACATTGATGACTATGCGATGGCATCAAGTGAATATTTTTGTGTATCAAACAACACACGTTTTGTTTGATATTCAGACTTAATCAATGCAAAAGCAACTTCGAAATTCAAAATGTCGCCATATTTTTTGTATAACCTTAAATTTCACATTTTTCTCATTCACTTGGATTTTTACTTCTCTATTGCTTCTTAGAGGTTGACAAAGCATCCTCCTGCACGATTTGCATTAATTTGTTAAATTTTGATGACCATCTAACTAAAATTCAGACTGAAATAAAAATTACAAATCATAGAGAAAAATATTTCAATATTTTTTCACTATGTAATACACGAAGTCCTAGTAGAGAGGGAAGATTCCTTCCCCGTCTCAGTTTCACGAGTCGCAAATGTTTATCAAATAGCTGTAGGACATAGATGAAAATTGGGTAAAAGAGATTTATAGGTACGACAATACAGTTGTACCGAAGCAAACACTATGGCCATGCTAATCTCCGTGCCAGCTTGTTAAGTCCAGTGACTCTTTTCCGCAGATTGTGGGTAAAAAAAAACACTATAGCCATAGAGCCGTCTTTATAAGATCTGACCGTACCTCCATTCATAATTGACCATACGAAGTGATGTGTTTGTTTTAACGCTACGATTTTACTTTTGTCTGTCCTTTCTTTTGAGAATTCCCAAACGACTCTAAATTTGAATGTGTAGTAGTTTTATAACTACTACACATTCACTTCAAATTTTGACCATTTCTATGATATCTTTCCTTATGGAAAGATATCATAGAAATGGTCAAAATTTGAAGTGAAGGTGGATACATTATGAGAAAAGAAGTAGCTTATCAACACATCTTTTTTACCGGTAGCCCGTAGCTGAGAAAATTTGCACGATTTTCGCGCATCTGTTACGATAATTCAATGTATACTGTATGACATACAAAATCTTTATTTTCAACTCCTGAAATTCTAAAACTGAATAAAATGGACAAATTGTCTTCAAACATAAATTTATTATTCTACATCGAGAAACAAAAGATGAAGTGAGATCATAAAACATACCTCGCAACAAAACATAAACAATAAATAAAGAAGAATGAGTAATAAAATATGCAATTTTCTTTTGAATTTTCCAAATAACAGTTACTAAGTTAAAAATGAAAAAAATAGCAAAGAAGGAAAATAGGATTTACGATTGTTCCTTGGAGATAAAAATAAATAAAAATGAAATATATTACAACAGCACTCTTTTAACAAGAAAATAAAAAAACATCAAGTCGCTCGCACTGCTTCCAATGTGAATTTCCTTTCATGGCAATGTTATATGAACTACATGTAGTTTATCTTATCTGTTGAACAGTGCTGAAAGTTTTATCTCATTAAAATCTGGGGAGTAGAAGTTACACTAAAATGTTTGAGAGTGATAAGGATTATCATCTACCTTATTTATCTTATCTGTTGAACAGTGCTGAAAGTTTTATCTGATTAAAATCTGGGGGGTAGAAGTTACACTAAAATGTTTGAGAGTGATAAGGATTATCATCTACCTTATTTATCTTATCTGTTGAACAGTAGTGAAAGTTTTATCTGATTAAAATCTGGGGAGTGGAAGTTACATTAAAATGTTTGAGAGTGATAAGGATTATCATCTACCTTATTTATCTTATCTGTTGAACAGTGCTGAAAGTTTTATCTGATTAAAATCTGGGGGGGTAGAAGTTACACTAAAATGTTTGAGAGTGATAAGGATTATCCTCTACCTTATTTATCTTATCTGTTGAACAGTACTGAAAGTTTTATCTTATTAAAATCTGGGGAGTGAAAGTTACACTAAAATGTTTGAGAGTGATAAGGATTATCCTCATCATCTACCTTGCTTCTCCGACATTATCAAGTCTACTTGATAATGTCGTAACAGACGAAAGCGCTCGTGACTCAATAATATTTTTTGCATTCGATACAAATTTTTTTTATTGAAATTTATATTCTGAAAGTGTCCACTTGTCCAGGTTTGGTCAATCTTCAATATCGTCTTAAATCATCTCTTGTGTAGTCACGATATCTTCTTCCGTCCACCTTTCAATCCACAATTTCTGTCATCAATCATCCACCGGAATCCCGGAAAACATGCTGGATGTTAATAAATAATTCCAATCTTTGTTTTCCTATTTTACTATTTTTGATTTTGTCTCTCCTTGTTAATCCTAATATCTTTCAGTTTTCCAAATGAATAATTGATCCCGCTTCAAATGGAGTCTAACGTACAGATTTCACAGCCATGTATAGTTACCTACATAGGTTAGAAGTAATTGATTGTCTAAAGGTTTTTTGAGAACTTTATATATCTCCGCCACATTCCTTTATGGGACCAAATAATATCAACAAAAATGTACAATTTAGATGAATGAGGAATGAATTATTTTCAATTCAATAGGTATAAATACCACTAAGAGTGCTATTTTGAGGTCAAGATGGACTAATATTGTCCAAAAACGAATGATTTAATTTAATGAATAACATAAATTACAATGAATTTTATCATCCGAATCGCGCCTACTTATTATTTATATATGTTTTTATTTTAATTTGGCTTAACGTCTCATTAACATCTATTGGTCATTCGAGACGGTGTTTTTACCCTGTATTCGCCGAAAACTTGCAAACCAGCTACCAACATGGTACAACCTCGCTGGACGTTGCTTAACTTCAGTGATCGAACGAGAACTGGTGTATTCAACGATCCATAGACACTGGCTAAGTTTTATAATTTAAAACCTAAAATGACACATTTTTTTAAAGAAAAAAAATACTGATCAAACTTAAGAAATTACTCAGGTTGATATTTTCATTTGAAATAATCTTTTTATGAATAAATAAACTGCCTGAGAAAACTCTGAATATACCTTTTGTTAAGAACGAAGACATTACTAAAAAAGAATAAAAAAAACACCACACACATAATATAACAACATAAAGCAAACCTCAATGAGCCACCATTTTTATTTTAATAGTACCATAAAACATTTTTATATTGTAATATTGCAAACAATAAATTTCCAACTTTTGCCATGAGCTAAAGCATTGTTTATTTCAAATAAAATATTATTTATTTCATTCCAGACCAATGTGAACATATTGAGACATTTCCAAAGTTAACCTTGCGTTTGATTTAATAATAAATTTAAGCTCAACTTGTTGATAAGTCATTTTCAGATTTCAATAAATTTTAAGTTTAATGATATTTTAATTTCAGACCAGTTTTATTGTCAATTAAGGCCATTTAGATCGTTCGCATCTAATTTGAGACACATAAAATGGATATTTTATTATTTTCAATAATAAACTCAAGGAATCAACCAACGATCATACCACGTTGAATACACAAGTTCCCGTCAGATCACTGAAGTTATGCAACGTCGAGCGTGGTCAGTACTTGGATGAGTGACTGTTTACGCCACNCGCTATACAGTCTGCTAATCTAAAAATAATAATTAATTGAATACATCGTGTAATAACTTAAAGTGCATCAAGATTCAAGTAGCTGGCCAGCCATTACAGAAGTTACCACAAAAGCGGCAGGTAAATTATTCCTGTATCCTGTTCTTGTTACCGCTCCCACAGTGACCGCTTGGGAACACCACCTATCGTTTGCTCATTTTTACGGCCCAACCTAGGCTGGGTGTGGTCAATGTGGGTAACTGATTTGCAAGTTTCCAGCGAATGAATGGTAAAACCCCGTCTCGAATGACCGAGAGATTTTATAGAGACGTTAAGCAAAATTAAAACTTCTAGAATCGACCACATTTACCAATTAGATAAGTAGATGTCTTTAAAAACAATGTCTAATATTGATGGCTCCGTCGACCACAAGTTCTACAAAGAATTATTGGCTATGCAGTACTACTAGGTGTGTCCGTGGACAAAAACGGGCGGAGCCATCTGTTTCACCTCGAATTTTCCGGCACCACATGAACTTTAGCATATTGCTCCATTATTCCGTTAAAAC
>CM022874.1:47027715-47051433 GCA_012654025.1 Pachypsylla venusta
AGAACTCACGAGGAAACCCACATGGTACAACCTCGCTGGTGAATTTAACGTGCCATACACGCTGGCTAGTTATGTTTTTTAGTTACATAGTGTGCCAGGAATTCAACTTTTATTATAAAAGACTCTGGGTCAGTGGAATATGTGGCCAGATTTGAAGAAAAATAGAAATATGGAATGGTTCGCAGATAATTCGGCTGACTCCAATATGGTAGCCATGGGCTGTGTGTGTTAGGTACATCTTTTTCTTTCAGTAATCATTGATTTATTTCACTGACTCCGTTGGTGATTTTCAGTGCTATATGCTTTTATTGACGCCCTGTATACGCATTTGAAAGATCACAATCTCATCAGATCGATTTAATTGTAAACTTGAAATTAATTTTTGAACAAACAATACAATTGAGTCCCTTCAGGTCGTTTGAACAACTGCTGTTGGACAAAGTATTCGAGATATCATTTTGAATATTGTTACATTCTGTAGATAGGGTGTTCCCAAACTTTTTGGTGCCGCGCCCCCTTTTCTTGAAATCAAAGCCTCCACGCCCCCCTCCACTTTACATTATAAATTATGAATGGGTATGGGTTTGCTGAATGCTATCTCAATCGAAACGTTAATGTGTTGCTGAATGCTATCTTATTCAAAACGCTAATGTGTTTCTGAATGCTATCTCTTTCAAATTTTCTGACATCATGTTCAAAATTTTCCTTGCCTTCACGCCCCCCCCCCCCCNCCGCCCCCCCCCATTTTGGGAACCTCTGCTGTAGATTCTGTCATAATGAAAAAAGTAGTTTTATTTTTATGTAGGTAAGCGAGACAAACCAGAGGAATGGAAATGTCAACCTACAAAATGGCTTCCAAGGGATTTAGAATTGGATGAAATTAAAATAGGATGCATAAGTCTGCTAACGTCCAACACTCTGAGTGCTCTCATAGTTACTTACATTGTCAATGGAGGACCTTGCACAGTTTATTGGAATATGCATGAATACTCAATCATTTGGTGGTTCCTTCAATGGCCTATCATTTTCATATATCAGGTAAGATGACCAAAATCTTTAGTCTGAATGTCAATTTATTATTGTAATTAGGAAAGTTGGAGCTAGCTATAAAATGCAAGAAATGAAAATGATGTAAAAACACTTGAATACAATTTTTAGGTGCGTGTTCCTCGGGACGACTGCAACGATTATTAGTGAACGATGATAGTTGTACGATTCTATTGGAGCACTATTGTAAAGGCATTTCAGTGAGACCGTGTTCCTCCAAACGACTGTCAGGTTTATCGTACAAGACGATCGTTGAGCTTGTTTCGGCACTCTTGGTGTAGACCACCAAGCTGTCCTAGACGGACAATTATTTTTAAGAGCGGACTGTAAGTTTGGGGTGGTTAGGGATGTCGAAAACTGAGCGAAGGGTAATATTGTTCTTGGCTTAACTGCAGTTGATGCTTGAGGTTTTAAATAGATTTAGAAATGACGACCCTTACTGATGAGGAGAGGAGTAGATATAGGAAGAGGATCAGTAAGAATCAATTAATTAATAATAATATACACAATAAATCACAATTATAATTAATATAGATTGAAATGTTTTGTCACTAGTTGTGATGGTATTTTTCCACTAGTTGTGGTTAAATAAGAAAGTTTCACAATATATTACTTGACGTAATTTATGTAAAAAGTCAAAATTATTATCACTAGTTGTAATAATATTTAATAAATAATTCACAAATTTGTTAGTTTCAAATCTGCTGTTTCACAAACACTTTTATCACTAGACGTAATAAAATTTGATAGTTTCAAATTGAGAGCTACAGAACAACTGAACCCAAACCAAAACGCATCATTTCAAAGGCAAGATAGGTAACAATTTTAACATGTTTGGATTGGGTATCAGTTCGCTCAATATATGTTTAATATATTAAGGGTGGATCATTATATGGCCTTAACAGAGCTGTTGAGAGTCGTTCGGAAATTCTAGAATATAATCTTAGTCGTTACCGATTATTTGATGTGAGTTGATCAATTTTTATGATTCTTTGAGGATATCGTTCTTTATTAATTCCAACGCGTAGTCAAACTGCTCAACAGAAAGTCGAAAAAAGGGCAGGTGGTTCTTTATCAATTTTTGATAAACTCCTTCTTCATCTTTGGGCAGAGACATAGGACTTATTGTGGTACTCTTAATACCAAACAATTGTTAGAATATTTCGTCTTCCTCCATCCCTTGAATCAAAAGACTATTTCGTCTTCCTCCATCTCTTGAATCAAAAGGCTATTTCGTCTTCCTCCATCCCTTGAATCAAAAGGCTATTTCGTCTTCCTCCATCCCTTGAATCAAAAGGCTATTTCGTCTTCCTCCATCTCTTGAATCAAAAGGCACTGGAGAATTTTCCTCTTACGTGCAGGTAAACTGTCTTTTAACAGAGAAGTATCCAGCTTCTAAAAGCCAAAAAATCGTATACAACCCTCAGTTAAAATTCTTCCGAGGAACATAGCCAACAACAATAGTCGTTCAACGATTCATCGTTGAACGACAGACGGTCGTTGGTCGTATCATTCATCTCGAGAAACACGCACCTTTATTAACAAATTATTCGAAACGCTTATTTCTTATTATTAGAAGATTTCCAATTCTTAATGTAAAATGGAGTAAAATCTAAATACCCGTATCCAATAAGATATTGAAAGTCTAGAACATAAGGCTAGGTTAACAAGACCGCGCGGTACGAGGCGGTACGACGAAGTGCGCGGCACAAGATTTAACTAAATAGTGCATATTGTTTACATGACCGCGCGGTATCGATCTGTTCATATGATACCGCGCGGCACCGCGGGGCTGCCGCGCCGTACTACGCGGTCATTTGAACCTAGTCTAAAGTCAAGTAATATTTTTCAACTTTTTCATTTCTTATATTTTATTATTATCTATTAGAAATAATACTGAATTTCAGCTGCTCCCTGGAAATTCCATTCTTTATAACACAGTATGAGTGTGAAGAATGAAACAGATTTCAGAAAGTAAAAGTTGTTCCATACAAAGGAACTCAGAAGAAGAGAAAAATGCGCTGAAACAAAGCAAAGCAAGTACTCACTTTGCTGGGTGACCTTGAGTTTCCCCATTCAACTTTAACATTTTAATTTAATGACGATCATCACAGTAACTTTTTTCTTATCCTCACCAAAAATCATTTTATCTAGTGTAAATTTAAGTTGTCCCTTCCGTGTTGCATACTCTCGAGAATTTCTAGGGGGGGCAGCTGCCCCCACCTGCCCCCCCCCTTCCTACGCCCATGACCGCGCGGTTTGTCTTACCACGCGTTCATCAATAGTCTCTCAGAATTGAGGCTGGATTTTATATCATGGAAACATGACCGCGTATTTGACACCAAACTATACTATACAAGTATACATGGATTAGAACAATGCCGTAAATATCTAACATTCGTTCAGCTCAGGCATAGTTTCAGGCAATTTTTCTTAACTCGATGCAGCAAAAATTGTAAAAAATCTCTTGGCCCTTTCAGTTATGATGCACTGTAGCTTTAAAAGCTTCTTTTCGTATATAAAAAAAACACCTTTAAACAATAGGAGATAGGGAAAACTTTCTTTTATAAACTAATAAAATAAAGTTTTCTGAAATAACAATTAGAACTATTATAGGTATTTAGAAACTAAATTGTCTTTAAGTTTTGGCGTTGTTCTGAACCAATATTTACGTTGGTAATCCGACGTGATTCTTGCTCATAATATCCAAAACCATGCATGAATTCAAACCAGGGTCGTAGTTAATTACCGAACGACTTTCTCGTTTTTTTTTTTGTTTTTTTTTTATCAAGACAAACAAAAATTAGGCATCCGGAAAAGAGAAAGTAAACTAGAACCTTATTACTTGAATACCCTGGGAACCATTTTCAGACAAGGGTTTTCCATGTCTATTTTTAATGCATAAACCATCATTGATCGTCAAAGTGAGATCTAATTTTAACTCCACCATATTTTTTTTAAACGTCAGCTTGTCTGTTCGTTTCACGAACCTCTCGAACGCTTTTTCATTTTTGATGAATCTTTTTTATTAACTGAATGACACATAAATTAACGTCTTTTTAACATCTATTGGATCTTTCAAGACTGGGGTTTTANATTTTCAGACAAGGGTTTTCCATGTCTATTTTTAATGCATAAACCATCATTGATCGTCAAAGTGAGATCTAATTTTAACTCCACCATATTTTTTTTAAACGTCAGCTTGTCTGTTCGTTTCACGAACCTCTCGAACGCTTTTTCATTTTTGATGAATCTTTTTTATTAACTGAATGACACAATTTTTTTAAGGTCTTTTTAACATCTATTGGTCATTCAAGACGGGGGTTTTACCCTCCAGTCGATGGAAACTTGGAAACCAGCTACCCACATTGATCTCACCCAGACTGGGTTGGGCCCGAAAAAAGAGCCAACGGTACGTGGTGTTCCCAAGTGGTCACCCATCCAAGTACTGACCACTCCTGACATTGCTTATCTTCAGTGATTTGACGGGAACTGGTGTATTCAACGTGGTATGGTGTGAATGACACATTTGACATTCATATTACTGGCTGATTTACAGATAAATTCATAATCATATAATGAATGTGACATGTTTTTTTTTTTTTTTTTTTTTTTTTTTTTTTTTTTTTTTTTTTTTTTTTTTNCTTTTTTTTTTTTTTTAACAAAAGACATGTTTTACTATCAAAGTGATTAAAAAGTAATGAAATTGAAATTACGTCCCAGCAAGAAGCCGGGAACACAAAAAATTAAGTTAGACTCATCAATTGCTCCCCTCCACGGAAATCTTTAGTAAAAGGCGAAAGATTTATTCGTTCTGAAGGGAAGCCAGAGTTAACTTAATTGAGCTCAAGTTGAAATATTAAAAAGAACGTTGAAATAAAAAAAAAAGTGAGAAGTTACATTTTTGACCTAACAAAAGGAGGGCTAGTTTTAAATCCACAATTGTTCTATTCTTTGTTTGTTAATCATTTTGTACCTTGTTAATTCTCGAACAATTTGTCCGATTTTGATAAAATTTGGTACCTATATGAACAGTTTTTATGTTCATTTGTTACTTTTGGGCTCTCTTGCATCATGTTGTCAATATTAACTGAATAAATTCTATAGTTCAAAGAACAACCAGAAAGAACTACCTACTGACTTGATAACCTTCATTATACAATACTTTGGTAGTTGCTTTAATTAATATTGCTACCTACATTTTATTTAAAAAATAAGAAGTGTGATTGTCCTCACAATATCGGAGCAAAAAATGAACAATTTTTTGAAGATATTTTATAGGCTCTAATTTTTTTTGCTATACATAATGGCCATGCCTTGAGAGTGCTAGGCGAAACCAACTTAGCCTGCTTTTACGGCAAAAAAAAGGACTACCTGATGGCCGCAATATCATAATATGCGTCTTTTCCCGTGGCTGTAGAATTATTACTCTCTGCAGCAATTCAAGGAAAATTGCGATTTACTGTAGAAGTGTTAGCATAATTCGGGTCAAAAAGAATTATTACTATTGACCAAACTAATTCAGTTTCTTTTTTGTAGCCAAATGTCGCATAATCTTCCATAGCTGGAATACGAACCAAACGTATATTTTATATTTATCCTAAAGCTTATGGGTATGGTTTTGGGGGAACCTTGTTTTTATATCTGTTTCTGACCATTTTTTCCTTATACATGTATATCAAGCATGTCGGTAGATATGCTTACGTCAAGAGTAAGCAAAGCTACCGACTATATTAACACGAAAGATAGTTTGTAGGTATGGAGACCCACTTTTTTCTGCCACTTCCAGATGATTTTTTGCAAATTTTATTTNTATTTTGGGCGGGGTGAATATTGCTACTCTTGACGTCCTTTTTTTACACGAAGTGTTTTTTTGTGGGATCTCTATTACACGCATTGACAGACGGAGAATTTCATTTTCGTTCGTCCCTGATTGTGTGAGCGACGTGACTGTTTCGGATACTTATCAGTGTCTTTGATACTTATATCTTTGAAACAAACTCATTTTGTATAATTAGTTCTCGAATATTAAATTCTCAATATTTTCGCGTTTGATCTAAATTTGTTAATTACTAACACTCATGTACATTCCTTGCCATCATTCCCACTTTTTTCAATGCTTAAAGTACTTAGGGTCCCACACAAACAGATATATTTTATGTTCAGGGTATTAGGTACATATCAAAAGTGTTAAAAGGCCCAAAGTCGAAAATGGAGATTTTTTACGCTATACAAAATGAACGTATGAAAATAGCTAGGTACATCAAATGAGTGAGTTTTGGTGTCATATATGCTGATTTTTTGAAAATATTTGACCAAAATTTCAGCCAATTTGATCGAAGGATAATTCCCATTTTTGTCTAATGCCTGACCTAATGTTTTTTTTTTTTCACAGGACTATTCAACATATTGGAATCACCGACTTTATCATTTACCATTTCTGTATAAACACTTCCACAAAGTTCATCACAAATATAAACAACCAACTGCATTTTCTGTTACTGCCATTGACCCAATAGAAATGATGCATATACAAATTTGTATGATGCTTCCTCTGTTTGTCATACCATGTCATTGGGGTAAGTATTTGTCATACCATGTCATTGGGGTAAGTATTTGTCATACTAAGGCATTGGGGTAAGTATTTGTCATACCATGTCATTGGGATAAGTATTGAAGGTTAAAAGTACTATATCTTCACTTGACTAAAAATTTTTAGTCAAGTGAAGATATAGTACTTTTAACCTTCAATATGGTTTTACTTGACATAGTATCCCAATATAACGAATTTATTGGGATAAGTATTTGTCATACTAAGGCATTGGGGTAAGTATTTGTCATACCATGTCTTTGGGGTAAGTATTTGTCATACCATGTCATTGGGGTAAGTATTTGTCATATCATGTAATAGGGGTAAGTATTTGTCATACCATGTCATTGGGGTAAGTATTTTTCATACCATATCATTGGGGTAAGTATTTGTCATACCATGTCATTGGGGTAAGTATTTGTCATACCATGTCATTGGGGTAAGTATTTGTCATACCATGTCATTGGGGTAAGTATTTGTCATACCATGACCTTGGGGTAAGTATTTCTCATACTATGGTATTGGGGGTAAGTATTTGTCACACCATATCATTGGGGTAAGTATTTATCAAACTAAGGCATTGGGGTAAGTATTTCTCATACTATGGCATTGGGATAAGTATTTGTCATACTATGTCATTGGGGTAAGTATTTGTCATACCATGTCATTGGGGTAAGTATTTGTCATATCATGTAATAGGGGTAAGTATTTCTCGTACTATGGCATTGGGGTAGTTATTTATCATACCATGTCATTGCGATAATTATTTGTCATACCATGTCATTGGGGTAAGTATTTATTATACAATATCATTGGGGTAAGTATTTGTCATACCATGTCATTGAGGTAAGTATTTATCATAGTAAGTAATTGGGGTAAGTATTTGTCATACTATGTCATTGGGGTTAGTATTTGTCATACCATGACATTGGGGTAATTATTTGTCATACCATGTCATTGGGGTAAGTATTTGTCATATCATGTAATGGGGGTAAGTATTTCTCGTACTATGGCATTGGGGTAGTTATTTATCATAACATGTCATTGCGGTAATTATTTGTCTTACCATGTCATTGGGGTAAGTATTTATTATACAATATCATTGAGGTAAGTATTTGTCATACCATGTCATTGAGGTAAGTATTTATCATAGTAAGTAATTGGGGTAAGTATTTATCATACTATGCCATTGGGGTAAATATTTATTATACTGAGGCATTGGGGTAAGTACTTATCATACTAAAAGATTGGGGTAAGTATTTGTCATACCATGTCATTGGGGTACAAAATCCTGCCATTCTGGTGATGTATTTATTTAGAGGCAACCCAATTGCTCATCTGATTCATCAGTCATTTAATAGTGGTATGAACGTTTCCAATGGTAGTCGAAGTCTACTTGATTTTGTTTCGCCCACTCATATCTGTTTTTATTATTTATCNTGATAGTGTTTACACACACTTATTTCTTGCATGTGGTACATAATTAGACAATTTGGACACTTTAGACAGTTAATGGTAGCTTTGGACAATCAATGTATTGGTTACATGCATTGCCAAGGGGGGGGGGTACAAAGTACACGCGCCCAAAGTTTGGCATCAATATCATCCCTTACAATGCTTAGAACATACATATTTTTATAGACTATAATGGAAAATATTGTTTGTGACAATTAATTAAAGGTTTCATTAAAATAAGTGTAATAATTTGATTACTATAAGCTTTTTGCTAAAACGCGGGTACTTTGTACCCCCCCCCCTTGGCAATGCTAGGGTTAAAAATGTATGCAAGAAAATAGGAGCCTATGCTCCAATGTTTCATGTTAAAATTCAGTTGTATGTGTTCATACTACGAAGCATTTCATAATTTTAAAGAGAATTCACACTAAGCAATGACAGTTCCATGAGAGCTATGTGAATTTGCATCACTGTGAGCTCACGATCAGCAGGAATCACTGTGAGCTCACGATCAGCAGGAATCACTCTGAGCTCACGATCAGCAGGAATCACTTGCTGTCACTATGTGTAAAAGTATTTGCTTCATGCTGACATTGTCTCATATTGAAGGTTAAAAGTACTATATCTTCACTTGACTAAAAATTCTTTTTTTAGTCAAGTGAAGATATAGTACTTTTAACCTTCAATATGGTTTTAGTTGACATAGTATCCCAATATAACGAATTTATTGTCTCATATGATTAAGTTTATGAATTTGTTTTTCGTCTAATTCTAGATTCATGGTACTTACAGAAAGAAAGATAGAATTTACAGAGAGTACCTATTTTCCGGTTACGGCAAACCAATTAATGAAGCAACCGATAAAGAAATCCAAGAAGAAATAGAAGAAAGAGAAGCGGAAAATTTGAATGCCTACAGAAAGACAGGTTGTGAAAAAGAATTTTCCAAATCGGGAAAGCTACTTCTGGAATTTGAACTAAGAAAAAGGAAACATTAAAGAAAAATGTAAAAGGAAATCTTTCGGTTCCTATGATCTGTGATAATAATGAAAATAAAAAGTACTGAACTTGCGAGCGCATTGAAGTCAAATGTTTAGATACCCAGGGTCGCAGACAGAAAATCCGGGCTGGGGGTAAAAACTTTACCTGACCCCGTCTTATTCTTTCATCTAAAATCACCGTATGGGCAGTAATAAAAGTTATCAGATTAGATTATCAGATGTTAATGTTTACGAAATATACCAATATTTATGATTTACTGTACAAGCTGAAAGGTAGCACTCTATTATAAAATCAGTGTCCTGCAATAGCCATTGTCCCATATTAGCCCACTATCGTTAAACTTCTGATTTTGTGGATTTGATTTATTTATTACCATTTTAAGTTGATTTATTTATTACTAGCTGTTTCGCCCGTGCTTCGCTACGATTCTTATATTCCTATTTTTGTTTTTCAAAAGGACAATGAAAAATTCCGGGGGTGGGGTATTGTTTTGTGTCCACCCTGTATATCGCAACCTTTTAAAAATCAATATTTAAACGTTTCACCAGGTGCCCTAGAGGCATGGCCATTCTTACCCAAACTAACAAACGTTTTATTGTCAGTTGAAGAAACAGTATTTTGTGAAACTCTAGACGGGAGGGAATGACAAAAAGTTAAAAATAAAAAAAAAAATCGCCCCCGGGTGGGCTTGAACCACCAACCTTTCGGTTAACAGCCGAACGCGCTAGCCAATTGCGCCACGGAGGCTTGTGATAGTTACCCACATAAATAAAGATAATTGGGATGTGATTGATCTATCTACCTGTTATTTAGCTATTTCGGTAGATTGTTGTACACACCTACCTCTTGATCAAAATGATTGAGTTAGGTACCAGCTAAAATAATTGTCTCTAGGTAGTAAGTGTAATAAGGCCTATGTTTTCTTTAGCTTATTCAAAAAGTGAGAATAATTCGAGTTCTGAGGAAATGTTAAAATTTTTTTTTTTTAGAATTGAAAATTTCCCTATTCCCCAAATGTTTTTGGCGGTTTTTTAAATAATTTTTGAAGGTTTTGATTATTCAATATTTATTTCTTGTTTCTGAGCAAAAAACTGTATATATATATATATATATTTTTTTTTAAAAAAAACACGCCTATAGATAGATAGTATAGATAGTAGATAGTAGTATAGATAGTACTTATAGATAGTACTCCGTGGATAGGGAGAATACCTACTTCCAAGGCACTCAAGTCCATGCAAGGCGTAAAAGGCGAATAAGAACATGGTTAGGAACGATATCCTTCCATTACCCTAGCTTGCAAACCAGCCCCACGGCTGTTAACCTATGATGATAGATAGATAATATTGGGTACTTTCGGTATTTATATCTATAGCCTCATTTACACTGTCCGAGCATTCGTCGCGAATGGGGTTGACGAACGAGCAGTCGTTCGAGGCTCATGCAGTGTAAACAGTCGCCGCGAGCCGCTCAAGGTCGAAGTAAATGCTCGTTCGTACTCAAGCATGATCCGTGCGATGTCGGTTTTCCGGCGAATCATCAAAGAGGTGCTCGTTTGCCGCCCGTTCGTTTATACCCCGGGATTCGTCGAATGGTGTTCTATGAATCTAGTTCTCGCCTAGCTTTAGATACACGTCTACTATTTTGTGTATGGTGTTGTTGCTTTTTAGTATTTGACAGATGGAGTGGGAAAATAAAAAGTGCCTTTTGTTAATTTCCCTGTATGCGGAGCAGCCTGAGCTGTGGCAGCCAGACCATAAATTTTATTTTATTCTGTTATCCTCTTTCAAAACAGTCAGCAATAGGAATTAATTTATTTTCTTTAAAAATGACGACTCCCACTTGCGACGCCTTTTCCTTTTTTGCTTTTCCTTCGCTACATGGTCTAGAATGGGGATAACCGCCGCGGAAACCGCAATTTTGGATAGAACGGGAGCCATATGTTCGCTGCGAATCCTCTCGAGTAACTGATCATTAGAAATGGTCGAGCATTGTGAACAGAGGGCTCGTTTGTATTCGTGCTCGTTAAAAATTGGCGAGCAACGATCACGAATACACGATGCTCGGGAATGTTCAGGCAGTGTAAACGCCGCTTATCATCATTTATTTCAGTAATCGTAAATAGGTAATTTGTGTGATTCGAAGGTATAGAGTGCCAAGGAGGATCAATTCGCACAGGAACATATAAATAAAACATAATTATCAAAATATTCGAAATGAAATATTTAATTGATTGATAATACAAAAATAATATGCAATTGAGAAACGTATAATACATCGTATACAACATGCTCTGGGTGGCTTAAACCACCAACCTTTCGCTTAACAGCCGAACGCGCTAACCAATTACTCCACGGATGATGAAAATCTTGAAAATAAAATATCTAATTCTGAGGGAGAATTGAAATTTTATAAAAAAAAATGTTGGTGCTTAGAAACGAATAATCGCCACGGAGGCTTGACATTGACCGCATTATTATAATATATTTATAGAGTACTATAACGTAGATTGGTATCTATGCCGGATACTTCCCCACAACCTTCACTAACATTACAGGACTTCTACACTAACAATACACACATCAATGAAAATAGTCTATTCAGCAGTTCAATGCTTTGGGTTCACAGCTGTTATTGCCTATTGATTGTTAAGACTGACCTAACGTAATATTATTATCATACATAGTCTTATCACTAACCACAGCTGACAACAACTTATAAATACGTATTAGCTCATTTTAAATTTTTATATACTTCAATATTTTTGTATGACAAGTGGTGTCCTTGAACGGGCTTCTANCTCTGCTTCAAACCAATCATGAGAGATTATCAGGAAAAAGCGATATTCTATGCAGTTTCTACTGATACATTCGTTGAGAAGTCAGCTAGGGTTACCGTGCCAGGAAAGAGTAACAGCTAAAGAAAGTAGGCAAAGAGCAAAAGTTTGTGGCATGGTAGAATTCAGGAAAGCACCGCCAACCCCAATTAGAATTTGGAAAGGGTGAATTTAAAGAAGAAGATTATTGTCTCAGATTGTATTTATCCAAAATATTCAATAAATCCCGCATTTCTTGCAGTAAAATAGATCTACGGCCCATTCCCATAGACGTAGAACACATTGCAAATAATCTCCAAGGATCAGTTTGCAAGAATCGGAGAGGAAAAAAATTACCGAAACCCTTGAAAAGAAGAAGATTTTCAAAAAGCATACCTATCTACCGAGGTGTTGATTTGACAACAGTTTTCCAAAAGAGACCGGAAACAAACAACAACACGTGTTGAAAATTTGTTAGAAACGCCCGACGTTACATAACTTCGGGTATCTGACGTAGGCTCTTGTGTTGAACGTAGTAAACTGGCAAAGTCATTAGCAAGGTTTAGGTTCCTATTTCAAGATTTCCATTATGCTGCAATTTAAAGAAGAAATTATGTAGATACATAATCGTACATGCGTGAGTATGAAACTTACCGCGACGTCAATTGTAAGTAGCTAAAAAATCATAAAGAACACGAAAATTGAAATGAACACCGAACACCTCATTGGGAGATGGAATTATTCGGGACAGCGTGTTTGCCAAAACACTTTGTACAAGAGGATGATAACTAAACATACGTATTATAAGTATGATCTACATTCTACAACGCTGTCTCTACTACTACCTACTATTTCTCTCATTTGCGGATATACCCCTGTTGTATTGGGCGGGGGGGAGGGGGCACAATCACACAATATACCTAATAGTAAATTTGGAGGGGGGGGACTTGTAACCTAGAGGCCGAGGGTTCGAGTCCTGGGCAGTACTATTTAATGTAATGTTTATCGAGGTACGATACCTAATTTGTTAAAAGCTGTAGAGGATACAACAAATACCTTTCATGGCTACAAAGCACCTAGTTGAACGATGACCTTGAGATCTTTCGATTGCAGTTTTTGTCTCTCTCTCTCTCTCATTCTATCAACTCTCTCTCAATAAAGATGCTACCTCCAGTGTTGCCATCGTAACGATTTTATAAGCGTGATGACAAAAAAAGTGCCATGACGGATCACAGAATTTTTGACTATTTTTTATTTACGTATTTCTATTTTGTCTCAGGATTGGGAATTATTTAGGGCCCCTCTCCCCAACTCAATGTGATAAAAGACACAGCGGATCACCATTCATTTGATTTTTTTCTTAATTTTTTTTATTTGATTAGGTATAATGAAATTTGAGAAACACCACCGGCTTAAAAAAATGGGGGGGCGTGTTCCCCCGCGGACCCTGCACTATATCGGGCATGCGTAAAACTAGTGCTTACGGGTCCTTTGAGTCAAATGCAGTCTGTGTAGTAGATGATAAAATGTGGAACGCTACTGTGGCGTAGCAGAATATCTTATCACCAGCTTGTAAGCATGTCCTGGCCCTTAACTATATGCGCATGATTTATCTTGTATCCCAACTCTCCTAATTCCACAACTGTGAACTAAGTATTCCACTTTTTATTCAAAATCAAGAAAACTTTTAGCGTAATAAAAATAAAGAACTATCCGGAGACCCTTAAAAATGTCACAAGAAAATCTGTATTTATAGAAAAGTCCTTAGAGATGAGTATACCTAGTATTGCATTCCTCTCTACCGAGGTGGCACAGACATTTCATTGAAAAGCTTCTTCTACTTTTGAATACACTTAACAAACATTCAAATATAAAGTTTTATTCGACGAAAACCCCGAGGAAGAAAAATAATAAATCCATGTGTCACATTGAGCCGAAAATTTTCTTTCGATTATCGAGGGAACTGATTTACATAGATTTTTTTTCAAAATATCAAATGGAAGAACAGTCAGAGTTCTCAGGATGGGTTTTTCTATGCACTAGAATGACCTAGAACTTTGGCTAAATATTAAAACAAGCTTCTTCTGAGTAAGGGAAAGCGATTTGTTTACGTTTGACGATTTTAGATCTCTTACCTGACAATAACTAAATAAACAATTTGATTTTACTGTCGCCCGCGTTCTACTTCTTTTTTTTTAATTTGGCTTAACTTCTCTTTAACGTCTATTTGTCATTAAAGACGGATTGTGTTCTTCTGATACATGAACTTATATTAAAATGTCTCATAACGACTATCCATCGAATTTCGCGTTATAGAGCCGAAAATTTTCTTTCAATTATCGAGGGAACTGATTTACATAGATTTTTTTCAAAATATCAAAGGGGTGAAAGATTCCTTCAAATTACAGGATTCTACTGTACCTCTAATATAAAGTGCTAAGCAGCATTTAGACTCCCAGACATCTTTTGTTGAATTGGTATACTATGTCAAGTAAATCCATAATGAGGTAAACAAAATACTATATCTTCACTTGACTATAAAATTATTAAGATGTTAATTAGAGCTGACTAGTTTCGTACTCCTGAGCACAACATCAGAGTCTTCAAACTCACTTTAAGCTCTGATGATGTGCTCAGGAGAGTACGAAACTAGTCAGCTCTAGATAGTCAGCTCTAATTAACATCTTAATAATTTTATAGTCAAGTGAAGATATAGTATTTTGTTTACCTCATCCCAGACATCTGTCAACCAATGTTGATGCCGCTCAATGATAATAACATTTTATCCAATAGTACAGTCTGACGTCTGTTGAAAATAATTGATTGACACGCACAAGGCTGACTAACAGTTCATATAGGAAGGGGCTAATATTACCCATTTTTATAATCTTTCCCTTTTTGGAAAGTTCACCCATATGGAGAATGAAATTCATTTGATCGAGAAATTATTTCTGGACTATTAACTTATCTCATGTTCTCCTCCTGTTTGTTCAATGAAATTCTTGGAACCTTATACTGATCCTAGGCCATATGATTGCATTCCATTCTTTCCCCTTCACTTTTTGTGTTTCCTCTGTCCCTTTAAATTTGTTTTAAATAGAGCATTGCATTTTTTTTTGTCTCTGGCTTACATAAGTCTAAAAAAGGGATTAAGTATCCGTCCTTGTTAATGATACTCCAGAAGGTTATCTGACCAGGACGGAGGAGGATGGTGTAAAGAGATAGGCAGATTGAGATTTTTTTTATATTTTTTATTTTTTTAATTTGGCTTAACGTCCCTTTAATATCTATTGGTCATTCAAGACGGGAGTTTCACCCTCCATTCGAAACTTGCAAACCAGCTACCCACATTGACCTCACCCAGCCTGGTTTGAGCCGGAAAAATAGCCTATTATTTTTCACGAGGTCGCGAAACAAAATGGACACCCACATGGTACAACCTCGCTGGACGTTGCTTAACTTCAGGGATCTATCGGTAAGTGATGTATTCAACGTGTCATACATGCTGGCTACATTGAGATCTTTAAATTTGAATAATAATAATAAAATCAACAGCAATTCGAATTCGTATTTTCATAATTATGTAGATTCATATGAAAGTACGAATTCGAATACAAATTAAATTATGTTATGTTGCTGTAAGGATGTTATTATTGGCAAAGTTTATGGTTACAGAGATAGGTACATAACTTATGAAACCTTCACTTAGCATTACTGAGATAAAATCTTGTGACGAACTTCTATTCGATTTTATTTCATTGTGATTTGTGATGATTTTTTTATCGCATTTGTTACTCTTTTTATAGAAGCTTGCTTTTTCAAAGTGACATGAGTACTTATGATCGGTATTGAACATTTGTTCACATTTTTCACGCCAAATACATTTTTATTACTGAATAGCTCAAAAGGATAAGATTTGTTTCTTTAGTCCACTCTAAGAGAAACTAAAATCAATAAGAAATAAATTGGGCTTGTAACAATAAATGCAAGAACAAGGTTCTAAACAGGGCATTTCAGGTCTAAAATTTTTCTTGAATTTTTGATTTTACGAAGATGGAAGATTTGTTCATTGGCAACCAAAGTGTTAAACGAGTTAACATTTGTCTCAGAATTCCTGTCCGTGACCCTTAAATTTTGCTGCGTAGGTATTTATGGATTCTATCAAGCTCTACACGGCCTAACGGTTGGTTATGTCATTAGAAATGACCTTGGGAAGTGACATCAGTTGGCAAAAGTTTTTCTTTGTAAATAAGCAGACATTTAACCCTAGGTTTGCCAAGCTCTATTTAATTACGTGCATTGCCAAGGGGGGTAGGGGCGTCAAAAAGTACCCGCTAAAAAATAAAGGAAATAATGTTTTTTTTATTACAATAAGGCGTTATTTTTTTATTAAAAACTAAAAAAATATAAACTAAATCAGTTATTATCTTACATAAAAATATAATTAAATCCCAGGAATAAAATAATGTAAATGAAAATAAAAAAAAAATCGCTAGACCCTAGGAAATCTATTCTGAACCAGAACTTTGTCCTTCCTGACATCCCACACAGACAAATNAAAAAAAAAAAAAAAAGGTCTCATTAAAATAAGTATCATAATTTGATATTTGATTACTACAAGGTTTTTGCTAAAATGCGGGTACTTTTTCCCCCGCCTTGGCAATCCTAGGGTGAAAATAGCAAAAGAAATTCTCGCATCCAAAATGTTGAACATATGTCCATTGAAGCACTGAGCGATACCAAGGTAATTTTGTTATTGTAATGTTTCATAAAGAAAAAAAAATAATAAAACTGTCTTCCCCTGAACTATAAATTAGGGGAGAGATGGAACAAAACATATCGATGACATTTCTCTCTCCTTGGTGGAAATGGAAAATGAAATATATCACCAAATACTGTCCAACCTAAACGTTGTCATCGCCAGAGAAAATCAAAACTAAGACAAATACTCGTTCACAGTTTAGATACTATTTAGTTAGGGGGACTATGTTTCAGTATTAAAGGGCTCGACCCGTTAGATAAAATAGATTAAATAAATAGAAAATGAAAACTTTGCCTCCACGTGATGTATTAGCATAGGGGGTGATCTCTGTCTGCGATCAAAGCCAAACATTTTAATCTATTAGACTAGCTGTTTATGGCCGTTCCCGTGCTAATAGTTTTTTTTTTTTTTTTTTTTTTTTTTTTTTTTTTNTTTGCATAAATCTTTATAGCATTATAGCTGTTAGCCCGTGCTTTGCTACGACCTCTAGCTTGGCGCCTTAGAGGCATGGCCGTTCCCGTTTAGGAATATACAAAATAGATAAAAACCTATTCGCAGACTTACCAAATGTACATAGAAAATTTCATTAAAATCGGTTAAGCCGTTTTGGAGGAGTATGGTGACAAACACTGTGACATAACAGGAGAATTTTATAGATATAGAGAAGATATATAAGTACATCAATTCTGGGATGTCAATATCTCGATTGGAATCTAATGAAATTTCCAAAATTGAGACCGAAATGAAAAAATTAGGAACATTATAAAGAATGTTGAAGAATGGAGAAAGTTAAATTTCAAAATTTTGGGTGGGTTTTCGTACTCTATTAGTGTCTGGTCCTTCCCTCCCACCCCCCTCCTTCGCTTCATTCGTTTTTTCATACTTCTGACCAAGGTCTGCAATAACTCGCGACGCATGTTTATCCATTCCTCTCTTACCGCTTTCTAATATCTGTCTGAGATTTTCTGAAATAAACAAATGAGATCGGATATTGCCTTAAGGAATGTCCTGGATATGCTTATTTAGATTTAAGACTATCATGAATCTTGGCCATCATAGTGTGGTCACAGGGGTTCCTTGAATGTTGGCATCCCAGCTGCAGCGCCCAGGCGCGTTTTCTCGAGGACGAAGGCCACCTAGATTGACTGGCACTACATGCTGTTCCAGCATGTCTGACCCACATCATTTGCTTTAATCAAGGGTGCAGGTATACTCACAATATCCCTACGGCCGTCGTTAGACCCGTTAGATAATCCGCTCTAGTACATTCTTGAGCCTATTCAAGATGACCCAGATAGCGCCATAAAGGCTGCTGAAATGTCGCTCCGATCACTTGCTCCACACGGTCATGTCAGGTCTTGACATTAGAACCTGTTTTTACCGGTCTGTAGTGAATACTTGCCTTAATAGCTCTAAGCTCTAATTTACATGTTCCCCCTGAGACCAGAGTCCGGATCTGCGATTATCTCTGGCTACTGGAGATCCTAAGGTGGCGTTCCTTTTACTCAAAGTTGACCCCTCAGGATGTCTCCTAACATTTAGAGCTTAAATTTTTACATTTCGGGACTTTCCCATCTTTGAACTTTAAATTTGCTGCAGCTAGGTTGACTGCCAACATTCAAGTGACCGGTGCGACCACACCCTGTAGCCAACCCTTATGTTAATCCTAAATATGCATAAATATGGTACTAACTTATTTGTTCCAGAAAATCTCAGACAACCAGAGAAAGCGGTAAGAGTGGAAATGTTGACTGATTTCAATCGAGGTTATCTTTTACTATAACCTTCTATTAATTTAAAAAAATGTCGCTGAAAAAGAAAAAAAAATACCACGTGTGCTAATTTTGTAGTAAATTAAAAAAAAAAGATAAAATTATTAAATTTTAGTTCATATTTTATAATGCATCATTTTTTATAATTATTAAATTTATAAAGGGTGTCCCAAAAGTCCGAGACCACCTGAATATATTTTGAACGGTTTTGAAATTTTGCATGATATTATATCCCAAATTGAAATTGATGGTGTAACCAATTTTTTAGGGACGGGTCCCATGTTGTCCCCAGGGGGTCCAACTCTCGTTTTTTAAATACGAACCCCCATCTTGTGATACATTTTCAGGAAGACAACAAAACTAGAAGTACTTTGCAAAATTTTCACACGTCAAGCGTGTTTGGTTTCAAAATGGCGGCCATTTGAAATTTCCATGACATGACTTCCAAGAGTGTCTAAAATTGGGCGAATTATTCTTCTCTCTGACACTCGTTGATCACGGTACGTACACATCCCCGACAAAAGATAAGGACCATAATTAGAGAAATTTACCTAGCTATAAGTTATAACTCTTCTATCAATAATATCCTGATGGGGTGCGTTCAGTAACAAGTGACTCCTCAGGGTCTATTTATGTCTAAAAATAGCAGGTTCCTCGACATTTGTATCCTATGCAAATAATTAATATCCCATTGCAAATATTTCTCCTAGTTTTAGACTCTCTTGGAAGTCATGTCTTAGAAATTTCAAATGGCCGCCATTTTGAAACCAAACACGCTGGACATGTGAATTGATTTGAAAAGAAAATATATCACAAGATGGGGGTTCGTATTTAAAAAACAAAAGTTGGACTCCCTGGGGACCACTTGGTTCCCGCCCCTAAAAATTGGTCACACCATCAGGTGGTTTAATTTGGGATATAATACCATGCAAAATTTCAAAATACCACATTTAGCCGTTCAAAAGATATTCAGGTGGGACTTTTGGGGCACGCAGTATAGAAATCACAGGTAACTTTTCCTCTTCACAGATATGGAGCTTCAAAAAGATACACATACACAGTCATCAATAAACATTTTAAAGCCGTTATTATACACTTAAGGTGCTTGGAAAGTATTAGGCAAAACTCTCGCTTGAGTTTATGCTATAAAGGTTTCATATTCTTCAGTTTTTACTTTCTCTTCCCATAGACCATAGAGGATAATGTATTACAACCGTGTATAATTTTTTCAGATATTTTATGTTTTGGCTTATGTAAGACTGCCTAATTCCCACTTTTAAAAAAACGGCTGTAAAAACAAAACTAATAATGAAAAACATTTTTTTACTTCACCAAAAAGTAAAGAATCATTTATTTTCAATGTTTTTTTAGTCATTGCACTTAGAATATTGCGTACAAAAAATGTCAAATTGAAAAACCCAAACAACTAAAAATTGACACTTGAAAAAATGTAAGCCCAATTTGGGGAATGGCTTTTCCAAATTTGGGGAGACCTCTCCTAATTTGGGGAGTATCTTCGAAGTTACATGTAATTATCATATGAAAAGTTTAATCCTAATTTGGTGAGTTCCTCTATGGACACAATAAGTCTTCCTAATTTGGGGAGGCTTTGTCTTAATATAGTCTTTGTCTTAGATTAACCTCCCCAAATTGAGAAAACAATACCTAATTTTTTGAAAAATATTCTAAAATATGTCTACAACTCCTTTAGCCTCAAATCCCAACTCAATTTAAAAACAATTAATTTTCCATATTGTAAATATAAGGAAACAATAAAAAACTTAACCTAGCCACAGGTAGCAAAAATTTTCAAAACACAATTTAAAATTTTGAGAACGATCAAAATACTCACTTGTTGATATCAAATTGCTCACGTCCAGAAAATCAATGAGTTAAGTCAAACCCATTTTGCGTTTGTTTTATCACTTTTATCAGTCGCTGGCAGTGTGCAGTAACTTCTTGACGAGATACGCCACCTCCCCAAATTTGGTTTACTCCACAAATTAGACAGTCCTACCCTATATCAAGCATTGGAAATTTAATATTTTTCTTCTCAAGATTCCATGCGGATGATCTATAACTAGGCTATGCAAACAAACGTGCATTTTCTTTTCAACCCTTTCAAGTCAATTCCGATAACCAGCACTGACTGAAGCATCTGCATTAAAATGAGCATAAAATGTTCCCCCCCATTCCCCATCATGTTCGTTAAATGTTTGCATAGAAAAGTTCAACCCCTTGCTCCGAGTTTAAATAAATATCATTATAAAATTATCTGCTTTATTTATTTTTCTCATCTTCAATTTTTTTCTTCTGCATCTCCCTCTTTCTTCAATCTGTTTTTTCTCTTTTATTTAATATTCTCTACACCCACAACAAAAATGAGCTAATGGATTCAATCAGACACATTCAAACTATNCAACTACTTTAGCCTCAAATCCCAACTCAATTAAAAAACTATTAATTTTCAATATTGTAAATATAATGAAATAATAAAAAACTTAATCTGGCCTCAGGTAGCAAAAATTTTCAAAACACAATATAAAATTTTGAGAACGATCAAAATACTCACTTGTTCATATCAAATTGCTCACGTCCAGAAAATCAATGAGTTATGTCAAACACATTTTCGGTTTGTTTACTTTATCACTTTTATCAGTCGCTGGAAGTGTGCAGTAATTTCTTGACGAGATATGCCACCTCCCCAAATTTGGTTTACTCCACAAATTAGACAGTCCTACCCTATATCAAGCATTGGAAATTTAATATTTTTCTTCTCAAGGGTCCATGCGGATGATCTATAACTAGGCTATGCAAACAAACGTGCATTTTCTTTTCAACCCTTTCAAGTCATTTCCGATAACCCGCACTGACTGAAGCATCTGCATTAAAATGAGCATAAAATGTTCCCCCCCACTCCCCATCATGTTCGTTAAATGTTTGCATAGAAAAGTTCAACCCCTTGCTCCGAGTTTAAATAAATATCATTATAAAATTATCTGCTTTATTTATTTTTCTCATCTTCAATTTTTTTCTTCTGCATCTCCCTCTTTCTTCAATCTGTTTTTTCTCTTTTATTTAATATTCTCTACACCCACAACAAAAATGAGCTAATGGATTCAATCAGACACATTCAAACTATTTACTCATTTTATTTTAACATAAAAAGGTATTAAACAAGCCAGTTAGATTTAGATATCGACGTGTACAAGATCGAAACACTTATCTAATCTTAAACAAATATTTTTATTGCAAAAAAGAAGAAGATCAAAATCATTAAATACTGAAAGTGTTTTACAAAATATTTTTCGAGAAATTCTTAAACTTTCTAGTGGAAATTGAATATATATAGTTCAAATTGCTAATCTAATTATTTGGCTAATGAACAGAATAGAGGGGGAAGGGCTAATTCTTTGAAATATACAATCTTTCGCATATTAGGGTGCTCTCAGACAGCCGCATACTGTTATTATGGCTTAGTACATTATCTGGCTCCCATAAGAACATGTCGTCACCTCCACCTTATTTCAGAAGGGTCTAAGTAGAAAAAAGCAAATTTTACAGGAGAGTAAACAAACTTTTTTTTTTTTTTAAGAAATATTTTACGTTTTCTTTTATATCTTGCGGACGGTTTGCATTAAAGGTTTCCTTCAATTTCCATTTCAAATAAGACATAAGGAGCGATATTTCATTACCTCTAAAAAAATATGTAATCTCTTTTATTCCATTTGTAAAAACCCTTCCACAAAAAGGCCTTCGTTTTTGTACCTATAAGGAACCGTTTTAATCAATACTGTAGAGTTGTAGAGATCTATTTTGGAATGGATGTCTGCGTCTCTAAGAATACAATGGAAATGCATGAACATTTTTGGCTCTTTACAACTGCTCCACAATTGGATCTCTACTGTAATAACTTTGTTCCAAATTCAGTCAATTATATCAAAGTCTATAATGATCCCCCATGCTATAAACAAATTATAGGCAGTATAGAAACAAATAAAATTGGGTCTCTGAAGATGGGAGCTTTCTAGCAAAAACTGTAAGAGCTAACTCAATTCTGATCATACCATTGGACTCGCCTTGATATTTTACATTATATGGAACAAAAAACCGGATTTTGAAAAATTTCGAGTTAGAACCCTACTGAAATAAGTTGACGATGTGTATTTGTTTTTCCTTAAATAATTATGTAAAGAGATGTGATATGTAATAAGATAAGTAAGCATGCGCGGCTGTTTAAGAGCACCCATAGGAGATACATGATATTATAATGTGTGTGGACTTACTTGAGGGATCACCTCAAGGGGACAGTGATGTTTTAAATGCAGTATACTAATATGTTACCTTATTAATGGTAAAACAGCCTCCATTCTTTAACTCTTTTACCATTAAACCTGTAGACTCAGCGTAGAATTAATACATGGTGTGAACTCAGCATTATACCTACTAATGTGTTACCTTATTAATGGTAAGACAGCCTCCATTCTGTAATACTGTCTTACCATTAAACCTGTAGACTCAGCGTGGAAGTAATACTTTGTTATACCTATCTTGTGAGAAAAAAGGGAAAAAATCATAAAATACCAATTAGCAAAATCGAGAGATCACATCATGCTTTGAGGGGGAAAGTCCTCCTTTGTCTTCCAATTTTTGTTCATTTTTTTAGTCATTTTTACACAAAAGAAAAAAAGGGTGCACATGGGAAAGAGAATCCTGATGAACGTATCTGGAGAAGCGAGATACGAGAGGATAAATAAAAGAATTTTGTTGAAGTGAAATTTGGAGTATTCAATATCACAAAAAAATTATCATTGAAAAAAGGCCAAGTTCCTTCCACTTTCCCAAAAAATTCCGCCTATGAAAGTAGTGATATCTATTATTGGGGTCAAGTTTTTGTTGCTGCTGTATATCCCGCACTTAAATTTATTATTGCACGTTCTTCTGTCTCAATTCTCGTAATACCGACTTTATACTTGGTCAGTTTTTCTTAGGGATTCGTAAAACACTACCTATTTAAAACTGGAAGGAACTTGGCCTTTTTTCAATGATAATTTTTTTGTGAGATATCAATACTTTTTGTAAAGATTACTATGTGTAACTGATTATTTGGCCGTTTTTTCTTTATTTCTTCTTCTTCTTTTCGATTACACAACAAATCAGGAACCAGGAAATTTCTGTGCAAACCGGACTCAAATGTCCAATAAAATCTAACACCAAAGTATTGATAAAGTAATATACACTACAACGCAAATAAAAACAGCAATATTTATAGTGTA